>KB301890.1:190678-218523 GCA_000328365.1 Capitella teleta
ATTCTTTGTTTGGGTAGGGAAACTGTTTTAAAAAAAAAAAAAAAAAAAAAAAAAAAAAAAAAAAAAAAAATTAGGGAGAGACAATTACATCATTTGATGCGTTTGTTTAATATTCTACTTCAATATCTTAAACGGCCCTGGACGCGTTAAATTGAGCCTCTGATGATCCCCAGGGACATTAATTGGTATTTCGCGAGTCGATTCCCGATGACATTAGCGTCCTAAGTCATAACGTTCGTTTTATGAGGGCGTTATGATCCGCAAAAATTTGGCTTCCTTTCGAGCAGTCTGCTGAAACGAGTGATGTCAGATGCTTGCTACCTGACCGATCAGAACGCTCAAAAAAAAAAAAAAAAAAAAAAAAAAATTATAATAATAATAATAATAATAATAATAATAAGTAATAATAATGATAATAGGTGTAATATACATGAAGCCACCACCCAATACCGAAAGTGTAATTCTGGAAGTCATTGGGCCAAAGACCTCTCTATTAAGATGGACGCGCCGCTCTCATAGGCGCCAGCATAAACAGTTACGCAACGCACGCTAAGTGGCTGGTCGAGTGTTAATAACTTCCGGTCTTTTGCTATTGTTATTTTCCGCTCGTTGACTCCACTGAAAAGAGAAATTTAAAGGCCAGCTGTTCTCTATTATTCGACTCTAAACCACTGAGAATGGACCTGAATGGTGTAATTGACTTCATTGCCAGCCAAGATGACGATGCATTCGCCCTAACAAGCTATGAAATATCCTTTGAGGACGATCTTTGCCTGGGAAGAGGTTGATTTCGAGAAATCTTTGAGACGATGAAAACGCAGCACAGCAACATTTCTTCATCACTGGACCAAGATTTCGCCAAATGTTTGGGTGAGTTAAGTAATTATATACCTACCTGTGATGGATACATTACTTGTAATTAAATTAGAATGCTTGTAAATTTAATTGAAGACATGCTAAAAAGGTATTTGATTTCTTTTACAGAGCATTTGGATCACTTTGAAGCCTGATTGAGGAGCTGGAAACCATTTCAAGAGTCTCAGCCTGCCCATGGGCAGGATCCTTACATCTCAGAAAATTCTAGACATGTGCAGGGAGTTGAACATGCGGCTGTCCTCCAAGTAGCACTCCAATTCTGTGACGACATCGTCACTCGACCAGCCAACTTTGCTCCCCCATCCAAAGACACCAACACTGAGACTGTGACTGGCCATCAGAGTGAGATCATTATGTACATAACTGGAGCCATTCTCCACAAGTTGAAGAAGCGGTATGCTCGCTCTAATCGAAGTGATGACCTGGATGTCATCGCGGGCTTCATCAGCCACGAAAAAAGAAAGGTCCGAGACCATCCCTCATTGCGGTCAAGTCAAGGGGAGGGCTGTTGACTCCTGTTGCGGCGCTGGAGCCCCTTATGCAAATTGCATATCAGAAGTCTAAAACAGGCCTGAAGTCAGCAGGCCTCTTAAGCGCAGAAGTCATGGCAACAGGGTTGCCTGAGGAGTCGCCCATCTCTGACCTGGATGACAGAGTCATGAACGATATTATGAGACTTTTTCATAAAATTATGTGCCACCAGGAATACTGGAGAAATCTTGGAGAAATAGAAAAGTAAAAATTATTGTACCGGCAAAGAAAAGGCTCTGCAAGTCAAGCTGTCAGACAAAGAGAACATTATAGATTTATAACCATACTTTTCCATCATTTATCATTATTATTTTTACAATATTTATTTGATGGGATTTTTTGAATAAAGCAGAAACCAAAAAGATAATAATTTTATCTTTCATTCTTTTTTATTGTGTGGGAAAAAACGATGCAATAAAAGTGATCAATCAATCAGTTTTCAGTAGTCCTCTTGATGGGGCTTGAAGAGAGGACAACTGAATCCGTTATCATTTTGGCTCCTCTTGTGTTGCCCTTAGTTGCTTGTGTTGTGCCCTTGTGTTGCCTCTTAATAGAGAGTCTTTGCATTGGGCATTTGTGACTTTCGGACCGTGTCTTCTTATTACCGGTATTTGATGAAATTATAGGAATAGGAAATGATATTCATGTTGAAAATATTGTTAACAACTTTACATGTCTACACGTAGACATAATATCATATCACATGCTAAGAAGCAGAAAATAAATATTTCTCAGCACGGCTTCTCAGAAATGAGACATGACGAAGAGACGAATATGATACATTCCTAGAAACCATATATACCAGGAGTGAGATACTAGTACATCTGTATATGGAGCATTAAACTTTAACAAAGAAAATTCGTATTAATTTTAAAGATAGTGTTGGATACACTACAGTCTTTTCATGGGAAAAAAAGAAAAAAAAAAAGAAAAAAGAGAAAAGAATACTAGATGCAACACGAAAATACCCGCGATTATGACATGACGAGTGTTTAACTACAGACGCTCCACGCACTAATATTGTCTGCAAGATAGTTCAAAGATATGAGTAAAAGTAATCATTTCAATAAAATAATTAGTATTGTTCTATTTTCGGTCATGTTAGGAAAGCATATTTCAAATTATTTTTGTTCTATTTACCCAGAAAGAAATGGTTCATTTAATAAAAAGTTGTCTTAAACTGGACAGCAAAAGAAACGCAACGCAACGCAACAAGATCCCAATAACTTGATAAATCGCGGAAATAATCTGTTGAAACTTCAAGTGTAGTCAGATGGTTTCCAGAGGCGGATTTTGGCGCCTTCGGAATCAACATGCGTGTCAATTTCAGTCTTGTATAACGAGCAACAGAAAAACTTGTCTTTCGCGCAAAATTCACCTATATAATTGACGTGTCGATTTCATTTCGTGAATGAGTCACCTATATCCAATACAATAATTTTCGTCATCATTATGATTATGATGCTAAGATTAGAAGGTCACGTATATTTGAGGCTGTGCACTAGATTCCAGAATCTATAGGCCAGGGTGAGGATCTTCGTATCAATGATCTGCTTTCTGTTGAATTAATTTTTTTATATGATAAACAAAATAATATTATTTAGCTGTAAGTGGCAGCAAAAGAAATCCAAAAATCAACACAACAAGAGATTATGATTAAATAAATAACAATCTTAGTACACGTATACTAATTAAGCTGACATACTACAGCGAGACGATGGTGCGTATAACTCGCCCGATCTATCTGTGCTAACGTATATTAAGAATAAAATAATGATTCGGTTGTACTCGCAATCGGATTATTATCCCGTTTAATTATTTGAATCATTATACGGCCTCCTCTCTTGAAGAACGGGGATAGTTCACTTGCTGTCATTGAGGAATCATTGAAAACAAACAGTTTTCGGTGGGATTGGCTCCATGAGCCATTGAGCCGTCTCAATTACCACTACTGAGAGAGGTGTGCCTCGGACACACAGTCAATCTGGGGGAATTCTGTGCTGAGCCGAGAACAGCGTGGTGTCGTCTATGCCTTTGCAAGATTAAATACACTTCAAGTGGCAAGAAGAGAATGAAGATCGTGAAGAAGGTATGCAAGGCTGACGCAAGGAGAAGAAGAGAGGCAAAGGCCCAAGAGGAGAAGAAGAGCACAGAAAAGGATGAAGAAGGCTTTGCAGACACTTGCTAAGAGGAGTCGAGAGAGCAAGACGGCCAAGAGATTTTAATGATGTTTCATGTTTCCTTACTTTCAAGTTCTGTTTTCTCAAATTGTGTGCTACTCTTGTCCTTTTTTATTGCCTGTGTCTTTTAAATTTCTTTATGATAAACCAGTTTCATCACACCTCATGGCTCATCCTTGTTCTTTTTAATGAGCGATATTGTATTGCGATTCTGCTTCAAAATGCTTTAAATTTTTCAATTTGGAAGGTTAAATACAATATAAAAATTTCCGTTTTTTTTCCTCAAGCCAATCGCATGCCTAATCTATACTCGGTAAAAATTACCGTTTTTTTTTTTTTTGACAGGTTTGCGGCGCAGACGCGCATATTTTCCCGGAAAATGATTAATTCAAAGCAAGTGCAATTCACTTATTAAAAGAAACGAATTGTACAGAAGAGCTTTCTTGCACTTCAGATCACCTCTTTATTCAGCCTCCCTTTCCTACCCAGACAGGATTAAGCTTTCTAAATAATTATTCTAAAATTATTTTTTCTAAAATAATAAAATCACCTAGCGGAATGAGGGCAAACTGAGGCCCTTGTCT
Organism: Capitella teleta; assembly: GCA_000328365.1. Taxonomy (NCBI): domain Eukaryota; kingdom Metazoa; phylum Annelida; class Polychaeta; family Capitellidae; genus Capitella; species Capitella teleta. Next base: position 194,850 of record KB301890.1, read on the forward strand.
TGAGGGCAAGGATGTTAATATGACTGGATTGCTCAAAGCGGTTTTGGTGCGCATATACCCCCGGCCAACATGCCTCGTTCTGAATTCAAATGACGTCACACCAACTGGTTCCGCGTCGTAGCAACGAGAGTGTGAAACGGACCCATTATCGCTCTCTTGGCTGTGTGAAAGTGGTGAAAAAGGTTGTCGTTCGGGATTGTGGCAACTGATGAAGTGCAGATACGAATCATAATTTTCACAGGTGTTTAGGTCATTCAAATGGAGGTCTCGTTGCATGCATTATCCAGCTGAACTTCCTCTCACGACGCGTCAGTGACTCAGCCACAGTGTGAGTGTGACAGACTTGAGTCTTGAGACTTGACAGTCACCTGGTCACGCAGCCAGATATCATATGATATAGTCATCATTATGATAGTGACTGAGTGCGTATATAGGCCCTACTGAGTAGACAGCAGCTTGTGCAGTATGAGTGTCACTGTCAAATTGTCAGTTACTCTCAGTAAATGACACTGACAGTCGTTGACTTGATGAGTCAGTCATGACCTGTTGATCATACTGTTAACTGTATACGTTGCATGTACTAGATTTCTGTATATTTCATGACCTAGTCACAGTGAATAGCCTTGTGGATGACTGCCTATATACTCATAATACTATAAGTCCTATGAGTAGGCCTTTTTGAATAATGTTATATGGTATATGGTCTACGTACATAAATGACACGTTCAGCGCTTACTCACGAAAACTTTTACTATTTCAATATCACAGATAATCACAGACAGCGACTCAGCCACATATTTGAATTTAATTTGTTGTTTCCGCGTTCATATTCCATTTTAATTTAGGAATTCGTGATGAAGTCCAAGAATCTAAATAAATCGGGCGAGACCAATGACGTCTCGCTGTATTATGACAGCTACATGAGCATATACTTTATTACACTTTCACTTTCATTAAGAAGTACAAATAAATTCCAAATACACGTATAATTAAAGTATCTTCTTTCAATCTTATAGACTCGTTCATTTGGAACTCAACCTAGAAATTGCCTGAGGAGCCTGTTGCATTCATATTGAAAAGGCAAGAAAAGAGTACCAAGAAGAAGAATCAATTCAGTTTCGCTGGTGAATTAGAATTGAAATGTAGAGTGAAGGTATACCGGTACTTCTAACACTCAACATTGTCTTACATTCGTATTTTCTCCATTACAAGCATAAGTTTATTTTACTTTGAAGTTGAATTATTTTCAGATGCATCAGTTTGTTTATGGGAGATGGTTTGTTCTCGGCTTACTATAATTTCTTATTTTCACTTTGACATCACTTTATATTTGGGATTTCCTTGTCACTAGCCTTCAGAGTTTTGTGTTATGCAGATCCTGTTATTATTATCAGGCTGTTCCTCACAACATTGTGTAGGTAAACGTGATCAATATCTACTCCTTAATTTAAATGAAAAATAAATATATTAGGGGCTTCACATTTACAAAAAAAAAAAAAAAAAAAAAAAAAAAAAATCGTGAGGGTGGGACTAAACATACATCCTGTGTATGAAATGTCTTTAATCATCATTATCATTCATTAATTCAATAAATTGAAATGGTGAATGCATTCTTGATTAATGAAGATTCTCTCACGGCTATCTTTTCTCAGATCAACATGTGTCAACAGATGGCTCAGCCAACTTTATTCCATTATCCTTCATTATCCCAGCAAACTCTGCAACACTCAATGATAAATTGCATTGGGATAAGCAAATGTACAACAAATGCAGGCTTGTGTTTGATGCAAAGTCAATTCTGGAGCATCTCGATTGGGACACAAATCGAATGGAAATGCTTGGATTAGTGGATTTGGACAAATAAATTGTTTTTAAGTACGTGTTTTATTCTGTTAATTTTATATCATTAGTATTTTTAACTAGGCCCATTGTGCTGGCTTTCATCTGTTACTGACATTGTATTACTGTTATCAATCATGTTCTTTTGATTGTATATTTTATAGTGCTAGCATTATTTTTATATACTCTATTTCTTGTTCATTGATTGAGTTCATGATCATATATTGAATCATATAATTATATAATTTTGAGCTTTGTGAAAAAACCCAATAAGTGGACTTTTATGAGTTAAATCTAAGTACAAATAACTATTAAACGCTTCATTATCGTTTTTTGTAATTATATTCTGCAAGGAACCACCAAAAAAAATATTAAATTTATTATTCTCTGGTTAAACGGATAAAAACATGGGTTTTATTACAACTTTGACCGTTTCGTACGTTATGGTCGCTGAATGCGTTATGCCGATGTGTGCGTTATGATCACCAAGTGCGTTATACTTGCAGCATCTACTGCCGATTTTCGTGTTTCGTGCTCGTTTGCAGAGCCCCCAAGAGTGTAACGCGCAATGGCGGAATCCACCGTGCCTACAAGCAATCTAGGTAGTAGTGGAGATCATTGACCAGGAGACCGTTATGAAACAGCCTGCATGGAGTCCTTTATGAAGCGTCCAGATCTGAATACCTGGAGTCCGTTATGAAGGCAATTTGGAGTTCGTTATGATGGAAGGGTGGACTAAAAATTTGTAAAGCACGCCCGGCGGAGGTTTGTACTCAACGAGTCTATCATATTATCCTTCCCAGTAGGAAAAACCATGGAACGTAATCTACTCTAAATAATTGATCTAATCTTTTCCTGGGATCCTATAAGGCTAATACCATCATATGTTTCGGCTCAGGTTGAAGTCTTTTTGAAATCTCAGTTATCGTTAGTCACTTTAATCTTTGCTTTATCTCATCATGCGCATAAAATCAAATCTTGTTTTCTCAAAGTGAAATGGATGGTTTCAATTCCTATTATTAATTACTTTAAGTGTGTTGCATAATGATTTCAGTGAGAATATTACGCTATGATCATGGTCACTGTGTTAAGGCCTTCAATGGTCTTCTGATGCTGTTACATTAATTTAGTTCGTTAATTTGGGAAATGAGTACCCCGACCTAAGCATTTGATTCAAAATCGATCACATGTTTATATGTGGGGTTCAGAGAGCGTAAATTATCGCGTTGCCAGTACGCTAGAGTTAGTGTTTTTTTGTATCCATGCAGCTATAGTCTGCAGTCCTAGTCCACCACTTCTTCCCACCCCAAGATGTTGCTCAACCATTCGGTTCTTTCCCTCAATCGAAGCGATGTTTCCGCTTGTCCTGTTCCAGTGTCCGTATTTCCTGATCGTATTCTACTCACCTCTTTCAACAATCATTTTCTTCCTCTCACCCTTTTATATTCTGATTTACGTAAACCACTCTGAGTATTGCAGTTCTATATGTTGCATACAAGGGGCATAGTCATAAATGTGTGAATCCACAAGTGACTTCGCATCTCAGATGCTGAATATAAATCAATTTCCAGGAAACGAAAAAGACGAGGGATTCCAGTGAAGTGAAATATCTCACACCTTATCATGTATTTTTATTGACAGACTCTTTGAAGTACTGAAGGAACATGAGTCTATATATCCTTGTTTCAAGTACAAAAGTTACAAATTCACTCAAATGCGGAATAATAGTAATTGGCGATTGTTTTGCTCATTAGAGGGTGTAGCCTTTGAATCCCTAGAAAATCAAAGTATCGTTAGGCATCTACGGGACATTGGCGCATTGCCGGTGCACCCTTATTCCCCTAAACTTCAAAATATAATTACATCCCAATACTTGCAAACTGAAGTCGTGAAATTCTTCGGTTTACAGGTAATGCACGCTGAATGATGCAAAATGTGAGCGAACACTTTAAAACAGGGGGCTATACCCACAACAAACACGCACTGGCTGCCCATAAGTTATACATGTATGCAGCATAAACTGCTTGCACTGTATGTTATACAATGCGCACCAACAAGTTACACCACGAATTAAGCAATTCGTAAGTAAGTTATCTTCACAATCGGATTAACGTACCGATTAACAGATCTTGTTATCAACAGTTCTTATGTTTAGATTAGGATTGCCTGGATGTGTTCAGAGCACGCAGTGAATAATTCCTCCAGCAATCTATGTCACCCAATTGCTAATTCAGCTGTGTGTATTATATACATGTATGTATGTCTCGATTACGTGGGATCATAAGTCTAGTGATCCACGTGATCCTGAACAGGTTGCGGCATCTAAAACTTCCGGTTCGCTTGGATACAAACCTAGAAGGATCTGCGATGCGTGTAAATACAAGGCATACAATGCAACACTGTTCCGTTTTCTTTTCTTACCCTGTTTTGTCTTGTCTTGCTTTGTCTCTTCCCATTTCATTTTCCTTTTTTGTTTCTTTCTCCTCTCATCCAATTTGTCCTCAGTATCTTTATATCATATGATTATTGTATTTACTTCTACCATTTAAAATAACGCTATTGATTTGACGCACGAATAAATGTGTTTACATGTATATGTAATAATGTATAGGCCCTAAAAGTCACGACCTGATTGATTGTAACTGAGGATGCTAATAAGGAAATAATTGATTTGCTTCTTTCCCACAGCTGAGTCACACCCAGGCCTCCGGGAATCTGGTGCGTAATCACCTGGAACATCGGACATACACACGTAGCGAAACCGTGAAACTTCCCTTCCCACTACTATATCGTGCGGAGAAGTCACAATAGTGTGATGTCATGGAATCTTGCCCGTATGAGGAGAATATCGAACTCAAAGACCAACGTCATTTTCCATCGAGAGGAATTCCCTAATGCCCGGATGTGGAGAAATAGTTAATAAAAGAATAGAGATAAGAAGAAAAGAAGACGCGCATAACGTTTGGCTCGGCGTACTTTTGTTTATGCAACGCGTAAAAATAACATCAGTATATTTTAATGCGGTAAATTTGGGGTGAAATTTCAGGAGGCCAATGTGACAATGTGATAAAAAGAAGACTACGTCCTTAATCAAGATATTTCAAGAATCACTGTAAAGATAGACATCTCCTTTCCTTTCAGGAAACAAGGCTGTTCATTCCCGGATCCATCTCACCACAAAATATCTGCATTTCCGCGAACCACGGCAAGATGAAAAAGAAAAAAAGAAGAGAGAGAAAAAAAAAGATACCATCATCTTTAGACGAACGCGCTGAAGGAATTGTCTTTGATTTTTGAACAACAACCAGAATACGGGTAAGCCTGGTCGTCAATACACTCCATAATGTAAATATAAATAAGGGGGCACTCCCATTTTCGAACCATGTCCCATTACATATTATCCCTTCAGAACGTCCCAACCGAATCCTCTGACGTCAGACAAAATAATGAGGACTACTCCTTCATCCCTTATGTTACGCATATATAATGCTGTACCGCATTGAAATAATAGCCACATATTTATTATTTATTGATTGATTGATTGATTGATTGATTGATTGATTGATTGATTGATTGATTGATTGATTGATTGATTGATTGATTGATTGATTGATTGATTTATTTATTTATTTATTTATTTATTTATTTATTTATTTATTTATTTATTTATTTATTAAGCTTCATGCATGTAAAAATAATACGTACAATAAAATCAATGCATGCAACAGCATGACCGAACAGGAAAACCTATTCCAGCTTAAAAAACAAAAAAAAACAAAAACAAAAACAAACAAACAAACAAACAAACAAACAAACAAACAAACAAAAAACCAATGGCAACAAAGAATATGTGTCAAGGAAATTAGGGTAAAATCAGGTTAGGTAAAAGCCATTGCATCTACAGGTAGAAGTCCACGTGCATGAGTTATTGGCATCATAAAATAATTTTGTTCGAATAGAAAGATAATAGTTTTGATTTAAAAGTGAACACAGATAAACACGAGCGAATTTCAAGTGGTAAAATATTCCACATGTGAGCAACTCTTTTAAAATAGAAATTTATAAAGGAATCAATTTTTGGAGTTGGCATCAAAAGCTCAATGACTCACTGAACGGATCCGAACGCAGTCGGGTATTAAAACAGCGTATTGCAACAATAGACGAAACATCAACATTCATTGCACCGTTAAAGTATTTGAATAAAAATAAAAGATCAGTAATTTCTCGTCTGAACGAAAGAGGTAGAATTTCAAGAAATTGACATCGCTCAATGTAAGATAAGTCAGCATTATTTAAAATAAAACGTGTCATCGATCGTTGGATGGATTCAATTTGTTTGGCTTTGCTTTTAAGATGAGGAGACCAGACAGGAGAGGCAAAATCTAAATGGCTACGGCATAGGGACATGAAAAGAGAAGGTTTAACATTGACTGGTGCATTAAAACTAATAGTACGTTTGACTATGCAGCACATCTTATTGCATTTAAAAATGGTAGACTCGATGTGAGTTGAAAAGTTTGATCAATGAAAACTCCAAGATCTTTAAAAACATTGACATGATCTAGAATAACACCATTCATCGCATATTAAAATGGATGGGCGCATGTAATCGAGTAATCGATAAAACATTGCATTTGGACGGATTAAAGCATTCAAGTATCTTTGTAAAAGTTCACAATCATGAGTGGTATTTATGGACTTAAAACACTTGCTGTCATCAGCGAATAAGGCAGTTGTACAATGTAAAGTTTCGTACGGCATGTCATTTATGAAAAGTAAAACCAACAATGGACCTAAAATAGAGCCTTGAGGAACACCAGAAGGAACCCCCAGCCAAGTCGAACTCTTCCCTTCAACAATAACACTTTGCGACCGCTCAGACAAATAGCTTCGAATCCACACTTAAAAGGTTGCCATCAACACCGTAAAATGTTTGAGTTTATACAGTGAAAGTTTGTGCGAAACACAATCAAAGGCTTTACTAAAATCCAGAAATACAGCATCTATTTGACCATCTTTATTTCGAATAGAACGAATGCGATTATAAGGGAATATATAAGAGAATGGTGAAGCCTCCAAATAACAGTTTCATGTATGTCACGGCCTAAAGGGTTAAGTGCACTTAATTTAAGACTAATGTTTAAGTCTCGATTCGCTTCCTTCTCTGATATTTTGCAAAAATAATATCACACTTGACGAGTGAAGATAACAACGATGATTGCAAGGCTGACATTCCTTCGTTTCCTGAAATCAACCACTGACCACAAAAAAAAAAAAAAAAAAAAAAAAAAAAAAAAGAGAAAAAAAAGAAAAAAACAAAAAAAAAAACTAAACTACGCATGTTTAATACGGATATGAATCGAACAATGAACAAGTGCTAAATGCGTATGATTGTTGTTAGTAATTTAATTGCTATGGTATCCATCCTGCATGATATCCATCCAGCATGAGATCCATCCAGCATGAGATCCATCTTTCTGTTATGTCATAATATTTCCAAATTCCATAAAGCGATGCAGCTTAAAATATGTAGGGAAAAAAACTGTTTCTGCATAGAATGTGTATAATTCGGACATGAATTATGATTCATATCAAACTATCGGTGTCGTTGGACAGCTAATCAAGACATGCAACTAACAATCATCGGTACACGTATTGGATCGGGTTCTTCTTATGACAGCATTAACGAATAACAGAAGTTTGTTGAGGCAATGCCCTCATTTACACCAACCAAGAAAGCACAACGAGGAAGCACAGAGCTCAGACCACAAGCAAAGACCGCCGTTGGATTTCTTACTACACGAGAACAATTTAAGCGCTGCTCTGAGTTCTGCCCTATGTTGAGCTGCAAGTATAGCGGGCGTTCCATTTTAAACGTGCTGCATTTGGAGAAATTTTGCCAAGGAAGCCACCGGTCAAGCAAGGCCACTTTAAGGACATGGTTGTGATTCCAGGTTTCTGGAAACCTGAACGACACCAGCCGAGTCAGCTACTGTGCTCTTCAATGGGATTGGCCATTCAAATTCTATAAAGATCTCACCCGGAGGCTACTGATTAGCAAAGACGTCGAAAATACCGAATGAGCTATAGCTGCAATTTTCGAAAGTGCTATGCGGAAGCCCACGGACGATGCTATTGTGGACAATAGGCAATCTGTGTGTGCGGAATCGAAACATTAAGTCTCACCTGCATGGGTTTAAAATATTAGGAAAGACACAGTTTAACGTGTTTCGTCTGATGACAGAGCACAATCTTCACATTTGATAGCAATTGGTGTCCGGCATGTGAAAAAAAAAAAAAAAAAAAAAAAAAAAAAATAATAATAATAATAAAAAAATAAAGAAAAGAAATCACATAATATCTCTTCATCCCTAGGAATATATTATGCTATACTTTGTTCAAATTATTTAATTTATATTTAAGAGTATGCATTGGATTCCACGAGGCGTTCACATAATACAATGACGATGAAAACAGGGACACTAGGTGTGGGTTAGGGAATTGCGCCACATATTGCAGCGATTCACCGTAAAGATAAGTTAAAGGAGCGAAACCAAGTTCCATGTAAATGGACGACATTGAAAAGAGAACAATTTGTATCAAAAGAAAGTTGAAAATTTCAAAATGACTCTTTAAAATGTCTAACCACTCCGTTACTATATTGTCACAGCACGCCATAATTTGCAACCTCTCATCTGCGTTCAATACTGTCGGCCTAAATTCATCCTTATCTGAGCAAGGGGGGGGGGGAAGGGGGCTCAGATGAGATTCCACCTCATTAGCTTCAACGGCGAAGATTGAAAATTTGGACCAGTTTATCATTTCTCAAGATTGCAACCTGCAGGTCCCACAATGGCAAAGTGGGAAACTTTTATTATGTTCCGCATTCATTGACGTCGAAAACGTTATTAAACATATCAGATTTCCCTTTGAAACATCGATGAGTCGAACGTCATTGACTTGAATGTCTCCCTATCATCCTATGTCGAAGTGTTATCGAAGTCCAGGTGATTCTCCTATACCTTATACTATGTTAATATACACTATGCATATACCATATCATTATGTAACTATATACTACATGTATGAGGTATTGGGCAGGGTCTTAATGACCGATAATGAGTCACCGCAGCGAACCCACAATCCTACACGCAACAGTCATCATCATTCCGCTATATTTGGTGCAATGATCTCACGCACCAAAGGTCAAGGGTCGGTCATAGTGTGATATACAAGGGCTGTTCTAAAAGTTCTCGGCCAAACGTAGAACACGTTATCACAGAAAGTTGAAATTTGACATGAATATAGGCTAACTTTTCAGATGAAAATTGCAAGCAATGAATTTTCCATAAAGTCATGTGATCACCTCTGGCACCAATTTGAGTGATACAGGGGTCGCATTTCGTCAAAATGCGACGACCTCCTAATTTACGCGCTAATTTAAAATCAATTTTAAATTATTATTCATTTACGGAGATCTCCAATATTTTCCTCATAACGCACCAAAGCAATAAAAAAAATCCTTTTATGGTATTTTTACGTTCCGGCAAAACTTTACGTAACAAGATGATTCGGGCCCAATATTTTCTTTCTCCGTAAGAGCATCATTTATTCCTTTAGTGGGATACTGAAGTGTCATGTTAGGTATATAAATATTATAAAATTCTTAAAATAGAAAGGCACCGGATAGCTCGGTGGGTTAAACCGCTGACTACAATCCAATGCCGACCGTGGGGGTCGAGGTCCCGGGTTTGAGACCCGATCAGGCCACGGGCGTTATGATTGTGAATTATAATTGTAATCCGTTATAATTGTAATTCTTCGGTGACTCTGCAGTACTGCCCAACTGCGTAACAAGGCCGGCGCTGTGTACTACTGTCTATGGTGGTATGCAAGATAAGGAACCCTTGGGATTTATCGATAAGAGTAGAGGGAAAGCCCGGTCCCGGGCCTTCTGCTCTGGCGCCCGTATCATCCGATCGGATTGGGTGGAGCCGTAAAACCCCATCACTCACTCTCTTAAAATAGAGTGATATAATTATCCAGAATTGTGCATAAATTATATGGGTACAATCAATATTTTGTCACTCTAAAATATTAATTTAGACACTCGTGTATAGTGACATAGATTTAACTAAATTATCAGCAAGGCAAAATCTTAAGGCAGCAGCAAGACAAAAGCAGTGCACTCGATTAATATTGTTTTTGTTTGTTTGTTTGTTTATTTGTTTGTTTGGTTTTTTTTTTCTTCAGAAACTAGTTAGGCCAGGGAAATAAAGCTACGAATGATCTTGTGAACAGTTGTTCCATATAACCTCTAAATTTCACGTCTCTAGTACTGTGCGTTTTATGTTAGGCCGAGAACTTTCGAACAACCCTCGTAAGACTCCTTCAATGAAGACCGTAAAACTTTAGAATCATATATAAAACATATTTATGGGCCAATCAGTTTAGGCTAAAAGGTCACGTTTAATAAATAAAACTTCGATAAGAATATGTAATATGCATACCACAGCGGTTTTTTTTTTTTTTTTTTTCTCACAAAGAAATTTGTTTTGTTGGATTGTTGTTTTGGTGTTGTTGTTATAAGTTGAAATGAGTTAATTTCTTCCCATTGTAAACAGGCTCATACAGAGCATTCAATGTTCTGTACGTCTAGATACGCATTGAACATACGCATTTGTCACCTTACACTTTGAAATACCACCCCTTAATGGCGAGCACTGCGGAATCGAGGCTTCATGTGCTTCCGTGAATATGCGACCCAGTTAACGAAACCCCGCGGGATGACGAGAGTGGAATTAAACAGAATTTCTAATCACTAGCTCTGCTATTTAGATGAAACTTTAGAAGTTCTGTGTCGCCCCCTCCTTTGGGATGACAAGGTTTCATTTGTGGCTAATAGGTAAAAGTGAAAATTACAATCAACATCCCGTATATTCTTTTTAGTGAGTGCGCAATGCCGGGTAGTTTTTGGTTATATCGCACGGACAACACACAAGAGCGGTATCACTCCAAATTGAATCATTATTATGCTCATGTGGTGTACTAGCTTCGCCTGTGTTTTGAAGGCTCTATTAATAAATTATGGGGTAAACGTTTCGATTTCCAAGTAGATCCCGGAGCCGATTGTAATTGGCCAGAATCGGCTGGCTGAAGTGAAAATGACTGACTAGCTGCTTAAGCCGCTTCACCAATCAGAGATATCGGCTGAGCATTGAAATCGGCGCCTAGCAGCGGCTTGAAGTGGCTTGGCAATGGGTGCTATGTCATCCTATATGTAAAAAATGCCAGCAGTTAATACAAACGAGTGTACATACACTACTCTATACATGCACTACTATGTACTGATGTGGAGATTTTAAGATCGAACGATTTCCAAAGGCCATAAATGTCCCACTTAATTACACTCTCTTGCTTTACTAAGTTCAAGACATTTAGGGCGTTTCATAAACTTCCATGAACATCATTATCACCACTATCACTTTGTTTGCAAATTCAGCTAGGTTTTAAGAACTTCTAAGTAATGTATGCAGCGGAAAGAGGAAGCAATTAGAGGAATAGGTTGGAAAAGGAAAGAGGATGGCGAACCAAATGAGTTGTTGCATCAAGATCTTGAATGAAACATTCGCCGTTTTTGTTGACTCGGATTGCAATTGTTAGGCAACCTCTGTGTTACATATATAAGATAGAATAGAATAGGAAAGAATAGTTTATTGTAATGTATGAAAAATGTCAAAAATAAAACAAATTACATCGAGTCAGATGTTAAGTCGCCCTAATTCTTCGATCATACTATGATACTAGTTATTGCTGCGTTGACATTTGGAGCAGAGATAAAAGCGTTAGTATCATCAGCGAAGAGAGTAAAATGCATACGCTCAGAGACAAAAGTGACATCGTTAATGTAACAAAAACAACAAAGGACCTAGGATGGAACCCTGAGGGACATCACCAGAAATTAAATCAGTACAGCCATTAGAAGTACAGTCATTAAAATTTCCCTTTGTTGACGACCCGATAAATAGTTAGTGAACCAACTATATGAGGGGTGCCGCGAATTTTATATCTCAAAAGCTTGGAGAGAAGAATTTTATGTTGTACGGTGTCGAATGTCTTCTGAAAGTCAAGCAGAACACTTATGGTGACTTCGCCCTGCTTAAATGCTCTTGTTATTCTGTCGACTACTGATACCAGTGCTTGGGTTGTGTTTCTGCCTGGTTGGAAGCCAAACTGATGGGAGATAGGAAATTTTTGACCAACAAGTAAACGTACATTTTTTTGTGGACTAGTTTCTCAAGAATTTTTTTTGAACACATGCAAGAGAGAAATGGGTCTGTAGTTACAAATTTCTTTCGGGGAACTTTTCTTGAACAAATGTACAACTCGTGCTATTTTCCTTTCGCAAGGCACGGTTTCTTCTAATAACGAAAGGTTTGAAATGTGGAGTAAAAGAGAAATCAATAGCTTAACTAATTGCAAATAAAATAAGCAAATTCAACTAATTTTTCAGACCGGCAAAAGTAATGCATGTAGACAAGCAGTGTTATGAACCAAATGGCATGAAAAGCCAATGCAAATTGTTATAGGGTTCGGCAGTGCTGTTATAATGGTACAAGCAATCAAAAAGATAGGATTAATACTAGGTAAATAGACCTATCAGAAATATACATGGAACTAGCAACCATTGATCCACTCATAAGGGAATGTTTAACATTAACCTTAGTACGCAAACTGCGCATCCTATGTCCGTCCGATATATTTTGAGACAACCCCAGTACATGCATGGTATAAACCATTAAATTAATTTTAATGAAACAAACGGAATAAAATCTACTTCCACAGATAGCTCAACTGGCGCCCGTATCATCCGATCGGATTGGGTGGAGCCGTAAAACCCCATCACTCACTCACAGATAGCTCAGATAGTAAGTATATAAACAATACTATAAACACAAAAAAGACTCGTACAAATGATAACTTCTTGTAATACTGAATGTAAAATATTTGGATTGAATCGGCTGAGAGCCGCTGATGACAGTGTCAGCTGATAGCGGCTGGCCGACGGCACCAATCGGCGGCGGCTGGCTAAACGTCCAATCGGCGGCGGCTAGTACATATCGGCGGCGGCTCCGGGGTCTACTTCCGAGTGCTCGAAGCTCCACGTGATAAAGTTCATGACATGATTTCTGTTTAAACTGTCAAAGCCTATATCAGCAAGTTCTTAGAACCCCCCCCCCCAAAAAAAAAAAAGGGAAAAAAAAAAAAAAAAAAATTATATATTCTTTATGGAAATAAACTATATGCCTACTATTGGCATCCTCCCACACCATCATAAATTCGAATTACGGGGTTTGTTCCAAACAATATTACATTCATTTATGTTCCCAAGTTTACCCAAGTGCGTTAATTTGGTGGAGTCTCAAATGTCAATTATGCTCATAATATTCTTTTTATAAGCCAGATTTTCATACATCGTTGCGGCACAATGATTTCGAGTGAGGCCTATCGATTTGGACGTGGAAAGTTAAAATTGTCATCTGACGACCTCTTAGCGCCTCATGGGTCGATTTAGAACGTTCTTTTCATTGTGCGCTACCTTTTCACATACATGTAGGCCAAAATCACCACTGATGAACTGTGTGGATATAGGTTGGTATCATCATACAGATGTCACTATCGAACAGGTAAGTACGACGCGTATTCGTCTCAACTTTCCTCCTTATCAAGCTGCACTCCCCAAGCAGGGACTCGTATTTCAGAAGCGTAACCTTTAAATTGATCCAGTGATCGGAAGTCAGTGCATCGGCCGCGATGTTTTTTTTTTTCCCCTTTGTTGTTATTGTTTTTTTTTTTTTTTTTTTTTTTTCGTGGGGCTTATTTAACCTAGCTCGGAATCCTGAAGCAACTAAGGCTTATGCGGTCCGAGGAAGTAAGCAGGAGTTACCGGTAAGTGCCTTATCCACGGACACAAGGTTGGTGACTGGCTTCGAACCTCCGGTTGCCAGCGTCAAGCCCTTTCGAGGCGAGCACGCCAGCCACTCGGCCACCACCTCTCCTGTTGGGGCAATGTCCTCTCGCTGAGGCACGGGGCGCACCACACGTCCATTCAAGATTAGCTGCAGTCTGTACAGTCAGTTTTCATGCAGTTCGAAGGGCAGCAGCGCATTGCCGTTGTCGCCAGTCGACAGAAAATGAAACAGATGCTCGCAAGCTTTGCCAGGAAGGAAGTCACGGATGCGCTTGAGGCTGTTGTTGTGGAGGGGGCTCCGGGCTGACCGGCAGGTGGTGCTGATGTAGTTTATCTTCGCGTAAGCTTTCGTCCAGAAGGATACTATTGCTCTGTAGTCTGTACGCGGCTTCTTTTACTTTTGAGCACAGGCATCTCGCCCAGCGCATTGTCAATAGTCCTCGTCGACACAACATTGATATCTGTGAAATTGGAAATGCCAGGGGTACACTAATAGGACTAGCTACCAGCAATCTCATGAAGGTGTTTTCTACCTCAAACTTTTAAATTTCAAATAATACTCTGTTTCATGCCCCTTCGAGTGCGATTCCTGTGTCAGGTCGAGATGCAATAAGCATTATGGCAATGGTAATTGACTCCCGCGGTAAGGCCCCATGTCACTATTTTGTGGATTGTTTGATTGTAAAATATAAGTATTACACAAGTACAATAAAATTATAATCATCAACAATTGACAATATTGCAATATATTGAACAAATATTGTTAATGCAAAAATAAAAGCACCGCGTTTTGCGGAAACTACATAGGTTACACATGCATCAGGATGAACGGAAGCGAAAAGCCACCTAAGTCTTGCTGCTGCCAGTGTCTATGTCCCGTATATCATTCAACAATGCGAATTGCGACCTCCTTATCAAAGTGGATTTTAACGCTGGATTAACTCCAAAGAAATAAACTGCACCAGTTATTGGCATGCAAACTTGCACGGTTTCAATGTGTTCCATTCTCCCGCCATGTAATGCATGCAATGCATGTAATGCATGTAAAATGGTACATGCATATGTATGGGTATATTGCACACAAACCAAATCACAAAATTAAAAATTTCGGGAGGAGAAATGTAAAATTTGACAAAATTCTACTTTGCATCACTTGAGCCAGGAACTTTCAAAAACCGTTTGACCACAGAAAACCCCCACATTTTTTGTTCTAACGACATTGTAATTAATAGTTAATGGCTTACCGAATTGTGGACCAGTCCTGTGTGGATGGTCAAATGGTGGTTGGGTAAAACGCTAGCGTTGTTCACCATATCTGTCGCGAACTGGACCACGGCTGGTAGATTCCGTTCGTAGGCTGGTGTCATGAATTGTGAGGTTTGGTGGATGAAATGGAGCTCCTTCTTCGCCCCGACGAGGAGGCCGAACAAGAAAAGAGTAGCCAAAACAGCTCTCATCACTCACAATAAGGCATCGTCAAACGCGATAGATGAACCAGGGGAAGCAATGCCGCTGTTTATATACCGCGTTCTCGCGTTGCTCAGCAAACCTTATAGTTGTTCACCATAGCTGTCGCGAACTGGACCACGGCTACCAGCAAACCTGAGGGGTGTGTGATAAATTGCTGAATGATTGAAAGACTAAGTAAATTCCTGATTAACTAAATATAGCTGTTTTACAGAAATATTCTGCACGAAATACTAATAGTGCTAAACTTTATTTAAACTTTAGCTTCGTTAGGTGCTCTATCAGGTTTACACCCCCAAACCCCTCCCCAACTAATCGTTATCCCCAACAATACTTAAAAGTATTTTTGCTTGCATAAGATGCCAACAATCATAGTTCTGGAGATTAGTATAAATGTATATACACAGAGATTCGACATCGCTCGTGAAAAGCGGTACTTACCTATCACCCTTTGCCACGAAAACCATGTCATCCGCTCACACCATTCATCATTAATGATCAAACTTTGCAGAGCGATAATTTTTTTTTTTTTTTTGTTTGTTTGTTTTTTTTTTGTTTGTTTTTTGTTTTGTTTTTGTTTTGTTGTTGTTGTTGTTGTTGTTGTTGTTGTAAATTTGGATCAGTTTTATCCTTCACTGCATTTTAACTCACATTATAGTATGAATTTTATATCCGTGTATTTTATAGACGTGAATTTTATAATTCGTTCGAATCTGCGAGTCGCTCACTTAGGCGACCCGTTATGACCATTTTATTCACAATGGAAAGATAGACCGATGTCCTATGTTGTTAATAATACAAGCTAAAATCTATGCCTGTGCCAACAGTATTATGTTCGACTATTAAAATTGTGACCTTGATGTCTTAAGGGGAAGAAATAAGATGGATAATATGGATAAGATATGCACCTAAGATGAGCCCCCCAGTAATGATGCTTGCTAAAAGGAAATACCACTAAAGGCGCTTCGGTGCTTACCATGGCTCAGCTACCACGTCTGTGCATCACGAGGGAACGCCCTGTATCCATATCATATATGATATGAAATATGTTGATGACATGTCTCCATGTCATGAACATAATAATTTTGGTTACATGAGATGTTTCTACCACGCTGTGCCTCCTTGGTTTTCATTCATGTGCATATCAGCGTAAGTGTGTGGCAAACATTCAGCCAATTGCTTAATTAACGGTTAAATCAGTTCTCCTTGCTCAGCCATTGTATTTTGTATGCCATTCACAAATATTGCTTGGCATTGATAACTCCCCAGGTGAAGCCAATCATGCAGATATATCCAACAGACAGTAAACATGGAGCTCCAATCTTCCGACTGCTAATCAATTATCGATACATACACATACATGCATGTGGCTGCATGTCATCTATATGGCTGCTATCCTCTTTTAGTATGCAGTTATTCCGTTCCAGGACACACGTACGGTTCAAACATCAGAATTTCGCTCATGAGGCAAAAATAATGAATGTTTTGCTTAATTAGCCGCCAAAGCCAAACCACCTCAGCCATGATACTAATGAATTCACAAACGGCGGCAGGTGTAGATATTAAGTTAATTCAGTTAAATCAATGGTGTGGCGACTATAATATGTTCTTAAGAACGAATTAAATAGTAATTGCTGCGTCTGAATATGTATGACTCCCGATGTAATTATGCTCTTGCCAACACCCACACCCCTCCCGAAGTTCCCTCTGCCATAAAAATATTAACTCCACACAGAGTGGGCCAAAAGTAATCTCTGTTCCATGCCCTTTCGATACTTCTCAATGGCAGTGCGTTTTTACAAAATAGGTCGCAGTATAACAATCACGTAATGATAAAAAAATAAAAGTGATATGGTTAGTCTATATGTTACTATTTCTATTATTTTTATTCCAATTTCATCGACATTGCCGATTTATCTAGACCTAGAATCTTGTATGCGGAATCCAGAACCAACTTTTTTTTTATTTTATAGAAAGGCGAACTGAACAACTGGAAATAAATTGACATCGTTTTCGT
Source organism: Capitella teleta (assembly GCA_000328365.1). Taxonomy (NCBI): domain Eukaryota; kingdom Metazoa; phylum Annelida; class Polychaeta; family Capitellidae; genus Capitella; species Capitella teleta. The sequence goes on from KB301890.1 coordinate 212,144, forward strand.
TTCCAATGCGGTGAAACATGTAGGATGCTCTATAGCTAGTACATGTAGGCTGAACGTTTATTTCTTACAATTAAAACATATTTTTTTTTTTATTGAAGCACCATGCAACAGATGACATTCCATAATGCTCGTACAGGGGCTTATCTGATTTTGCTCTCTTCGCGATTACACAACACATCCTCCCTCATTCATATTGCCTTTATATTGGATTCCTTTACATAAATTGGCGCATAATAAGTTAATCAATCCATATTAGGTAATGATTTCAGATTGACCAATTATTGTCAAAATGACTCCTCACCCGTGCTTTCGCCTATTGGACCGTTTACCTTTCATCCTCGGACCTAAAATTCTGAACTTCATTTCATCTGCATTTCATTCTCTTCCGGACATTTCATATTTCAAAACATCTCTTCGCAATTCACTCTTACATGCCACTCGCGCACATTTGTTTCTGAAATAATTTGCACATTTCGACCTGTCAAGATATGACATCACTAAATATAAGATTAAAAAAATAAAAAATAAAAATAAAAATAAATCAATACAGCAGCTATAAACCGAACACCCACGCTTCGTATACAGCTGCTGTATACGGAACGTCTTCCAATTATTTTTGGAATAATTGGCCAATTTTAGCCAATTTAAAAGTTTTGTTTTTAACGTGGATTAGATTTTAGAAGCCTGTTTTTAGTCCACCCTGTATATTAACCTAAAAACCAATAGTCTCCATCGATCTTTTCCTGCATTGCATCACGTTGTTCGTGTTTGACAGTGTTCAATGGAAGTACTTTGACAATGCTCTGGCAGTGCATGCATTTGAATATTTTCTTGACTAAGTGTCTATGTTCAAAGCAGATTTCCGCGTGGGTCCGATCCGAGCCCGAGCATTGCTGAGTCGCTCCACGGAAGTTCCCGAATAAGCTTCGGTTTATATTCCCCGAAGTGACTTCGTTTTCAGTGGGCGTCAACCTCTACTCTACCAGAACGCTGAGTATTATCGAATTTGCGATCCGTCAATGTTGCATACCATTTTACTATTTAATTAGTACAGACGTTAGTATGCGCGTTTACCAAACCTGCATGCCACGTGACCACTCGGAATGATGCAAGTGGAGAAAACCAAAACAATTATGAACATCTACAAAGAGAATAAAAACTCTTTGTAAACGCCGCCAATCCTTTGATCCACCCATATAGCGGGAATCTTCAAAAGAAAGGCGTACACTATCGGAAGACCATTGTAAGACCACTGTAAGACCATTGTAAGACCATTAGGTTTTATTAGTTTCCGTGAATGGTACGAAACAATACTTGCCAAACTGAAAATAATTCCATGTATGCACGTAGAAGATATGTTTTAGATAAAATATCCCTTGACAGACTACAAGCATAATTATTTCTTTCAATGCAAACGTATAATTTGTTCAATGGAGGTGATAAATTCTGGTCAAACTTTTGAGCAACAATATAGAACATATTTACGGAAGCCTGTAAGTATTATTTCACTTAAATAAGTTATATTAATTTATTTCTTCAATCAACTCATTATACTGATAAAACCCTTATATATGTCGCTTCAGAGGATAAGTGCAACAAAAATACCCGATCAAAGTTAGCAAGAGAATGTCAAAATGATAATGCATCGGCGCACGCTCCAGTGAATAATACTGCAAGCCCTCCATTACTAGTATGGCAATTGCTACACGTGCTCGATACTCACGTCTTTGTATAAGGCATAATAATATCACAGGAGGACAGCTTTTCAAGTATGGTAATAGTGTAGAATCACACAGGATCCCTTCTGGTATTTGATATTATACGGTTACCCTTCCCGTTGCATTCTACAATTTACGTGCACGATTGGAAAAAAGTTCGTATTGCCATTCATTGAAATTGAATAATGATTTTTAAACATGAGTAAAGCAGAGGTAGTTTACATCATATATTTAAGTAACTCAATCGTTTGCATAGTTGTAACTATACACTTGTATTTGTGCGAATGCACTAATGCACTTAAGGGCAGCCTTATTGATGAACTGGTAAAACCTTGGTTCGGGGCTTTCTTTAAGCGTCTGCATCACACATGCATGCATATTCACCTCAAAAAGTAACAGGCCTTATGCATAAAGTTGTGGGTCCAGTAGATATTTAATTGGTAGAAGTAGTCAAAAATAAAATGTTTTACCAAACATCTGAAAACAAAGAAACAAAGAAGAAAATAACAATGGATGAAAATAACAATGGATGAAATTAACAATGGATGAAATTAACAATGCATGAAATTAACAATGCATGAAATTAACAATGGATTGTCCGAACAGATATTCAAACCTGCGACGGGTAATCTTAGCATCGGTCGACCATCAGTCTCGGTGGCTCCACGCTCACGTGCTGAGTGGGTGGCAGGGAATTCCATCTACTATGGATCACAATCACATAGCGTTTTACATTCTTGCACGTGAATTATGGAATGCAATGGGAAGGGTGAACGTATAAGATCAAATGGCCCAGGTGATCCCTGAGTGATCTGAAATATTCCTGGATAATCAGAGCACACAAAAGAGACGCGAACAGTGAACTTTTATTTTGAAGAGCAGCATGACGACCAATGATGACTGCACATCGATTTAGGCATCAAAGCAAAACACGAGAATATTAATTTCATTGTATAAATGTGCAGTGATTCCATAACTTTGTGCTTTATGAATAGTAAATAATCCAAATTTAAATCAATTCAATTGCAGAGGCTGGATCTGATTTTGGCTTTGTGACATCATATAACAAGGTAGTAGGGCGCTAAGTAGTAGAGCCCCCCAGAACATAGAATAAGAGCACCTGCCATTTTTTCTTTATTATTAGATACTCCTTCTGAGCCGCAAATGGGTCACAAATTACCATATCTAGGTACAGTCCCTGAAACAAGGCCTATCCTTTTTGCCTCTCTTGTGTTGAGTACTGTTGACATTTAAGGCCGAAATGGTTTGCGGCCGAAATGACCAGTCACCGGGTGAATGACCTCGATGTCTCTCGAGATAAAAATGCTATTTGTACTTTCATAGTTTTTGACGTCCCTAAGTTCTTAATTGAGTTAAGAAATCCAACATCACATAGATGTGGGTTAGCTGTACCGAAGGAATGTCAATTTTGGTAATGTGTTACCCATTATCTGGTGGAGTGGTGGGTTGTGTTCACACCATGTATTAACGGTTTCTTACTTGTTTATCTAATTAGTCGTGTCACTAAATCACAATCAGGACACCACGCTGCGCTCTGCATCCAATCAGAGGAGGGCTGAATCAAGCTTGCCATCAAGATTGAGCTACCTTTTGTATGTTATATCGATACCTTACCTTGGCGTGAAAATGAGTACTTAAATCAGGTACCGATGACATAACATAACATAAAATATTATACTTATAGACCTTAGGCATTCCCAAGAATCATCTTTTGATGTTCCCTTTTATTGAAATTTAAAGTTGATGCGTTTCCATGGCAGCATAGCTTTCAAGTCATTTTAAGTGTAGATAAGATTTTTAGATGGAGATTAGCTTGTATATACACACGGATTCGACATTTACCTATCTCCTCATTGTGGGAAAAAAAGTCATAGCGTGTCATCGCCTAAATGAGCCCCTCGCAGTTTCGCACGATTTATATAAGAAACGTCTATCCGACATAACATTTATACTATAACGTGAGTTTAAATACAATAGGGATAGAACTGAGATCAAATTTGCTAAAAATTGGTTAATTTGTGCAAAATTTGAGCGTTTATGGTTCTCCGAAACCGAAATCTTATGACCAAATGTCGAATCAGTGTGTATATAATTCGTAACTTGAGTGCCTGAGCATTCGGTGAAAAATATCGGTGTTATTTTAGATAAATTTCTTTCTATGGAAAATAACATTAATGCCACCTACAGAACAGCCTATTATTATTTATGTAATATAGTGTTCAGAATTGTGCCGCCCGCATTTTAACCTTCACCAAACGTTTTCAGCATCCCCCCCCCGCTGTATTAAAAAAACTCCACTGGCTGCCCATTAGTTTTAGAATCCATTTTAAAATTTTATTACTTGTATATAAGTGTCTATACCTGCAAGAACTTTCATCACTATATGTACCAGGAAGAGATCTCGGTTCTCATGAATAGTTTTTACTTACCAAACTATTTTCTTACAACTCTTATTTTAACCGTTGTTTTCAATCTTGCGGCCCAATTTTATGAAATGTTTTACCCCATCATATCAAAATATCTAATTCACTGTCTTCTTTTAAACGTAAATTGAAAACTTATCTATATCCAAGCTTTTGTTTAACTTTTATTTTTCTGATTCTGTTTTTACGGTTTTATGGCGTTTTGAGCACTTTTTGTGGATATTACGCTTTTACTAAATAAATGATATATTATTGTTATTATTATTATTATTATTATCATTATTATTATTATTATTATTATTATTATTATTATTATTATTATTATTATTATTATTATTATTATTATTATTATTATTATTATTATTATTATTATTATTATTATTATTATTATTATTATTATTATTAATAATAATAATAATAATAATAATATTATTATTATTATTATTATTATTATTATTATTATTATTATTATTATTATTATTATTATTATTATTATTATTATTATTATTATTATTATTATTATTATTATTATTATTATTATTATTATTATTATTATTATTATTATTATTATTATTATTATTATTATTATTATTATTATTATTATTATTATTATTATTATTATTATTATTATTATTATTATTATTATTATTATTATTATTATTATACAAAATGTTGTCGGAGCAGTAAAACTGCCATTGCCTTAATCGCCTAAGGTCATCATTGTTTCAGGTTCTTAGGCCTATACTTCCAGAGTCAAATTCTCTTTCAGCACTCTGACTAATTAAATGTACGTTGCATATGTGTCGAGATCAACGCTGCAGAAAATACTGTTGTTACACAATGCTCACTTCTGCCGTTAGTATGTCGACAGGACTCGGTTCTTACATTACAAGCACAGATTACAATTCTGCAAAATCTAGAAGTGAGGTGCGGTTTTATCTGTTCTTAGAATTACAAGAGATTAAATGCCATTGTTAATCTGTTCTTTCGCCATAGAATTAGGCCAACAACTGTTCTGTGTGAGATTGCGTTTCTTGCTTAAGGATATTAGAATAATTTTGTGAATCTGTGAAGAGATTTGCATGGGCCTATAAATATACTATTACCACACCTCTTCAAGGTAAAATGGTCACAGGTCCAAGGTAAAACATAGAACAGTCATAGCTGATACGGTCCATAGCCAAAAACAATCCTTATCCGATTGAGAGTTCATAGATCGAGAGATCAAGTGACACTAAAAAAATATATAAAAAAGGAAGAGGAAAAGGAAAAAAGAGAAGATTTATCAAAACCATAATGTGGATAAAACATACAAAGATAGTCCTTTCAGAATGAGTAATTAAATACTAGTGTAAAACTATGTGTTAAGAGGCATGTAGTGTCATCGTTAATTATTTATAAATGGTCAAAAGTGTAACATTCCCAACAAGTGCATAATTTGATCTATATGCTCTTGTATATTATACCTTGGTGCAATTAGCGTGGATCTCATCAAACATGGAGGAGTGGTGTTGGACGTTGATTCCGATTTCCATATTTTACTATAGGGCTGTACTGCGGTTGCTTAATGCAGTTCAATATACGAATGAAATGATGAAACTGGGATGAGATGAGAGGAGATGAGATGGGAGTTTGAGATTATTAAAGACCACACAATGGTCTTCATTTGACACCTCCCTGCTCAGAAATCAAAGCAGCCATTGATTGTGGAACACATTGTGTCCAATGACCTCGTCCTTCAGTGTGTCAATGTGAGTGTGTCCTATTATGCTTACAAATTATGTATGAAATATTTCATTGCATGGCCAGCATTCTAATTGATTTACTTCTGTCAGAGACAGAGTATTAATCTATTGATTCTATTAACCCTGCTCTTTGAAAGTGCATGCATGACGCTTCCGTCGCTGTGTACTTAATCTACAATAGAGTCAGATGTCAGACAATTTTCAAGCAGCCACGGCAACACAAATGGTGTTCCTATAGGAATGGCATACTTTCGGTATCCTTTTCTTATACAGAGGTTAACCAAAATCAAAAGTTTCCTTTTTGAGCCATTTTTATTCATTTAAATGTACCAACCGACGAGTTAAACTCCTGGATATGGAGATCAGCTTCCATATAATAATAATAATAATAATAATAATAATAATTATAATAATAATAATAATAATAAACATAATAATAATAATAATAATAATAATAATAATAATAATAATCA
>KB301890.1:222479-239464 GCA_000328365.1 Capitella teleta
TCGGAGAGAATTTATTGATCTTATGTTTATTTTTAAATATTTTAAAGGTCATATCAATGTTGATTTCAGCGATGAAATCAAAATTTAGACAATACGCGTATTTTTAGATCCTCTAACAATGGTTTGCTTCTATTTGAACATAATGTAAGAACTGAGACTTTTAAATCTTCTTTTTTTAACCGTGTTTGTCACTTATGGAATATTTTACCGGTTAATATTAGAAACTCACCTACTATTTCTATTTTTAAACATCGTTTACTTGATTTTTATTTTTATAAATTGGATCATCATTTTAATGTTTTTAACTCTTGCACCATGACGTCATTTTGTAGATGTTCTGGTTTTTACCATTTCAATTGATCGTTTTTGATTCACATGACAATACTATTTTTACGATTTTATCACTTTTATTCATTCTCATTATAATTATTTTTAACAAATTTACTTTTGGTGTGAATAATTTTTTGTGGGCCATGCCTTTTATTATTCACCGTTGTCGTTTTTATGGCATGAATTTAATAAAAAAAAAAAAAAAAAAAAAAAAAAAAAGAGAAGAAGGCCCAGAGAGGGTGAACTCGTTAGGGCTGCGCTGTTTATTGGTCACAGCACTGATGGTTGATGCTTTCAATGAATTACCTTCTTTTATAGTTCAAGCTATAATTAAAATTATATAATCGATTGATTGCGCGATTGTGTCCTTGTAAGTGGGTATGTGACTTCATGTATATGTTTCAAACTTTTAATCACACTGGAGATATACAGAGCATCATAATTTTATTGATGTTATTTTCAATGTATTATTGAGTGAGTGAGTGATGGGGTTTTACGGCTCCACCCAATCCGATCGGATGATACGGGCGCCAGAACAGAAGGCCTGGGACCGGGGTTTCCCCCTACTCTTATCGATAAATCCCAAGGGTTCTTTATCCTGCATACCACTATAGACAGTAGTACACAGCGCCCGGCCTTGTTACGCAGTTGGCAGCACTGCAGAGTCACCGAAGAATTACAACTATAATGAATTACAATTATAATTCGCAATCATAACGCCCATGGCCTGATCGGGTCTCGAACCCGGGACCTCGACCCCCACTGTCGGCATTGGATTGTAGTCAGCGGTTTAACCCACTGAGCTATCCGGTTCCCCGTCAACAATGTATTATTCAATGGATAATCTGCCCAAACAATAGCAAAATAGTATTTGCATGCGCGCGATGGATATGGGCTTTTGTTTCCTCGCATCTCACATTGAGATAAATTTATCGCTGATCAGCTGTGAATAGAAGCGGTAATTATTAAGTGTACCGAGTACTTAAGAGATATCACATTTCCACTCTTAAACACTTGGAACAAAAGAATAATGACCTTTTATGTACCTGAAGATCATAATCTAAAGTATCTTACTTTGATAGCGACGGGGTCAAATGCTAAAGCTACCAGCCACAGAATCGGACAGAAGAACCTTATAACACCATTATAACGTACCTATTGTTACAAAACTGCTTTATACAAGCCGCTGATCAGATTCACCTGCTCACAGTGTTCAGGTGGCTGAGTGAAAAGTGGTTGCAAAAAAGTGGTGATTCAGCAGAATACAGAATTCACAAAAAAGATATGACCTGTAGTGTACATGCAATGCAAGAGGTTAAAGGTTATCTGAATATAGATAAGATATTCATAGTTTATTGTGCAAGCTAACTGATTGGGTATGGATTTAATCGATAACCATGACTGATTTCAGATTTTACTGCACAGTTAACTTGCAATATACTGTGGTGCAATTAAAGTGAATAATTTTATTTACATGTAACTATTACGACCAAATAGTCAAAAAATTTAATTACTCTACCTTAAAATGACTGTGCGAGTAGCCTAACAATTATGAACAGGAGTTATATGATATGAAGTTTTAGGCTTATGGACGATATAATAATGTGGTAAAAATTGCTACGAAATTATCATTCGTCGATCAAAAATCCTAAAATCCTAAAACAAAAATCCTAAAACACATACATTGAGTTCGCCCTTATATTTCTAATTTTCATTGAGTATTAATCAATTATCAAAAAACTCACAATGAACTATGAATGTGCTCTTCCCAAGATATGCATTGTATAAGTTCAGTCAGATAAAATACATATGCAATAATATGTCATATAATTTTCTATTCACTGGTCAAAATACCCAGTGCCTGGTGCAGAGGTTGACCATTGCAGTGAACGCATAGGAGTCTAACGGAAAGATCAGAGGCTCCTTCTACGGAATGCAGTACAGCCACTCAGGTTATTATGTGTTATCTATTCCTATGAAGAGTAGAAGGATATAATGACATGAGAACTGCAGTGATCAAATGTGTTTTCTTTGGAATGCCATCAAATTGTCTGATGGGCAGTGGTCAGGGTTGATTAATTAAAAGGGATCATGTTTCCTTCGTCGGTTAATGAGAGTAATGTAATCTACCTAATGCTTTTAATATTAGATTCATCTTCTTGCACCCTAATGGTATTGTTTGTGGGTAAGTAAGATGACATCGCTACTTCACTCAGTGCTCTATAATACATGTATACGAGACACAGTAGGTGGCACATCGACTGCTTGGCAAACATATTTCCGATATAATTTAAAATAGACATACACTTTAGCGCATCCATGAAATATTATATTATTCAACCTCAAGTGTTCTTATATACTTGCCATTTGACGACACAACTGTAATTATAAGACATGTGAGGCATACTAATTGAGTACTTTAAAGGTAAAGTTGTGGTATATGTTCACGTATGAGAGGCGACAGTACTCCTTGGGTATTGCAGTTTTCTGTCCAGAAATTGACAAGGGCTGAGGAATACCCCAAATGCCCTTAATGCATTACCACTTTGTGTATTAATTTCCAACAAGGAAAGAAGAAAAGTCACATGCATCATACACAAAAGAAAACAGGTACAAACACTGCATGGGAATATTCTAGATCACCAGTCTTATTATTCGAACAAGCGTTCAACACAATGCATCATGCGATGCTTTCTATAGTTTCTATATGCTTTGCAGAAGAGGCATGCAATTGTACCTGCAGTGAAGTAAGCTCTGTGATTCGATAAATGTACTTATATGTGATGTTTTTGTTTGAAGAAGGAAGCAGAATTTGCAGTCCATTCTGTATCCTCTCATGTCTCTCGCTGTCAGACGGATTCCTCACCCATGAAAAGTTTGAAAACCGCGCAAATGAATTCACTGCATTGTGTCAGTGGCCGGTCGCCTGTATCGTGTCTGGCGTCAGCTGTCAAGGGCTAATGGACGATCAGCCAGCCATTAGCGCCGGCGATTAATCGCCTCAATTTGAAATTTCGGTATGAAACCGAGCCTGCTCCAGTACATCGCGGCAGATCTGGAATTAAGTAGCCGCCACAGCGAACAACATCTCTTGCGTTTCAACCTCTCAACCTCTAAATCTCAAGTAGAATTACGTCACAGTACCATAAAAGTAACATCTTCGTTAAATTGTCAATTTGTCATGGTAAAATTTTACTTAATTTATACAAGGGAAAAAAAATGCAAGATACTAACATTATGTACATGCAGTTGTCGAAGGGGCGAAAGCTATTGTCACGATCTACACAATTTCTTTCTTACAATTTTAAACGTAAACTTTGTCAAAATATCTAGATTTTGGGTAAACATTCTATTTCGGACAACAAATAAACACATAGCTTTTTGACTTTCAGACTTAACGACATGAAAACCTCTGTCAATGTGAATCTTGACTTGCCTTTAATTCGTGATTCGGCTTCTAAAAACAATGTAATGGAATTTTTATGTGATGCAGGAGGCCGGATTTCGCATATCCCATTATGCGTGCATTTCGATCCTATCGTCAAACCCCAGAATTTCAAAAATTGGGAGGCAGATGTGAAAATAAGTAGTATTGGACACATAATCGGGAGATCGGGTGAGACCAATTAGATAAATCCGGATTAAATTAAGGATATCCGGATTATCCTCATTCGCGATCGAACTGTTTCTCAAACTGTCATTGCCTAGAAAGAGTGAGACAGATATTCGATCTAGTAAGTCATTGCTCACTGACGTTCATACATGAGGAGGGAATCTGAATCATGACGGGTTCTTCAGCAGTGATGCAAGAAAATCCTTTTTAGTCACAGATATATGAAGGGAGATAAACACGAATATACAATAATCCCTGCGAAAAAGGCTGAAATGCTCAAGGGCATTTGACGTAAAAGTACCTAGAAAAGAAACGCAATTCAATATACCCCATTATACATGAATCCAAATTCAGATCCTGCATTATACTACACGTAATACTGAGCCCCCAGCTCCAGGAATTAACAGTGTCCCTAAAACCAGACATCGATGTTGCCTGCGGGCATGTATACCATACACAACATTCTAGATTTCATGACTCAAGGCATGAATTATATCGATCTCCGATTTCCAGGCCGCTTAGTTTGTTATCTGCGATTTGACCTATATATTTGTAAATAAATCAATACGAAGATTGGCAATTAATATATCTCATTGATGTTAATGGAACGCATGCACTTGAAAAGAATGCAAATGACACTAATACCTTACAAGTATACCTTACGAGTATTTTTGAGTTGTGTGCTTCATATTTCTCTGATGCAATCATCTGGTATCAAGATAAGAACTACGAGTTAATCACCATTTAGTAGAATCCTAATCTGATATATACAGCGTTGTGGAGACAATATTCATTATTTAAATACAAGTGCTTCGTAAAAGACCGGCGCAGATTGACCTCCTTCAAAAATGAAAGAAAGGGAGAAATAAAATGAGACGGAATACGGTTAGTTGCCATCGCATTTTATGGTGGGCACTAGATTGACCAGAGTGACCAGAACGTACATAGGTCAACGTGTTTTATGCTATATAAAAGTGCACTTCATTTATTGAAATAACACACACCAAAAGAGTCCCATGACTTTGTCACCATGAAACAATATCACCGCATGATTCCCATGATGTCCAGTGCCATCTGAACGCAAATGATACACTAATATACCTACGCTGCCCGCTCAATGACGTTGAGAAAGGCATCAAACGTTTAGAGGCTGGTCTTCAATTACTGCATAACTCCCGTGAGAGGATTTTAACTAATACACCAAGATTCGACCAAATTACCCGAATAATAAGCAACTTGCATTGGTGACCGATTAGTCAACGATTTGTTTTCAAAATGTTCACAATTATTTTTAAATGCATTCATAGATTGTCGCCATCATATCTAAATGAATTGTTATCTTTTTTTAGCCATCTCGTAATAGCAGATCGATATTATTAATCTTTTACTATTGAATGTTCCTTTTATTCGAACTCACTTTCTCTATTCTACTGCTTTGACTTTTACTTCTCCAAGTTTATGGCGATTAACATTAGATCTGCTCAAGCACTTTCTGTTATTAAATCAAAATTGAAAACTTTACTCTTCAACATAGCCTATTCAATTCAAAATTCAATTCAAAAATGTGTTTTTCAAAAAGAAAAGAAAACACAATTATTCTTAAAACATTCAATATACCATGCTTTTGTTTATTATTCCATTTCATTGTTATTTTCCTTTACTACACGTTGTGAACTTTTAACATTTGACAAATGCATTTTAGAGCACCCTCGGTGGATTTTATACAATACAAAAATACAATCTATTTCAATCTATTATTATTAACAAAGCTTGTTTCAACTTTATGAACGCGACGTTTTTTTTTAACTCATGTGAAGCACATAGAAACTTATATGTATATATTATTATTATTATTGTTATTATTATTATTATTGTTATTATTATTATTATTATTATTATTATTATTATTATTATTATTATTATTATTATTATTATTATTATTATTATTATTATTATTATTATTATTATTATTATTATTATTATTATTATTATTATTATATCGACTGTTTTAAATATTAAATTAGGCAAGAAAACGAAGATATGCTGATATGATTGATATCTTGCGATTTCAATCAGCAACTTGCAGCCCCCATGTAAACAGAAAGGGAAAATTCATTATATTGCTCACATGAGAATTCTGGGTCATAGTCGGTGAAATCTTTTGCAAATAACAGACAGCATTCACGCCTGGTGAATGGTTGTTTTGCAATTTCTTCGTTTATATACTATAACATGGCCCTACAAACCTTCATAATTATAATCTCCTTTGCCTAACAGTGCTCATGTCAATATGCCTTTAATATATCGGCAGAATAAATATTGTTGTTTTGTTGTTGTTTTGATGGTGTTGTTGTGTATTCACAATAAATTTATTATACGCCACAGCATAGTTAGAGAGGATAAAAAATCAATCCAATCTCAATAATCTTGTGTTCGTGACACAGCGGTGAACCGATCGATGGTTTCAATATCAAAACCATCTAAATTCTACAAACACATTTATTTTTCATTTTTTCGATGCATTTATGAAGAAAATATCGGAGATATATATCTGTAAATGATTAATAGTCAAAAATATATTGTGAATTAGCGCGTAAATCAGGAGTCTGTCGTATTTTGACGAAATGTCGACCCCTGCATCACCCATATTGGTGCCAGAGGTGATCACATGATTTTATGGAAAATTCATTGCTTGCAATTTTCATTTAAAAAGCTGACCTATATTCAAGTCAACTTTCAAATTTCTGTGATAACGCGTTCTATGTTAGGCCGAGAACTTTTTGAACAACCCTATACTGAGTGGGCTGGAAGCAGTCTACCTACTCCATGTTAAATACAAAACGTTAAAAATTGATAAAATACATGATATGGATTGACTATACTTTTCTGTACTCCTTTATGCAAAGAAATGGAATGAAAAGTTAATTTTGAATGAGGGAGGGACATTTAAATACTAGTGGTACGTGATCGCGAAGAGCTTTTATGTGCGCATAATCAGGTGGGCTGTTGAATCAGAATTGTGGAATGTCATCTAATGCGTGGCGCTGCAGTACAAATATTCTGCTTTGCTTTCATTCTAATAGATAAACATCAGTGCTATGAGCCCATAGCTTACGATTTCAACAACAACAATCACGAACAATAGAACAGTTCCCTCATCATCATTATAATAGTTATTTACGAGCATCAATATTAGATGCACGAAGATAATTAATAATGCGTCCGACAAAGAATTTGGTCTCCAAATTCTTTGCGTCCGATTTAAACGACCGGCGAAAAAAAAGTACTTTTTTTTTTTGCAAAAAAACGTCACTCGTTCACTCATTTATTCATTTAATGATTCATTCATTCATTCAGGATAAATCGGCATCAATGTCAACAAAATTGGTATAGAAATACAAGGAATAGCAGTATGAAATAAACTATCAACACCAGGTATTTATTTCTCTGAGATTTGCTTCGTCTTTAAATGTGACTTGTTTCATAACACTTTATCGGTAATTAAATCTTTAACATGGAATAGACTACTTTTGGCCCACTCGGTATATACAGTCGTAATTACGTGAAACAATTCTCGTAATACAATTGTTTTGCGGTCAGAGCCAAGTGTATGCATAAACTATTAGACAAAAATTCACAATTTTCGAGCATGGCTTCCCATCTCGTTCAATTGCCTAGTCAGACTCCATTTTGGCCTCTCAGTCTCATCCGAAATTCTGCCGCCAGATGGACCAAGCTCTCAAAGGTATCCCTGGGACCTTCCCATGTGCAGATGACGTCAAAATACAATGTTCTACAGAAGAACACCATGATCTTAATCTGCTGGAGACTGTTCAGATAGCACAGTGAGCCGGTTTGAAGTTCAACCCAGACAAATGTGCCATCAAAAAGAGGAGAATTGACTACTTTGAACGCATTGTCTCAGCTCAAGTAGTAGAGCCCCGCCCTAAAAAGGTCAAAGCCATCTGTGATCTTGCACCTCCCGCTGACAAGAAAGAACTAGTTTCCTTGGAATGGTGAACTTTTTCTCTTACTTCATTCCAAATCTTTTCAAGAACACCCACTTGATGCGGCCTTACTCAAGGAAGATGTTCGATTCACCTGGACCAGCAACATGAACGAAGAAATGAATAAGATCAAAGAAGATATTTTCACATCCACCAAGCTCAATCACTACGATCCAAAGAAGCCTGTCATTATTGAAACTGATGCATTCCTCAAAGGCCTTGGAGCGGTGTTAATCGAAGAAGGAAAACCAGTGCGTTCTATCAGCAAAGCCCTCACCCCAGCGGAACGGGATTACGCGAACTTTAAGTGTGAGCGTGAGCCGTCCTCCATATCTACACCTTCGGGCGCAAGGTTATAGTGCACGCGGATCACAGGCCGTCGAAGCCCTTATTCCGTAAACCTCATTGGCCAGGCTCCATCTCGACTCCAGAAGATGCTGCTCAGACTAAGATCGTACGAGATTGAAGTCAAATATGTTGGTGTGAACAGTGTTCTTATCGCTGATGTTCTTTCAAAACTTATCCTTGATTTCAACACCCATCCGGTACCATATCTCGACGTCAGCATCGCCCAAGTGCTCGCCATCGAGCCAAGTCATCTCCAGGGGATCCAACAAGCAACCAAAGACGACTTTTATCATGACTGGATGGCCAGACTCTCAGCAAGACATCGCTCAGAACTCAAACCCTTTAAGTCATTTCGGGATGCTTGATGGTCTCCTACTGAAGCAAACAGAGTGGTCGTCCCTAATGTCTTGCGCCAAAGGAGTGGCGCCCTGGAACAATTCAACAAAAGAACAAGCATCCAAATTCCTACCGGATAACTCCTGAAGAGAAAAATACACATTTCCGGCCCAACGCTGCATTTATCAGGAACAGGAAAACCTGCGGTCCAGAGGAGCTCTGCACTCCAGATGCTAGCAAATCCGCTTCTCCCACTGAACCTGGAGATCATCATGGCGATGACTGCCTACCATTTGCGGCAGTTGTTGATGTCGTGCCGACGACTTCTGCCAACGCCTGTTCCATGCCCACTGCCCAGCTACCGAGCCGACGAATCCTGCCGGCTCACAGGTCGGGCACCGCACCCAAAGTGGTCAGCAGATTCATCCAGAGAGACTCTCCTATCCTGCCTCCAAGTCCTCCCAAGGAGGAGGGTGTTGATTAACTCGATTCATTCATTGCTATTTTCTCAATTGCACTTCTCATCAACTCATCACTATTTTGGACTGAGTGCTTCACCTCATCTCATTACATTTTAATTTTATAAGCCCGTTTGTTCTTGTTTTCATTGCACTTTTAATAAACCAGCCTCAGTCAATATCTGGCGATCATTCATTATTTGACATATTGTTTTATAATGGGATATAAACTACACGGAAAATAAATTGATCAACATCTGAAAAATGGATTCTCTGATTGTCAGAGTCATGAGAATATTTATCTGTTGACTTCTGATAACATTATCTATGCTTTGCAACTTAGCGTGATTTGATTGTCAATGGGTGATCAATTGGTCAACCTTAATTCTATCATTGCCGCCATCACGAATGTTTAACGTCTCCTCAGGCTGAATAATTAGTCTATGAATATCGCACGTATGCATATACGTTGTATTAGTAGCACTCGTGTATGTGCTGTTGTATCAGTTTGATATTTCGCACATCCAATAAGTTAAACAATTTGCGTTTACAAGCAAAACCAAGAAAGCAAGTTACGTCAATCCACTTTCATTAACAACCAGTAACAGAGTAAAAACTATGTAAGTTCAAGGTCAAACCTGCTCTGCACGCACATGATTATGAACGTCACGATTTCTCGGCGCAATTTCCCATTGGGTCATTTAACTCTGTTCTGTGAGATGTTGTCACGGCTTTGTTCTCAGCAACTGTTGCGAAATCGGGCTGGCGAGCAAATGCTGGAATTTTTATCCCATAAATAAAAGTTCTAGATAATGTGCCGAACAGGACAACGGCTTCGGATAATCTCATCCCCAAGATGGTTGCTGTGACTAGCAGTATGAGTGAGCATTACCTTGCCTGAAACAACCGGTTTCAGGATCTTTCTATTCCGGAATTGAGGCTTATTATAGCAAAGAAATATGTAATGATACATATTGTAGTCAAAAACAGTGATTAGTCTAATTAATAGCAAGCATAAAGGAATTTACAGATCGGTACTGTTCATATATACTTGAGTGAAATCATGCGCTTGCTGGGGTCCCAAAAATGACACGACCGGAAGTGATTAAAAGTGATTTCCCAGATATAGGTGTCATCCTTAGATGGACCCTTGAACCATCATTATGAATTGGCATATGTTATATGATATGATATGATATGATATGATATGATATGATATGATATGATATGATATGATATGATATGATATGATATGATATGATATGATATGATATGATATGATATGATATGATATGATATGATATGATATGATATGATATGATATGATATGATATGATATGATATGATATGATATGATATGATATGATATGATATGATATGATATGATATGATATGATATGATATGATATGATATGATATGATATGATATGATATGATATGATATGATATGATATGATATCTGCTTTGTTTTGCCTATAGGAAATTAAAGTTATCAAAATTATCGCAACAATCACAACAGCATTCACAAAAAAGAAAAAGAAAAGAAAAGCTCATCACACAAAGCAATGGATTGTAAATTATAATATGCCTATCGGGGGCTTCCATAAATGAAAACATCGCCGAATGTTGTGTGCATAAAATGTGGGAATGAAATGTTGATCTAATCATACAATTAAGTATTTGTTTCACTTATCTGTGCCTGGTTTTCACACTGCGACCAATATTATAACATTTTCTCTGAAAAGAAAATGGATAATGGAGGCATGCATGCATGCTAAAGCTAGGAATTAGTGCTGTTAATGTGCTTGCCTCATTGCATCCGTGTGGCATATGGTCATAGCATGTCGGACGCGTAGAACGCAAATTCGTCCAAATTTTAAAGGAAATCAAACAAAAGGTGGTCTATTTATCCCATAATAATGATTTCAATGCTTTTCAAAGGCACTGCACTTTCGAGAGGAAGTGTTATAAAACCACTCGCAGTGGAAAAGCAACGCAAAGATTTAGAGAAATATATATAATTGGTATTATCATGCTGCCATTCCTATATATAAAGTTCCGTTAAAATTTATATGTCGATTTGTGTCAATCAATAGAGTACAGTGACAGTACACCCAATATTCGGCAATATTTTCACTTTTGCTAGCAAACAGAACCCATATAGGATCATGGAAAGGCAACTTTGAACACATTAATCTCTCTCGGATTTTTTTCAGTATTTTTCGCAGATTAAGTTAGTCAACCCATACAAAAAGTCATTCATAGCAAGCTTGCTTCTACTTTTTAACATGGATTAGATTGACTAATTTTGGCCCAATATGCATGCATATTACAATTATTGTGAGCATTTTTCCACAATAACTTCAATGTGCAGTACTTGATGACATAGCTGGACTTGAGTTCAGGGGTTTTTTTTTCGCGGGTTTCGATCAATAATTAACCGGTTTCAACATTGCATGCATGAAAACAATAGATACAAGAATACATCCACTTATGATGAAAGTACTTCACATGATAAGTATGTTCAAAATAAGGCAAAGGTGAAATCCACTTTCAAAGGAATTAATGCAATTATTACGTGACACGATTGTTTCTATAAAAATATGAAGATATAACTATCGATTTAACAATACTGACTGTTATCTGAAGAGCTGTTGAAACTTAAGTTAGGAGCTAAGGATTAGCCTACATTCACTGCACACGTGCTTCTGCTTAGAGGAGTTGGGGTGTCATTGTTGTGCAATACTTATGTTCAGGATTCATCGAGAGAAACAGCTGATAGGTAAGGTCAAGATCGTACTTTATTGGTTATACACCCCAGTGATGGGATCAAAGATTACTGATACACAAAATTAATTTTGAGCACACAACATGGATACACCGTGTGTATCGCTAATAATGGAAACATTAGAAATGAATGGAGAGAACTATTGGTCCAAACATCACAACAAATCACAACTTTGAAGAATCGAGAACACTTGGTTGTGATAAGAGGATCAGCAAGCGTATAAGTAATTAATTATGTTTGAAGTTATGCTCCTAGGATGCTGACGATTCATAAAATTCCAAATGAAACTGATATATTGGCATAATTTATTATTGTATAATATTATCTCAAAACGCGTGTGTGGTTGGGGAAGAAAGGGCAATTGACGAGTTAGACTAGTATGCACCCGCTACCACTCACTATACACGCAACACGTGTCATATTCAATTACAGATCCTGGTCATTTTGTTCGTATAGAACGTCAATCTATTTTGCATTTGCATACCTGCATCCAATTGGGTGACGCATGTGACTTTGGACATGCCCAAAGTTCTTGAATACCTAACCCGTCTAACTTGACAATTCCAGAAATTAGGTTTTGACATAGATCGAGAACGTTGATACTATTGTACGTTTACTCAGTTCTCAGGGAGTATACACACCGTTTTCAAAGGCTATGTGACATTCCATTAATTGGTGGTCACTAGTAAGCGATTCGCTAGTTAAAATGGCTAACTTTCTCGACGTCCATGACGCGCAATACATTTGTAATTAAATCTATGAAAGATATGACGTATCATGAAAATTCACACGACGATTTTCCGTTTGCAATTCATCTCACACAGATACACTATCAACTGTAAAAATCCTTCATTCAAAAGTCCCAACCCTCACAGAATTATTATCCTATCAAAATATGATCGACGATGTGTGTTTAATAATATTATATTTTCGTATATTTACCACATTTATGCAACGGAAAGATGGACATCCGAAATTTTCCACATTCTTTCCATGTTTGCTGTTGTGACCCAACTGCCAGGAAAGGACAATACACGTGTAATGCCTCCTAGACGCTCTGAGTGTGATCTCGTCTCGTAATTCAGTAACTGTTTCGTCAAAAAAAAAAATCAATTAGATCAGATCAAGTATTCTGCCACCACTCGCTACCCCCACGGCATCTCGTACTGTTAACTCTGTGTTGCATTCATTTCATGACACATCACAAGAGGACATCAAACGCATCATCATGAAATCACCATCGAAACATTGCTGCCTCGATCCTATACAGACTCATCTGCTCAAAGACTGCCTCGGTCCACTCCTTCCAACTATAACGCACATCATCAACCAGTCTCTCGCTCAGGCGTTGTACATTCAACTTTCAAGAACGCAAGTGTGACACCACTGATCAAAAAGCCCTCCCTCGATCCTTCTCTGATCTCGAACTATCGTCCCGTCTCAAATCTTCCATTTCTTTCTAAAATTCTGGAAAAAGTTGTACTAGCAGAGATAAACGACCACCTCACCATGAACAGTCTCCACAATAGACCCCAATATGCTTACCGACCCGACACAGCACGGAAACCGCAATTCTAAAAATACAGAATGACCTCATCTCTTCTATGGCTGAATAGATGGTGGAGCATGAGAATTTATTGTACATATTGAAGCATGAGTTGGCATAGAGAAAGTGACATTGGACTGGTTCAGGTCATATTTGACTGGTCGGACGCAGAAAGCGTCAATCGGAGAACATTTCTCGGAGATTGTTGAGCTTCTTTCGGGAGTGCCTCAGGGATCAGTTCTGGGACCTGTACTTTTTACTTTGTATACCACTTTGCTTGCTTCTCTTTTAGACATTCATCAAATGCACTTCCACTCTTACGCTGACGATACGTCGATTTACGTCGTTTTCAATCCCGTGATTTTGACACTGCTTTAAAGAGGACCTCTGATTGTTTTGAACTAGTAACGGATGATAGAGGATGCATCCCAAAAGACAAATACGCCTTTTGACTGACATATTTTGAGACAATACGCTTGTTGTGGGTTAATTCCTAGATACATCGATTTTGAGAGGTTTAAAATCTCGCTTTCTTCTCGCGTTCGATTTCATACCGTCGTGACGGCATAAAAGTCATTCCCCTATTGTTAACAATGGGAGCCGTCGAGTGAGCAGATCTTTCAGCAGTTCTCATAAAAAAAATCTCGCACTCATCTCGTTTCAAGCTATTCTGCCTGAGCAAGAAATTCGTATTTTAATTGTTCTTGAATATCATTCATAGTTGACCAAATACTTTAAAAATGGTCTTTCGTCACTCACAAAAGCCCATAGAATCGATATAAAAAGGTTCCGAAATGAACAGAGGTCCTCTTTAAACCAAATGGGACGCTGCTTTGACACCCTCAGAGATTGGATGGCAGCCAAGAAATTGAAGATAAATGACTCTAAATCTAATTTTATAATCGCTGTTTTTAAAAGTGTTTTAAATAATGTTTTTCTTGGTCGTAATTTTAATGTTGGTGATGTAACTTTAGTTCTTGAGCATTCGGTAAAAAATCTCGGTGTTATTTTAGATAAATCTATTTCTATAGAAGATAACATTAATGCCACCTGCAGAACAGCCTATTATCATTTATGTAATATTGGAAAAATAAGAAAAAAAAATCATATGAATCTTGTGAACAGCTCATTCAAAGTAGAATTGATTATTGTAACTCCCTTTATTTTAATTTGCCCAATCGTCTTCTAAGCAAATTACAAAGTGTTCAGAATTGTGCCGCCTGCATTTTAACCTTCATCAAACGTTTTGAGCACATCACCCCTGTATTTAAAAAAAACTCCACTGGCTACCCATTAATTTTAGAATCCATTTTAAAATTTTATTACTTGTATATAAGTGTCTAAATGGTATGGCCCCTTTTTATCTGTAAGAACTTTTATCACTATATGTACCAGGAAGAGATCTCGGTTCTAAAGAACAGTTTTTACTTACCCAACTATTTTCTTACAACTCTTATTTTAACCGTTGTTTTCAATCTTGAGGCCCTATTTTATGGAATGTTTATCCCATCATATCAAAATATCTAATTCACTGTCTTCTTTTAAACGTAAATTGAAAACTGATCTATTTATCCGAGCTTTTAATTAACTTTTATTTTTCTCACTCGGTTGTCTGTTATACCTGTTTTATTGCATTTTGAGTACTTTTTGTGGATATTACGCTTTTACAAAAGCAAATTTTATATTATTATTATTATTATTATTATTTTTTTTTTTTTTTTTTTTTTTAATTCGTTAGCGCTAAAGTAATTATTCCATATTATTTTAAAAATTCATGCACTTTCGTTATATAGCTTGAAATAAATGTAGGATATATAATAAGCAAATCCAATAAAAAACCAAAATTTTCGCTATGATATGAAAGGGTTGGGTTGATTAAAGGGACTTTGAGCATTTAAACCTCTGATTATTTTGAATTAGTAATGCACGATGAAATATTCATCCCAAAAAAACAAAGATGTTTTGGTTTTTTTTTTTTTACTTAGGCCCTACACATTTTAACACATTGCACTTCTTGTGTATTTATTTGCATAGTTACATCGAATTTGAGAGATTCAAAATTTCACAATCGTATGGCGTTAGATTTCATGTAATTGTTATGACATAAAATCCATTGTCCTATTGTTAACAACGGAACGCCACGTTTTCTCTCAGCAAATTGCATGATTATGAAATAATTCCGAATCAGCTCGTTTCCAGCTATTCTGTCAGACTAAAAAGGGGAATATTAATTCGTTTTGAATGTATTCCATAGCTGTCATAGCGTTTCAAAGTTGGTCTAGCGACATTCCCAAAAGTCCATAGAATCTACTTAAGTATAGAGGTTCCGAAATAATTACCAGGGGTCCTGTTTACCTTTTTTTGTGGGTTTACTGGCACGCAGCAAGAAAAAAATGGAACACGTAATGGAGGGTGCGAAACAAATGAATGATTCATTAAAATACTGATGACCTGATAACCCGAGCAATTAGAAAGCCCTTCAACCCATCTCAGGACATGAACAATCAACTAGAATCCTCCTTTTGAAAGAATCCAAATGACATCAATCCAAATGTGTTATCAGCGTAAAGTGTGCTAAGATCATCAGGTCAAGCAATTAGGCAAGAATCACAAGCGCTTGAACCAGGGGTCAGGAGCGCTCTTACACCTTCCAACTGGCTCACACTGAAGATAATCCACAACGTCATTCGCAGTTGCAAAGGCTTTGGATTTTGGACTCTGCTATCTGACTTCATTGTGTACTGGGTGGGTATTTAAGACGCTGCAAACGCGAGGAAAGCCACACACCAGCAAATACCCCAGGAAGACACTCTGTTAGGAGGATTGGAACGACACTGTATTATTTATTAACACTGGGGCAAAGAGTTTAACAACGCTGATGAAGCGTGCCATCGGCAGAAGAATGGCACACAAGTGTCTTGTGCTGCTTGTCGTGGCACTGTCCACATCTCGTGCTCTCGCAGGTAAGATCTGTGCCGGATATCAACGATTCGATGGATTTGCTGCTCGTATGTGTGTGCTTTACTTCACCGTTTTGTGTTGCTTGTATTATTTTTTCTTCGAACTGAGAGATGTACTATGTATTTAATTCCGTGATCAAATTTATTACACTTCATCAAATTGCTTAAATCAGTGTAGAAACTTTATATTGTTGCAAAAGTTATGAATATGAACTTATGCGTGTTTTGTATGTGTGCTTACAGGGCCACTGTCAGACAGCACTGCCGCCTCCGAACAGTGTTCAGAGTTGTGTCCTGGTAAGTTTCTTCCATGGTTATTATCAAAGTATTACTTAGCATTGAGTAATTAAGTTCCATGGTTTAGATTTACCCCATACTCGAAGCATTAATTACTCATGAAACCATAAAGAACAAATGATCATTGATTTCTTTCCTGTGGTCGTGTTTGCAGCAAGCACAAACGACAAATTTTCTTTCGATGCTGACCAAACTTACGAATACCAATATGAAAGCAATGTGAAGACAAGCATGGGCGGCGCCTCGGAGGAACACTCAAGCTTGCATCTTCGGACTACAGCACAATTGAGGTCATATCGAAA
>KB301910.1:0-10290 GCA_000328365.1 Capitella teleta
GGAGCACACACAAATTCGATAGAAGGAACATGGCAAAAAATTAAGCATGGGGTGCATTTTCCAAAATTTGGTATAAAATCAGGGTTCTTGGGTGGTTATTTGGCGGAATATCATTGGCGTTGTTTTGTGGGTGAATCGGGGGATAGATATATGAAATTTCTGGAATGCATTAGGGAGGTATTCAATGGCAAGTGTGCGAAAGAAGATTAATTGTAATTTTTGTTTGGTTGAAGGAAATAAAGAGGGAAGGGCCGTGGAAGTGTCTTAGAAGTAAGTTAATGTAGTATAGTTAAGATAAAATTATGAACAGCTTTTCCAGCAATGCGATATTTTGATTAATGGATGAAATTGAAGAAATAAAACCATGAAAAAAGGAAATTTAGCGTGTGACTCGTTTATAAATGAGTTGATAACGAAAATGTGGTTATGTGAATGGTTATAAAAATGAATAGAAATAAAGAATAACAAAAAGTGAAATAAGCGTGGTCGTTGCGTGGCTGGCTTAATAAAGGTTCATTGATAGATGATTGTTTGTAATTGATGAGAGTAGAATGTGAGAAATGAGCGTGTATTTTGATGGACTATTTTATGTGTGTGTAGTATTTGCATGATGTCGTGCAGTATGAATGGAATATTTAATTGAGTGCCGATCGTCGTTTCTAAAAAAAACATCTTCATGAATGGTGAAGGACTATTTCGTGTATGCGTAGTAATAGATTCATGCCATGAATACTGTGTTGTTAGGTTTGTTTACGCGTAGTAATACAAGAATAATGGATTATGTGTGATTCAAAGTGAGTTCAACATGAAAAAGGCTATTATTTGGATATTAACAACTTCTCCTTGGATATCCGCGGTCAAAGTAAGGTTTATAAGATGCATATACAGTTATGAGTTACTTGTCTTTCATCCTAACATTTGCTATATTATAAGCGTTTTAGGGGTCCGGGTTAATATGACAAGTGTACCAATGAATCAAATGAGATGGTTGGAATTGAAGGTGGTGCACTGAATAGCTCACTGAATAACTCAATGAGGGATATTCTACCTTCAATTGTGAAGGTCAATTAGGTCAGCACCCCCTGTGGATGTATTCCAACATGATAATTAATATATTATTATTTTTTTTTTTTTTTTTCGTTTTGTCGTCAAAGAATAATTTAAATACACATGAGCGTGCGTTGTGATATCAGCGTATAATCTGGCACGTGCGTTAATCCTTTTAAAAGTAGAGAACAGAGAATTAAAGTTTAGTTTTGGAGAGAGCCGAGCTCCGGACGCCAAGCTCTGCGAGGCTTGACAGCAGGCCTCTGCATGTGGCGAGAGACCTTTGTGCAAAGAAGTAGGTTTATCTATTATTATGTGCAATCTCTTATAATTATAATTAAAGTTTATTTTGCTGCGTAAAATTCCTTCGTTTTCTTAATAATATTCGACTGTAGTTGTTTCCATTCAAGTTTGTTGCAATAGCTTATTCCGCCCGATACTATTTAATAATATATCTACAGCATTAATTTACCATCTCTTGGGTATTCTTGTATAAGTTTACATTGTTAACAGACATTACCCAAAACCCAAACTCAAACTTAATTCTATTCCTGAAAAGTGCTGAAGTGATCTCAAAGATTCATAAAAGTAGAGTCGACTCACGTTGTTACAGTTTCGCCCTCCTGCAAATGTAGTGAAATGTAGAATTTGGCTGAATCCAACGCAAATTCCGGAGCCCATTCAGGAGCAGTTGAAATGTGCCTCAAGCGAGAATAACATCTCTCAAGTTGCTCACGAACATCTAAAAATATAAATGAGAAATCCATATTTATTTGTTGTGTTGAGTCAGAATATTGCGTACAGTGATGTTATTGTATAGGGCACGCGTACCTTTGTTGCTAGGAGACAGAGCTCCGTCACCAAGGATTTCGGTCACTATATGTCCCTGATTGTCCGCTTTCAGGCACTCGCAAAATGCCTCGAAATCACGGTCTGTCCGCTTTGCTAGATGGTCTAGCAGTTCGCCGACTTGCTCAAAGAAAGTCCTGTTCAACTGGAAGAAAAGTTTGGATTGTAAATAACAGAATATATTCATCATGACGATGCTCACCTTAATCCTTGCTTCATCTTGCTCTGTGACAATTCTGCGAGATCGCAAATGAGACCACAATCCATGCAGTTTGATCGTTCCAACCAATTCGACTCGTTTGTCCGTTAAAATTTGTTTTCGCTGTTCTGATAACAACGCCATCTTTCCTTGATTTGGGAGAATCCTGCGGAAGATAATTGTTTCAATTAATACACGTATATCTAAAAAAATGTCAAAAATATTTTAGTGATCTCAGATGCACACGTATGGAATTAAGAAATAAACTTGATAAAGTAAACAAAATTTGTATTTGAAGCAAAATTCAAACAGCTCCTTATTGCTTGCATGTGGACAGGGAAGTGTTATTACATAATTATTCAACACAGCTGGAGACAAATTGATAATTAATCGATAATTTCAAGCACATTTCGATTAAAAGTGAATATTTTAAAGAGATATTGAACACAGAAGACTCCGAGGATCCATGGCTGCATGTCACCCCACGAAACAGTCGCCGCGCACGCCACGTCAACTCGGCCAACAGAGAAGAAGAGCCGCCAACAGCATGCCTCCGCAACCTGAGACGCCATGGACACTCGTGAGATCAAAGAAACGAGGATCTTTTGCACAACGACCAGGAGCCACCAGCTAGCTCATCACCTCCGCATCGCAGCATCTCAGCTGCATGCCGCGCGCTCTGCTTAGCGCCCTTCGTCCTGCACAACCTTTTGGGAGGGACGGCTTTACAAGTAACGCCCGCGTCCTTCAGCGCCTGTTCAGCGCCATCGTCATGACCCGGCAGCACCGACGACCTGATCTACCCGCAGTTCACGGCGGGAGAAGAGTGACGCCACCCTCCGCCTTGCGTCCAGAGGGGATGCCCTCCCCACACCGGCCCCGTTGTACAGATGTCGTGAAGAGCGATGACCAAGATGCACGAACGCCACACTCTTTCTTTTTACTAAGTTAAAACTTTTAACGCATATCGCTTGAAAAAAAAAAAAGAAAAAAAGTTTGAAAGCAGTGTAAGCAGTGTAAGCGATGCCTAATATACCTAATGTATGCGTAGATGTAGAGATAATGTCGCGCTGGACTTTGGACTGTAAAGGCCTCCATATAAAGGAGTGCTAGCCTTACCTTAACTAATACGGGGATGAACGTAGGTTTATGCCACGATGGGATTTATTATGATTATTTCCAGGAACTGATGCAGTAACCAGCAGCTCCTTCTCGACGTCACTTCAAATATCGAATGAAGCACCCCGCCCAGATCTCACTTCGGTCGTCTCTGAAACAGAGTAAAATTGCGAGCTTCCTGTTTGAAGAAATCAAGCGGCTATCAAGTGATGTGGATATTATGCAAACAACAGGGCATTATGAATTGATTATTAATTAATATTATTATTATTATGAATTAATTATTAATTATTATTATTATTATGAATTAATTATGAATTAATATTATTATTATGAATTGAGGGAATTCTCCAACTGAAAAACTAGAACATATGAAGAGCGGTCTGCATGCATATTTAGCTCGACAGATGTGAAATAAATAACAAATCAATTGATAAATTAATTAGTTAACCAACCTGCATTAACTGCCAATATGTTGCAATATGAGTAGTCTGTTCAATTCAACTCACAAATGTCAAATAAATGCTTCACTGGCACATTGCCAACTGCTCAATCTTCTTTATATTTCCTGCATCAAGACACCGTTACTTGCGCAATCTGAACTTGGGATCCACTCTACAGGATCTTTATACTTGAAGTACACAGACGCTAAAATGGCTGAACATCAGCGCTGTGCACTCAAACATTATATTTGCAATCGTTAAACGAGTTTAGAAGCAACCACCGTGAAATAGTTTCAAATATTGCAAGGTTGAAGGTGCTAGACAAGGAATAGTGGGTGTGGTGTATACGTGTGCTGCTTGGCTGATCGTGAAAGAAAACCTGATCTGCAAAGAGCATATGACGTGTTTGTGCATAGAAACACAATTAGGGTGAATCGTGCTAAGTTATCCAACTGCGTTCACAAAAGCTATTTAAAGCATTACTCACAACACCCATGCTTTTCAGCAATTGTCAGCGATACATTTAGGCTCCACAAAAGCACAAATGCATTAATTAAACATTTGCAACAAATGCTGAACCCATTTTTCTTGTCTTTAACATCGGCATCCTGAGGTAGGGGGCCTAACTTACGGTCATGTGTTCCGAGGAGGTAAGCAGGACTGCAGTGCCTCTATTCAAGGACATACACTCTAAACCAAACCAGAGCCATAATGACTACACAACAGCGAGAATGAATGAATGTATGGGTGGAGTTTTACGGCACTCTGATACTAAAGTGAGTGAGTGATTGGGGTTTTACGGCTCCACCCAACCCGTTCGGGTGATACGGGCGCCAGAACAGAAGGCCCGGGACGCGAAATTTTTTTTCCCCGCATAGGTTCTGTCCATATCTCATGAATAATTAATAGGTTCCGCCCATATCTCATGAATATTTAGTTTCTTTACTGCCGCGTGGGTGTATATTATTATTCATGCATGCGCTGACCTCGATTATTATTCATCAGTTGACGCAGAGTGATTCTAACATTAATTATCAGAAAAGGAAAATTACATTGCGTCTTAGCATAAAAATGCGTATGCGTATACGTATGCGTGTGTTGATTGCTGCTGTAAAATTCTAAAGCAATTTATAATCAGACTGTAATTCAGTTCTTACTCTGCATGAAATTCCTTCTATTTGAAACAGGAATTAATATTGATTATAAGGAATACTGAATATTGAATATAAGGAATATATAATAATACAGGAATTTAATATTGAGCAATAAAGACGAGTTCCATGCCAATCAATTTGCCTAATAAGGCAACACTAAAATAGTTCTTAATTAGAATAAAAATTGGCTTTATACTGATTTCTCTGCAATGCATACATGCTTTTGGCTACGCATCATTAAATTTAAAGTGAAAATAAAAAAATATATATATATATGTAAAGACAGCATTGAAGAGGTGCAGGTAGAATGTTTTTAAACTTTAATCAAGTCAAATGCAATGTCAGCCAAGGCAGTGAACAAAAATAAAATATACATGTAAACACAGCACTAGAGAGGTGTAGGGAGAATGTTTTTAAACTTTATTCAAGTCAAATCCAATGTCAGCCAAGGCAGTGAACAAAAATAAAATATACATGTAAACACAGCACTAGAGAGGTGTAGGGAGAATGTTTTTAAACTTTATTCAAGTCAAATCCAATGTCAGCCAAGGCAGTGAATAATCCCAATGCTTGAACTACTTAGCTTGGTGTGTTTTGCCGAGGGCCTGATTTTTCTCCACACATGCTGCCAAGTTATGGGGTGCAGGAAACTTACGCCTGGGAAGAACTTGGTTGGTTAAGCCAGCCCGAGCCTTCTTCGGTGCGGCAGGTCTGTCTTTCGCCTTCCACCCATAAGGATTTGCCGTCTGGCAATCGCTGTCGGTTGCACCGGGATTCTCTTGTTGCCAGCCAAAGGTAGCTTCCCTCTGAGAGGCTTGGCGCCAAGTGTCTTGCCAACACAGGCGAGGGCTGAGGCAAGGCTTGATGAGGTGTTAATGGCGGCATAATTTCTATTAAAAATTTCCAGGGGACGGAGGAGTTGCTCTGGATCTGTTTTGACTTTGTCTTGCAAATCTTGGATGTGAGACGCAAAGGTGGACAAAACACCAGCAATCGCTTCATCTGTCAAAGGGCGATTTTCATCTGGCTCACATGTCTCCATGGCATCAACTGCAGCATTAATGGGATGTTGTGAGGCAACCTCTTGGCTTTGTTGCAGAGGTAAATGTCGTTCGGCCTCACGGTCTACATGCAATGATCTAAACCATTCAGCAGGCACATTGTTTGGGCCCACAGCCAGTTGGTAGAGAAATTGTCTCATGGAAGGACTGTTAATAGGCAAGAAGTTCCATGAAGTCAATTTGTGCTTGCACAGAATCGCGTACTGATGCTTGCAGGGTCCTCCTGTGGAACCCACATGACATGAGCAGAGACCAACAGCCATATCCACGGAATATGACTTGTTCTGATCCCGTTGACTGACAACTTCATACGTGTCCCCTTCAACATGGTTGATGTGCTCTGCTTCAATTGTCGACAGTTTCGGTAAATACCTCGATTGCATCACAGCATCAAGACAATTGTTGGCCAAGTCAGTGAGACGCCTTTCATAGTACTGCTCCAGACGTGTCAAGAGCTGAGGCACGTTGAATGCCTTCACACGACAGAAGACCTTATCTTTAAGGATGCCCATCGCCGCTTTGCAGTAGTTGTTAGTTGTATTTCCGCGAACAGGAAGCTGATGACGAAAGCAGAGACGCTTATCATGACGCTTATCGTACACTTCACAAAGGTGATTCTTCACTGACGGATATCTGAAATGTTTAGACATGGTCACAATACAAAGTGATTGATAGCGGATGCACGTTACCTTTGGACATCAGGATCTGCCAGTGATTCTTGATAAAGTCGAACAAGTTCAGCTTCTTCATTTGCAAACAGCATCAGTTTA
This sequence comes from Capitella teleta, assembly GCA_000328365.1. Lineage (NCBI taxonomy): Eukaryota > Metazoa > Annelida > Polychaeta > Capitellidae > Capitella > Capitella teleta. The sequence continues at coordinate 6,643 of KB301910.1, forward strand.
ACTCGTCCAAATATCCCCTTGCGATGGTCACGTGCAACTCCATTCTTGGCTTCAAACAAAAAGCGCCAAAAAGCTTGTAGAACATGGAATGCACACAGGATCAATGTCGAGTTGGGAAATGCGGAAGCCAGTGCTGGAGTCATCCGTCATGAAGACTTGCGGGCCTTCTCTTCGTCGCCCGTAGAAACTTTTGTCATCCAGAAGACTTTTGTACAGTTCCAAAGCAGCGGAGATAACCTCTGTGGATTCACTGGTAGTGACTAGGCATCCCACCGGAATTCCACCAGCACAGCAATGTGTCAAGAGCAAAAATACCCGACAATTATGTCTATCCATTGTCCCAGTTGAGTCCATGAAAACAATTTCAGCAGATTGAGGAAGCCCTTGGAGTGCTCTCTGCATCAAAGGAGTGATGAATGCCATTACTCTATGGTCTTTAACCTGGTCAATCCTTGCTTGACAACCTTCCTTATTCAATTGCTGTATCTGGGCTTGAAGTTGCTCAACCATGCGAATTTCTCTGTCTGGCCCATAGCATTCTTGGAAAGTTGAATAGTACAAGCTGCAATAAAAAAAAATAATGCTGCAGCTGGTAAGATAAGACAATTAACTTACGCAAAGCAATAATTCCAACCAGGGCAGTATTTCCTGTCGCCAGCCACAAGAACGTAATCTGTCCCATGCTGCAGCTGCAGATCATACTTGATCAGATTCAATGCGAAAGATGGAGAATGACCACTCTTGAAAAGGGAAATCAACTTCTCCTTAGTCTCTGGGGCCACATCTCGATGTTTAAGAACATCAGCACAATTCAGAGGATGTAATCAATTGAGATGCATGTCAGCATGCAGGTCATGCAGATGCATATTATTGGATCTGTAAAGAAAAGGGGAATAATTTTGCACTGCTAATTATGGTGACAGATGTCTATTAAAGACATGTTAATAAATTTATTTATTTATTTAATATTTTACTAATTTATTAGCAACAAAGTATGACACCATATGGATAGCTAACCGGCATTTCTTTTGCAGATCAGATGGGTCCCGAGCTATCTGCACACTCATTTTCATTGGGCAGTTGGTGTTCTTTGAGCCTCGTCTGGTATTTGCAATTGCAGATCTTGGGTTGGTGCGATGTTGGCACTGAAAGTCAGCCTGTTACAGAGATATAAGGTTTACTAAACAAAAAAGCAAGCATGGCACTTGAATTACCTTGAAAGTGCGCTTCACAACATTATAAGAAGCACCTCTTGCACTTCGCAAAGTATTAAGAGACTTGGTCTCAAAGGCACTTTTCCATGCATTCCAATCGGTTTCTGCAGAGCCACTGGTATGGATTTGAACATGGAATCCTGACCCATTTTTGGCAAATTCACAAATGTACTACAGGCGCATTTCAGTCTCAGGTAGAACTGACTGAAAGAGAAGATAAGAAAAATGATATTTAAGTTCAGGTCTGACACAGCTAGTAAAATGGTAGGCCTATAATCTCATAACCATAATAAAATGCACACTCGGGAATAGGCCTAGAACTGTAGTAGTCAGGTAGTAGGGGCCTAGTTGCACTCATTCAAGTCATTGAGTCATTGACTCATTCGACTCGAGTCATGTAAAAATTAACAGTCACATAGCCTCACATAGGACTTCATTTAACAGATTCAATTGCATGAGAATACTTACAGCCAGTAATTCGGTATCATCGCTCTCTAATGTAGGTTTGCAATAAGGACACGGACACGCAGAACCTTTGTTGACAACAAGTTGCTTTGAAGGCGACGCCATCATCTTGCCATCGCAGGAAGTTGAAACGCGATGCGTGATTGGCTAATTTCTTAAGGCGCCATTCATTGGTGGTTGTTCTATGCATATTCATGAGGTAGCGACAGAACCATTGCGGGAAAAAAAATTCCGCATCCGGGAGTATCGGCATTCAACTGGAAAAGCCGGTGGGAAGCAACGTGTGAACAAACTGCGCCCATCTGATCTGTGCAAATTGGACAGACGCTTCATTCGGGATACGGGACTGACGTCGACCGAACTTTTCCACTGATGTTTCATCTTGGTTTATCACCATTGTATTGAGGTAAGACTAAAACACAATTTCAGGAAGACGGTTAACTGCTTCGGTTGCTTCGGTGAGATTGGGAAGTCCCCCTCTGGAGACCCATTGGGCTCGCTATAGTATGTCAGCTACCTATAAATATACAAGATCAGACATCGCATATCTTAGCAAATTTTGGTTTTATCAATTTGTGTCCTTTCATTCGCATTAATTTTTAGTATTAATCCCTGTTTTTTGATGTGCGTATTTTCTCGACTTATTATCAATTTGTCTCCAGCTGTGTTGAATAATTATGTAATAACACTTCCCTGTCCACATGCAAGCAATAAGGAGCTGTTTGAATTTTGCTTCATATAAATTTTTGTTTACCTTATTTAGTTTATTTCTGAATTCCATACATATGCATTTGATATCACTCAAATATTTTGACATTTTTTTAGATATATTAATTGAAATAATTATCTTCCGCAGGATTCTCTCAAGTCAAGGAAAGATGGCGTTGCTATCAGAACAGCGGAAACAAATTTTAACGGAAAAACGAGTTGAATTGGTTGAAGGCATCGAACTGGATGGATTGTGGTCTCATTTGCGATCTCGCAGAATTGTCACAGAGGAAGATGAAGCAAGGATTAAGGTGAGCATCGTCATGATAAATATATTCTGTTATTTACAATCCAAACTTTTCTTCCAGTTCAACGGGAGTTTCTTTAAGCAAATCGGTGAACTGCTGGACCATCTAGCAAAGCGGACAGAAAGTGATTTCGAGGCTTTTTGCGAGTGCCTGGTGGCGAACAGCCAGGAACATATAGCGACCGACATCCTTTGTTACAGAACTTACAGTGCTCAGTCTCCTAGCAACAAAGGTACGTGTGCACTAGCCTATTCGTCAGTGGTGATCTCAGATCTCCGGTGATGGTAATATAGACTATAGAGTTGAAAAATGGAAGTTTTTTCTGGCGTCAAAACCCGTGAGCATTGACAGATACACTAAAAATCTTGTTTTTAAAGTCATCTATTATGAAAACGCCACACTATTCAAAGTTAGATTCCGTCCAGTATTTACTACTAAACTCAGCAAATTTACGCCGACATTCCAAGCAGTGTATAAGCCCAACCATCTATCCATAGGCAATCAGCGAATACTGACCGAGAGGTCAGAAGGTCAAGATGCAATTAGCGAATACTGGCGGTCAGAAGTTTGCCGAGAACAAAGAACCGGGAAGCAAGCGCATTCATCACTGTCAGATAGCAAATACTTAGAAGGCACCGATTTACTGCATTTTCTATTAGAAACACAGGCTGCCCCACAGCATATAAGACACGAATATCTTCCTTGAACACACTTCTTCACACACACACACACACCTCGTCCCATGCGAACCACTTTTCTGTAGAACTTATTGTTATTTGACATGACTTGGAACGTTTTGTTGAAGGTAAATGGAGCTTACCATCCGACCAGCGAATAATTGATGTAGCATTGGAGTCACTACGTCACATATTTAGTCAGAATTTGATAATTTGTTCAATCGAACGTTCAAGTGATTTTATTTATAAACTGAGGATATGGTTTGTGTATTTTAT
>KB301925.1:5184-59427 GCA_000328365.1 Capitella teleta
TTACCTGCATACTTCACTAGAAATGATCCCGACATTTTAACCTTCCAATCCAGCAACACGCGAAGGTTTCAACATTCGTGTTATGTTAGGTAATAAAATTATTTGAATGCTCTTTCATAAGATTCGCATCACTTTAAATCCACCCGCACCTGAGCAATAGGTGCTCAATGGATTTCAACTTGACCCTCGGTTACATGTAATCAGTACGACGTTTGGCGTACTTTATGAAATGCACACAATTTTGATAAAATTCCCATATGCACCTTCTTCGCAGGTGGCTTAATATAGCCCCCCACGGGCCCCAGGCAACAGCGTGGTATTCCCTGCATGGCAGCTAGGTTACATTCCAAGAGTTACAGACTTCTGCCAGTGTCCGATTCACTGCTCAATCGGAAAGATCAACTGAGGAAATTCGGAAATCCCATTGCCCTTTGGTGTTCCCCAGTGTGTAGCGACCGGGTCAGGGTTCAAAGGGCAACCCGCTTTCCGGATGCACGAGGTGTTACGGCTCAATCCGCACTTCCGAAGTTCAAGAAACCAAACATTTTCCAAAGGGAGATCCGGGGTTTTTTTTGTTTTTTTTTTAATGACTAGGAAGGAAACGAACTGTATGATTAAGCTACCTGTTCAGGTAACCATAACATCCTGTTTGAACGTGAAAGAAGCTTATCGTTATTTAAGAGCGACGCATGGTGGTTATACACCCAAATGGGAATTCCCATGGGGGAATTTCATATAACCATCACATAACCATCACAGAACCATGTTTATTCGGCGTAAAAGGGTTATTCTCCGAATAAAAGGCGCGTATATAAAAGACTGGCATTCATTCAAGAATGCATATCTCCACGCTCATTATTGACTGGTTCACTTGTGACTCAAGTGAAGCATTGTACGATTTGTATGATCGTCATTGTGACATTGAGATAACGATCACATGCTGCTTATTCATTCGAAACCGTGAGTAGGCGACCTTCAAAACAGCTATAAATACATTTCTGGTGAATGTACATATGTTATTGTATTTATTTCGTTTTTTTCTTCGCAGATTATCTGTTTCTCGGATGGCCACAAACGCTGATGACCGCGATGACGAGGAATCGGAGAAGAGAGAACGTCGCAAAGATCAGAATCGAAGAGCAGCTAAGAAAAGTCGACGGATGCGAAGAGAGAGAGAAGAGGTGCTGATGAAGGTGACGTCACATATTACTCATTCCTTTGTCTTGTATCTGCTTCGGTTATTATTTTCATGCGCCATTTCTCACTGTTTTGCGTCCGATTGAAGAGGCCGATAGTGTGAGTTTGTGACCTGTCGTTAGTGAAGTCTCAAAAGAAACCCCTTAATCTTTGGATTTATTTATTATATTTTATTTATAACTTTATAAACCTTGGATTTAATCACTATTATAAAGCATTATTAATGTTACTGCGTATTGAGAAAATGAAATGAAGTATTTTCGAGTCCATAATCGAACCGGTAGAACGCAAGACAACAGAAACAAAATCGAGTAAAATGCGAATGTTCAATTACATAATATAATATTATTTGATCTTATATCACAAGATGACTCATGAAAAGACGACAATTAAGATTAGGTGGCAATAGTCCATGAATGCACTTGAAAGTCTGTCTTGAAATTTAAAAAACTCGTCCACAAATTGATAACTAATGCAAATTAAAACAGAAATAACGTGTCTTAAATAACAAATATCAGTGTGTCAGTTAAAAGTCTCATACAAAAAAAAAAAATCGACAGTAATTGAAGATTTTTATGCAATTGTTTCACCTCATGTTATTGGTCTCGAAGTACTAATTCATAACGCCTCCGCGGATTGGCAACCGTTATGTTCGTTCTTCAATCTTCTGTTGCGTTCTTTATCAAAATGAAAAATTCTGATATTTGCATACAATGTTAGAGATTTGGATACAAGGTTGGAACTGTGGCGAGAACACGGCAGAGTAGAATGTACATATGATTGCATAAAATTAGACAATAAGACTGATCTTGATTTGGGAGAAAGGGCATAGAAATATTTTTTATAATTTTATGGAAAAAAGATTCAAATGCTGACGCAATGTTTATAAAATCTGTGGAAACACAAATCAACGATCCTGGCTTGTACTTTTTTAAAGGGCCACTGACGCGTCAGGGTGTGAAATGCAGTTTTGGATTCCTGGTACCATGTATCAATATATGTTCAGTCTTGGAATTGTCAAAAACACCGTTTTAGCGCCGTGCAGCGATTTTACAAGAAAAGACCCCCCCCCCCCCCCGCGATGTTTTCCCCACCAAAAACGTCGCGGGGGGTAAGTTCCGCATCTGACGGCAGACGTTTCCTGACTAATATCAGAACGCTCCATTTCATCATCCTATCCAGGACTGACGTGGAAATTACGCATGCGTTCCGTTGTGACGTTTTTCTTCATATCTCGGCAACTGCTTCCCGCACAAACGTCTAACTCATACCAATTTGTTGGGGATGGCCTTAGCTTTCCAGTAATGTTATTTATTGTATGTTTATTTATCGTAATAATTTACAACGAATTGCTAAACGCGAAAATCTCGACAAAAGATGTCGAACTGACTTAAGAAATATACAAATAGCACAAAATGTTGTGCTATGACACTTCTCAGTGTCACTCGGTTGCATGTTTTCCGTGAATTTTGAGCAGTGCATCTCGAGCGGAGGGGGGGAAGTTAAAACTTTTCTCAGCTACTTGATCGTTGACTAATCTAGTAATAACTATGGCTGCTGACAGCCTGATCAGAAACCTTCATGCGAAATCAAACATCGAAAGAATGAGAAGCACAGAAATAGATAATTGTGTAGGCCTACAAATTTCACAACTTTTGACACTTCCTCGAAAATCGTCAGCTTCGGAATTCCTTGAAATGAACGCCGGGGAAGGAGATCTTTGCTGATTTATCAGGGACCTTTATTGAGCGCTGTGGAGTTTAATATTTCGAGACAATGTAGAGATTATTTCACTAAATGAAAAAAAAATAAAAATCAAAGAAAATTTTTGGAGTCACAGCACAAAATTACACGTATTCCTGATTATTCCTTATTGAAGTCCATATTTTGATTTGGAATGTTCGTGTTTCACAATTCATGTCTCAGAGGGCGCAATACATATGAGAAAATAAATACCACTTATGAAAAAAAAAAGAGGTTCTCCTGGAGCCAGTGATGTAAATAAAACATATTATGTGTGCGGAGCGGTTGCTGAGTAGTAAGGAAAAACAGAGCGAGGGGTCATTTTCGAAATCAAAATCCGTGCCGCCAATAGAATATTTGCATTACTAAAATGGAGCGTTCTGATTGGTCAGGCCCCCTCTGACGTCATCACTCGTTTCAACAGAGGCCTCGGGAGGGAGCAAAATTTCTCCGGTCATAATGCCCTCATGAAAAGAGCGTTATGACTTGGGATGATAATTTCATTGGCAATAGACTCACGAAACACCAACTAATGCCCCAAGGGATCCTCAGAGGCTCAATTTAACGCGTCCGGGAGCAGAAAAGAGGGTTTGGGGGCATCATCCTTAGTTAGTGATTTAACACAATTGTGACAAAACTCGAGATTATTCAGCAATTTCTTAATTACAGCGCCAGATATATATGCGCACACCTCCAGTTCGATACAATTGAGCTCTGCGCCCAGACACTCCTCCCAGTCAGGAGATGAAGCTGGTGGGGCGACAGGAGGGGGGGGGGATGAGGCAGCAGCAACAGCAGAGGAGGCTATCTTCGGTTCTCCATTTTGGTCCACGGTCCAGCAGGGTTCACACTTTGCTCCGGGTGACAAGGTGTTTAGTAGTTCAGTTGTGCTGGCTCCAGCAGCAAGACACCTCAGAGCAACCACATACGCTCGAAGATGCGGATGGTCGTTAAAACCATTGTACCCACGGACGAGGCAGTGCAGGTTCTTCACATGGTCCTGATTTACTAGTAACTTTCACAGGCACAAGAATGTCATCACTTTTTGTTATACGAGCTAGCAACTCTTCTGGAAGCTGGTGGAAGGCGTTTAGGCGCAATCGCCAGCCCTTGTGGGAAGGGAGATTTCTTCTTATTCTTTTCTGGCAGTTGGATATGAAGTTCCAGAAGTCGATGAAATTTCGGAAGTAATCAAATCTTGCCAGTGCACACGGAAAGTCTTTGCGTGTGATGGCACGCTTCCGAGGAGGACAGTTTACGGAGCTTGAGCAATCCCTTGTCTCTGGATCAGCCACTATATTAGGGGTTAGCGTCTCAGGGAAGTTGACACGCGAGCGGAATACTCAACTGTGATAACAAAGCTGCAGGTGTCGCGAGTTATTTTCACGATTAACCAGTCGCTGAGATCACAACAAAGCCTCAATCAAACGAATATTTGATGCGGGCAGACCGCCGGCTGATGTGTTCGACAGTCAAAGCAAGATGGCGGACACTCGGCTTTCCGGAAATTGCCGAACTTAGCCCGAAGCCACTTCACTCAGTCTCCCTCTATCTCTTGTCTCTGGATTGCGCCAGCTATCTTCGTTTTTATATCGATTCGACGGACTTGGGACCCTGATCGTTATAATGCCAAAATCAGCCAGAGGTTTCATTGCAATATTTGCAAATTTCAATAGTTTTCGGCGAAAATTCACTTTTGGACGAAATACTTCTCATGTTACTATTCATTGAAACTGGAGATAGAATAATCGTTTAATCTGGCTCTAAGAAGGATTTGTAGTGCCAGCCGACATCCGAAATCATCAATCATTTTACAGTTTGCGAAAATAGCGGCCAAGATGGCGCAGTTATGGTTTTGTCGTCTCGGTCAAGTTAGAAGGTTTGTTCGTGGCATAGTCCATTTAAATCACTCGGACGTCGATGGCTACACCTCCTTCCCGTGCTTTATCCCTTAATTATCTGGACGGAAAGTTCTCTTGATCAGGCATATAGCGGGGCGTTATGACAATGCATGACCTTTGACCATAGCAAAATTCCAGCAAACCTATTGCATGAACTGCATGCGTTTAATGACTTCAATAACTGTTGAGAGAACCGCCTTCCTGCATGTCGCATGGTTCATCTGTCAGCGCATCTTTTCCATAATAATTTCTTCTTCTCACAGGAGACGCAAGACCTGCAGCGCATGAACACGAACCTGAACTTGGAGATCTCTGAGCTGCGTCGTCAGGTGCAGGAAATGCGGAATGAAATGGAGAAACACCGACAGCACTGCCACCTACAGGAGATGGAAACAACCACGATCCTCCCTCCGCTGACGTCACACAGTGGCGCGACCAATCAGATTGAAGCTAACATCCTCCCCTCATTTTGAACGATCTCAGTGCTATTAACATAATTTATACTCGTATTTCCAATCCGCAAAATTATTACTCATAAATTACTACATGTACGCAGAACGTTTACTTTATTGGTTGTATAATGAATATATCATCTTTTGTGTATCTGTTGGAAATTTAGTCATCCGAATCTCTTTTCGAATTTCCCAACTTATCACTCAAATCATTGCTTGGTATACACTTTACACGTAAACCGCCAGGCCTAATTTGATTGCCAAATAATCAATCAATCAATTGAGTGTTTATTACTCATTCTATTTATTTGATTTCCATTCATTGTGATTATCGTTTCGTTATTCCTGCTATTGTGATATTATTCTTTTTATACGTCATTTATTGCATTGTATTTTGGGTGTTGAATAAAATGTGAATGCATGTACACGCACAGCTCTCTCTTCTACCCACGATCGAGGCGCATTCATAACGTTCTTCACATGACTCAGTCGACTGTGTGCAATTTACTATTACACACAGGTGAATACTGTGATATAGGTGAATTACAGGTGAATCACTAAGTGAGTGCAAGAAATATATTGCAAGCAAAATGAAACAGCAATGATCAGACACACCTCAGCAAAGAAACACAACAAACTTAATTTTCAATGCTTCACATCCAAGAGTGAAACACATAATAGGTATGTTAGTGTAGTGTATTTCATCTGTGGGTGAGCTTAGAAATCAACGGACGTACCAGAAAAATACTGTAATAATACTGTTAAGTTACTGTTCACAATATTATCTTACTTCAGTGACGTCATAAAAATCCAGAAACCCCATTTTTATGATGCTATAAAGAGATATATTCGTGGCCATAATGCTCGAGACAACCTCAGTTGCATAATGGTCACACAACATATTGAAATTAGCTTTTCAAAATTACAATATCCAATTTTCTTGATTCATATCCATTGGTTTAATACGTTCAAATTAAAAGAAACCAAACTCTAAATTGGCAGAGGAATGATTAATCACACAGCTTATCCATACAATATGTTATCTTAACTGTCATTTTTTTAATTTATTCCCTTTTCACACTAATCAATCATAGACATGACAAACGCATGCCTTTGAAAGCATATAAGGCCCTAGGTCCTTGGGTGTCGCCTTGATACAACACTCCACTATGGCTGCCCTTACGCCACTTGTGCTTGCTGGCATCGTCAGCGTTCTCCTCGCAGAATTCCGTGAGTATGCAATTCAGTTTGTTTATTATTGGCCGTGGAATTCTGTCTGAAAAAGGAGTATTATTTCATAAGTTTTGAATGAACAGGGCGTAGTCAGCTTTTAGGGAAGTAGGGGTCGTTCGTAAGATACTGGACCCATGCAAGCGCCAATTGCGATGTGGTAAAACCACCAAATAATGGGGTCAAAGAGCCATTTGGGTGCAGCAGCATTTTTTTTTTTTTTTTTTTTTTTTTAGAAGTGGAAACATGGTGAACATTTGCATGGAAATAGTCATGAAATGTATGCAAACTTGCTGTCAAACTCTTCCCTCAGTTATTGGAGACTAGGTCAGATGTGGGCAATTGTAAACGGTTGAAAGGGAGTTCTTCAGAGTCCAATAAATACTCAAGGAAGAACACTACCAAGTACTTGTTTCCTGCCATTCTTCATCTCTTCTCTTCTCAGATGTGGCCCATGGCCTACCTAATGGATGTTCTTGGGTCAGCGTGAAAACCAAACGGCTGAATAGTTGGAACAATCTGACTGCAGATGCAATTGACATAAATAAGTGCAGAGAAATCTGTGAGAAGCGAATATATGAGGGCTTCAAATGTCGTTCAGTGGACTTCAGTCCAGTGAGACGAAGATGCGTGCTTTCGGAAGGCGATCGTGCTGACTCATACCTCCGCAATTACTTCGAAAAGGACTGGAAATACAACGAAATACAATGCCCGGACGGTGGGTGACAAATGTTGATTGTTTTGGTCATGCTTGGACATTGCCTCTGTTGAAGATGGACGAAACCGCAGCTCTTGTACCTTGGTTGGACCAGTTCGAGGACATGCGATACCTGATTCTTCCATTCCTTCCAATGCTCATTCTGGCTTCACCCTGGACAAGTGTGAAGAAGTCTGTCGTCTCGAGAAACGATTCTTTTGCATTTCGTTCAACTTCAAGTCATCAGAGGGGCTGTGCGTTCTTCAACAACGCGACACCAAAGAGGTTCGATTGGCTGAAGTTCCCTCTTTCGACTATTACGAGCTCAGTTGTGACCCGGATGTTGACCTTCAGACTGGTCAGTCCATCACATCCGTTGGTATGTATGTGACAAAGAGATTATATCACAAGTTTAATGCTAGAAAATAATCATTTCAGTAATGCTTGAGCCTTGAACAATTGAATATTTCAACAATGATTATGAATAATTTATGATGCACAGACGTCACAATAATCAGGTTAATTAACATGCCAATTTAATTTGAACAGCGGCAACAGACGACCAGCTATGTTCAATCAAAGGTCCATTGGATGGATATTTGGGTTCTAGTGAGGGCCCAGAATTTGTTGCAGACCTCGCCGACTGCAGAGAGTACTTCGAAATAACCAGACAAGTTGATTCGCAGTGGAAGGCCTTCAGCTACGATGCGTTATTACGGCATTGCTATTTTCATGATAAAACCTGCAAAGAAGCGGCAATTGTGCCAGCATGGCTCTTTCACTACTACGAATATTCCTGTGATCCATTCGGTAAGACGTTCTCATTCAATGTTCGTATGTGTATTTATATGGCTCTTTTTTTTTTTTTTTTTTTTTTTTTTTTCTGTTCCCAGATGATCTTGTCAAGCAATGCTTTATTTCTTGATGCTGCTTCATGCTGCTTTGTGCTGCTTCGTGCTGCTTCGTGCTGCTTCATGCTGCTTTGTGCTGCTTCGTGCTGCTTTGTGCTGCTTCATGCTGCTTTGTGCTGCTTCATGCTGCTTCGTGCTGCTTTGTGCTGCTTCGTGCTGCTTTGTGCTGCTTCATGCTGCTTTGTGCTGCTTCATGCTGCTTTGTGCTGCTTTGTGCTGCTTTGTGCTGCTTTGTGCTGCTTCGTGCTGCTTTGTGCTGCTTCGTGCTGCTTTGTGCTGCTTCATGCTGCTTTGTGCTGCTTCATGCTGCTTTGTGCTGCTTCATGCTGCTTTGTGCTGCTTCATGCTGCTTTGTGCTGCTTTGTGCTGCTTCGTGCTGCTTTGTGCTGCTTTGTGCTGCTTCATGCTGCTTTGTGCTGCTTTGTGCTGCTTCGTGCTGCTTTGATGCTGCTTTGTGCTGCTTTGTGCTGCTTTGTGCTGCTTCATGCTGCTTTGTGCTGCTTTGTGCTGCTTCAACAGCTTCGTGCTTATAATTATGAAGCCTTGATCAATAAAGATCTAAAAGTGCATTACTTATCTTGTTCTCTTTCTTGATCTATGCACGTACCGGTCTATAATTGCAATTGTTCTGGGATATATCTACTTTGCATGCCATGAAATATTCCGAAAAAAAATATTTCAAACATGCTCGACAACCGCACACCTTAAATTTGGCTTCAATTCTGACCAATCATGTGACTTCTATAAGCATTCCAGTTACTCATTTATTAATTCTATGCCTGGAACCGACTGCTATCCCCTACCTTCGAAAGCCCCTGAAATCTGGTTAATTCAGCAAGAAAATGTACGTCATCACTCTGCTAGGGCCACTGGCCCATTTTCCCCAATAGAGCACCTTTGGGACCAACTAAAGACAGCCATCTCCCACCACCTCTCTCCTCCCATAAATCACGAGAAACTCACTGCTGAGAAAAATGGGGAACATCCACAATTCTTCACGAACGCTCTGCAAAAGTATGTGCCAAATATGCAGGAATGAGAGGACACGAGAGGGGTGGACACACCCTGTGAATTTCACATTTGACCCCTTATCTCCATATGAAGGAAAACAAATATTTAAAACCAGTTAGCTTTTGCTGAAATTTGGTCAACACCTGTGCAAATGAAACGCCTTCAAAACATCATAAAAATGGAGTCCGTACAATGTAAATAAATAAATGTTGTTGTAATTCAGGTGTGTGTTTGCTTTGCCTCTTGATATAATATTTATACAAGTGCATAGATATCCCTATAGATGGAGAAAAGCCTTTAATTACCCGTGTTGTGGGCGGGGCTTGATTCACGCAGTCGCCATATTGGTTGTTTGGACATTTTCCTCAGAGCGAAGCCCGTAATGATGTAATCCGTGTGAAGCGACGTATCTCATTAAATGGAGTATCTTTGGACATTATTTTACAAATACTTTATTGCGATGGCAAGGACGGAGTAAAAAGCAAGTCGAGGAGGATTATACATGTACTGTTGTATAATGCACTGCAACAGTAATTCACGGACAACAATTGAAAGAGATTACGTTTCCATGCGCTATATTCCCCATGGGCCGTTCACCTCATGTATATATATATATATATATATATATATATATATATATATATATATAATTATTGTAATAAAATAGTAATTGTGTGATAGTAATTGTGTGATGAACTCTCAGGACATTACAATTTGTCAACTCGCTATCATGACTGTGACAGGCGAGTTTGTCAACCAATATGACTGAGTCTGTCAGTTACTTTTAATAAAAAAAGTGTTGAACTCTACATCCACACAATTAAAAATTAAAATACTTAATATCTTTCTCTTTTGAGCTTGAAGACCTGACCTCGATTTTTCTTGGCATTTTTTTTTTTAGACGTCATGCAGTAATGAATCATCGACACACGAAGACAAGACCTAACCGTAACTAACATTGGTTCCAGGAGAGTGTGCTCTTTGAACTTTGAACCAGCAGCTTCCCGTCAAATGATAAATATACATGCAATACCAATTAAGATGCACTGAATGCATGTCAAAAAATTATTAATAGCTCTGCACCGACTCCTGCATTCTCCAATTTTTGATCAGCTAGACAATCTGTATGAAATATTATATTCCCTTCAAGCGTTATTCTATTTTCATTTCTTACTAAATAAATGTTATTTACATGAATCAATTGGTGTTATGTGTTAAAACTTGAAATAAACTTGGTTATAGACTGGGCAGTAGAGCGAAGCTGAATCCTTTGTATTGCATGTATTCATTCACAATGTGTCAATCACTCAATGCAACGTGCTGTTAAAAGGCCGTTGTAGCATAAACACACGACCAATGAGTATCAACGTTGGTTAATGATGGTTAGAAGTAAGGATCTTTAAATGTTATAAGTTATTCGTGCCTTTTTATGCCTAGAATAAACATCTGGTCTTTTTAACTTGTGATATAAGTGATTAGGTGTGTCAAGGTGCATTCATAACGTTCTTCACATGACTCAGTCAACTGTGTGCAATTTACGTGCATTGACTCACAATCACGGCGGTGGTTTGAATGACGCTCCTCTTGATTTCACTGTTCCTTCCTGGTTGCACTGTACAAAACCCACTTGCAATCTATCTCCAGTTGATGTATCACTTCTTTTAACAACGACAACAAAACACGCACAAAAACTGTAAAGTGATAGCAAGACTTATTTTTGTCTTTTATGGAAGTTCTCTTGACTTTGGAATGCGGATTTCTACATTAGCTTAATTAATTAACATGCCACCAACCGAGATAACTGTGTCTGTAATTACTGATTTAGTTTACTCGAAGTGTTAACCTTCGTTATTCCTCTTATTCCGCTGAGCATTCAAGTGAAAAAGAAGGAATGATTCGTAAACATTAAGTCAAACAGAGGGACAAGGTGCGCTCAATGCTATGCCGCTGAATGCTATGCCGTATCTGATCTATCGAAAAGTGCTGTTGAAAATAATTATTTTTCTACCAAGCAGCTCTTTTTGCATTTCATCACACCCTTAGCAACTAGATTATTGCATAAATTTGGCAAATTCTGTTAGGGCCCAGTGGAATACATCCACGATATAATGTATATATTATTGAAAACGATTCCAAGTATCAGTTGAGAGCTTAACAAACTTCTAGAAATGACTGAACAAGGAAGTACTACATGCGCACTGAGTCGGTCAAAAGTAGACGAGTTTGGATTGCCTTTTGGATATCCTTTTATTTTCGACTTTCTCGGGAAAGCGCAGTGCCATTGATGAAGCATTAAAATGGTTACAAAGCAATAGACTACTTTTGGCCCCACTTTGTACAGTATGAGTATTAATCTGGTGGCAAAGTATACAAAACTTCTGGTGATCAATCGTAGCGTCCTGCATGGTTAGGTGCTGTTCATTTTCGTGGGTTTGCAGCTGATTCCACGGGAGAATAAGACGAGAAGAGGCTGAAGAGAAACTCAAGCCAAGGGAGAACGGGCGTTTCCTTTTGTGCGTGAGAGTAATAACTACCATGGCGATTACGCCCTCTGTTACAACAACACAGTCGAACATCTTGCATAAGGGCAAACGACTGACCATGGATGAAGACGTCTACTTCGAAAGCCTCACTAAGCTTGTGCAGGTGAGCCACGGTCACTCGTGTTTTACAATGAGGTTATATAATATATGAATCTATTATATAACCTGCGTTAATCCCATTGCGCGGCAAAAGTCTCCGAATGTGGACTGGCCAGTGGACTCCGCGACCAATGCGAAGGCAAATTCGCCATCAAATGCTCCCGAAGCATTGAAAGACAGGGTATGTATGGGTAATTGGTGGCGCTGTATTTAGAATCATTGCTTTCAGTTGTTCACGAGTAAATCTGACATCTGGAGTTTTGGGACCCTCCTCTGGGACATTTATTCTTTCGGTCGCGTCCCATACAAAGGAATTGTGAGTCATCTTGAAAATTTATTTGTTTTATTTTTATTTTAATTATGTATTTTTATTTTCTTCGGCCCTTTGCCGATTACCTAATGCATATTTTCAAGGGTTACCGCATGGAGTCGCCCGACGGGTGCCCGCAGGAGATTTATGACATCAAGACTGCGTCGTGAAATATCAACGCAGGTCGAATGCCTTCGTTCGCAGAATTGGCCGTCAAGTTGAGGGCCATTCACGCCGACACCTAATCCGGTTGCCTCTTCAATTGCGTTCCGAAATAATGGTCAGCTCGTAGACCTGTGCCCTCGGAGCCTGGCAGTACATTCACCTTTTTCCTGTCAAATTGTGCATACATTTAATTCCGACCCTTTACCCCCCCCCCCCTCTCTCCCCCCTCCCCCCCAAAAAAGTTCAAAATCGTAAATTCTCTTTTGGTTATCTGCCGATAATTGACTAACAGCACAGCGTATTTTTCTAACAATACTCTCACCACCTGTTACCTCAAATAATGGTATATCTCAAAATAAAATTGAGAATACATGTATTTTAATACACAAAGGAATGATTTTGTATACTATTTTGTAGTGATGATTTTAGATTGTTTTTGTTTGTTTTAGGGATCTTTATCTGTATACAAAAAAATGAAGAAAAAGAATCCACCATAAATAGAGTTGCATACAAATAAATGCTCACATAAATGTACATAATTATAATAGGCATAACAAGGAAACGCAATGAGCCGTTATGAACACGAAAACACCCAACAGAGAACGTTATGATTCTTCGCGTTCCCACAAACACTGATTCATAAAACTTTTGCGCATGAAAATTCCCCTGCCATCATAAGCACTCGAAATATCCAGGAAAATCAATACACTGATCAATACCCTGACCACTCTCTTCATAATTGATCGATTTCTCTTGGGCAATATTCCCGCGCTTTTTGTTTCCCGATATGAAGCCGACTCGCGTCAACAGCGCGGCACAAAAGAGACGGGCGCGTTTGAGCACGTGCAGATGGCTGGCGGTTCTGGTTGAGAGGCTTTGATGCGACCACAGCTGCTCAGTCGAAGAAGCGGAGTTTAACGGGAAGATTGCGGATAAAGAAGTCATGTGCTGAATACGATTTGTGAGCACCGGTAAGTTTGCATTGTACTGAAATTAGGTTATATCAAGGGATTCGGTCATTGTCATCTAATTATAACAGAGCGGAATTGACAAGTGTTTATTTTAAGTTCGGAGGTATAAATTGCTAATTACTTCTTCGTATATTTTAGTTGTGAAACATGTCTTCTTTCTTTATGTTCGTTGGATATATTTGATTTTTGTAGGCCAATACACGAATACGTTAAGAGTATTAAGACATTGCCAAGGTCGAATACTATAATTATCAATCGGTATCTTAATTAACGTGTGTATCCATAAATCTGCAGGTGCTGCTACGTGTATACAGAACCTTCTGCCCATTGTGTGTAATGCAGATCCCTGAATATTGTGATGACAGCGCTATCTATATATAGAAGCAATGCCAATCGGGCAGTGCTATTAACCAATATACCTTTCAATATCAGTAATTTAACATCAAATGAACTGACTCTTTGAAGAGTACCATAATATAATGGGAATGGCTATCAACACCATTATTATGTAACAACCCCACATGTCCAAACTGATTGGGGCATAAAGGTGCGTCCCCACCTGCCAGTCACGAAAGGTCATTTAGTGCATTAATTGACACCACATGCATACGCACAGCGTCACACACACCCCGCTCTCCAGGTGGCTGCCCCATTTGGCCAAAGTCTATCTGTTACGTAATCAAAACGGGACATTCGCAATTGACACCCTTCAAGGCAATATTTATCTGTCAAGCAAAGTATGCGTGACACCTAGTATACAATGTAATTGATCTTAGCGTGACGTGACCACCTTTCGTGTCCACCCGTCCCGAGGCTGTCCTCAACCCCTCTGTGCCTTCTCTTTCAATGCTTCCTTCATCTCAGTTTGATGCGCCATAAAATGCTGTACGTGAATAGACTGCATATCAATGTACGACGCCCCTGCTTCTTTGGCTCATGTGTCATTTCAACCACAAAACCAGCACAATGGTAATAACATCACGATACATTATTGTTCGTGATGTATGCGTTTTAATTGCACGGTGATTTCATCTCATTCAGATGTTCAGCGCGTTGTTAAGGGCAACGAAGCTGATTCAGGTGAGCTAATCAGCTGTGATTAGATTTCAAATTGATGAAGCCCTACAGATCTGCAACGAAGCCACGTGTTGACGATGAGGGCATTTGTGTAATATTGACATTCTTAGGCCTTCAAGGCAGCTTGGTTCAATGTATGTATACAATACTATACATGCATACACATTAGCAAGGGTTGGGGAGGGGGTGTCGGATCGAGATACAGATTAATATTAAAATTTAATCACTGATTCTCATCTAAGTTCTACTGATGGAAAATGTTTTCAAATAAAATTGATCAGGGTTAAATTTTTCCTACTTTTACAGTGCAATTCATAGCTTCATATCACGTGACCCATTTCCAAGCTTTGATTCGATGGAATTCGGTGATTTCTAATTTTACGCGAACTGAGCTGTCACAATGGCTCCAATCTTAGGAGTGACATAATGCATTTGTCTCCAGATGCTGATGACACATATAACGACGTCACTAAACCTCTGAGGTCATTCACTCGAACACGTGACTCTCCCTGGAGGTCATAATTAGCGCCATGCACGCTTTGTTGAAAAGAAAAAGCGACATTTTTATCAGGACGTAATATGAACGCGGCGTCACCGGCGGCATTTTTGGAATTTCAATCTTTCTTTTTTTCCTCCATTGTTTTAAAATAACAATCATTTTCCACCTTTTTTTTTCTTCTTCTTGTTTTGCAAATTCCGTAACATGTCACTTGGTAATTGCTCCGATGCTCTATAAATAATAAATCATTTTGAAGATGAAAGAAATACTAGTAGCTCGGGATAAAAATTAAATAAAAATTAGAATTTTTATTTCGACCCCAATTAAAGCATTAAATTTGTTTCATTTCAGAATAATCATAATTATAATCGGGGTGGAATTTAGCTCTTAATTACTATGCAGCAGTCAAATAAATGAAATTCCAATCAAGCGATGTTGTTTTGAACAATTTAATGTGAGACAGAGGCAGGTCACATGACACCCCTATATCATAATGAGGCCACAGCCGCACTACCTTGTCTGCTGAATTTACCGCGGTCTGAATATCAAGGTGTGTTATATAAACCGCGGTGGCTTCCTTTCAGAACATCATATAATTATCATATAATTATTTCGGATTATCCAGTGAACTATGTGCACACACAAGGTTGGTTATAAATAAAATAAAAACTAATCAATAAAGGTTAACTGCATAATCTTTGAAGCCGTTAATGCTTGTATTTCACAGGTATATTATCTTAAATTTGAGTCATATTAATTATGGGATATTGAATCTTTTATGGCAGCGCTCAGTGCATCGCATCTACAAAGTCGTTTTGATGCCCTCATAAATTAACTCAACATTAACTTTATTCGCATCCGTTAGATCGTAAATCAAAGATGCCGTCATATCTAAACTGAAAATTAGGGCGTGTTCAGATAGAATATGGAACCCAATACACGAACACCGCATTATGCCGCATACCGTCTTACATTGTTGAGAACATTCGATATCATAATGCGCACACGGATCGCATAACTATCATTTTCCGATCACGTTCGTTTCCATGGAAACAACCGGCTTATAACTATCACGGAAAATGAAATAAAAACCTTGCTGAACTTAGTGTGTGGTGTGGCTCAAGGGGATTGATGGTCAGACTGTGAAAACAAGCACGGATTGTAAACACCGCACTGGATTGACGAGATCCGCATGGTCACGTGTTGTCTTAGATTTGAACGTAATCACATTCATATTCTTTTTCGTCCTCCAGCCTGAATAATTCCCAAATTCTTCGATTCCAGACCACATCCTCTGAGATTGTTTTGTTTATATTATTCCAAGGTTGTGTTGGATTCGAGTTGAGAAGCGACTAACTCAACTTCACTAACATCAACAGAATCTAGATACTAGAGTTTCTTTGTTTATTTTATGAAATCCTTGATTATTGTGATCTCTGGATCAGAATTCAAAACATAATCATTATAGTCTTATTCTCTATCATTAACACCATCGGTCTGCTTAGCAACTGTTGCCATAGCAACCATTGACAACTTAAGCGCCTATACGCTCACCCAACAGCGCTTTGAAACATCCATATAGGTAGGCTTCGGTGTGTTAATCGATAGACGTGGATGCCATAGGTACATATATAGCATATTGCGGTCGCCGCTGATTACATGTGAGGTGAGATTACATGCATCTACCTAACGGACAATTTGCCATATTATCGCTCGCTATTTATTTCCACAATCTGGAGCTTGTCTTATCGCGAGAAGATAGCAGCTCCAGTGGAGAGACCGCCACTCCGCTGCCAAGGTCTTCTGTTCCTGCGCTTCATCCAGGGGCGTGGTCTTCAGTCCCTATTCGACGCCGCCTGACCTTTTCACCCGGCAGCTCATGGTTATCGTCGTCTGCTGGTATTATCGCCCAGTTGTTTAAAGCGCCTAAGAGTACTAGGTCGCTGTGTTCACTTCAGTCGGTTCCCTCCGTCGGTGAGTGTCTCCAGAATCAAGTGAATTATTTTGTTTCTTCAAAATTTGTGTTTGGAAGAATGTTGTATTCGGGACCACCCGTGGCTTTCGATGCGCCAATTCGTGCTGACAGCTCTGGGGTTTTTTAGACTTTGTTTGACGGGTGTTATTAGTCTGGGGATCGATACCCCATCCGTGTTCCGGATTGAATACAAGTTGCATTGATCTCCCCAGGGGAAACCCAACCATTTTGAAATAACCGCACATCTGTTTATTATATGGTTATATCGCGAAAGCATTCTTCTTTTTATTTTCTCCGGAGGCGATTGATTCATCACTTATAACTAATTATTCAGATTGAGAAATTTAACCAAACGTATCATGAACGCACAGGACGAGGAAGAGGAACTAGCAATTCAACGAAATCGATACATGTAGTAAGCGATAGTCGCATAATGTTTACACGTAACTTAACAGGGATATAATTATTGCTTGATCTTTACAGCGCACGCTATAAATGTTGCACGACCAAAGTTAATTGCTTTCAATATCACATACAGGAAATAGCCGATAAATAAGTCAATCACGAGTGTGATTAAGGTTATATGAGCAAATGCATAATGTACATTCATATCAGGATATTGTGGATCAGCAGGTTACATACATGTATATTCAGTACATGTTTGGTGTGCCATTAAATTCAATGCCTCATGCTCTCTTCATGCTGTGGCCGAATGCTGTCAATTTTACTTTGTTCATTTCATAGTCCATTACATTGTCGATTACAGCCTCCTGTCTCCCTTTCCATCCACGTGAGAGTTTCATGATTGGCGTATATCATCGATTGGCGTAATCTCTGAGTGATCTATGGACTTGTCGGTCATCACTGTGACCTCTGTGAACTCTTAGTGACCCCCCCTTGACCCTGTCACGTGCCGCACATTCTTACCTTGTCAGATTCGTTTCGTGTTTGACTTATCGAAATGTTGCGGGATATTTCATGCAGTTGTATCTTTATGCTGCGTCGGTCAGTAGGGGGGTGTACTATAGGATACATACTACATAGCATAGACTTAGTAGCGACAATAGAATACTTTATCTATATCTTATCATAACTCTGGTACATAGGGAGGTTTGTGATGTCACGATGACGTCATTGGTACACCAACACGCGAATGCTTTTGGTTTCAGCATTTCGAGCAATATTCCCATTAGATCTATACTCAATTGCATCACAACTAGAAGCCATTTCATGCATCATGAGGATGACGTAACATGGACCTAATGGATTTAGCGCTCCCCGCATATCACCACTAACAGTGCAAACACGCGAGCCCTGCTAAACTAGGCGCAAACGTAATGGTACAACTGCCCTTTCCTCAAATTATCCAGCATTCGTTTATCTTTCCCAACCGAAGACCTCAAACTGTCTCCATAAATCCTGAAGTCAACGACCCAACAAATCCTTCTCCCGAAAATAACACGCGTTTCTAGAAAATCAAGCGATCTCCATTATTCAGCATCTAATGTAACCACGCCCCTGGAAGGAACATCTCTCGCTGCCGATTCATGACAAACAGAGCTGTTAATCCATCGACAAATTCTCTAAGTTTGGGGTAACACCTCAATGATATCGATAAGGGCTACCTGATACTGGAGCAGATATAGGCTGCTTCGGGAATCACGGGCAAAGCCGCATGGGCTGTCTACTTGTGTGCGCACGAAACGAGGATCTGGAGTCAAAGAGAAATATCCGGCTCAGATTCATCTCAGAGTACTTGAGTAATCATAACGCACTATGTTAAAGCGATGGGCGTTATGATTACATGGATGCCTGGAGCATAGTTTCATTGCAGTGTCACCCATAATACGCCGGTACTAGCATAATGTAGTATGCTTGTACTCTATCCTTCATCTCTGGCCCCCGCTGCTCAGATCAACAACAAATACGTGTGCGTGATTTTGATTCTGAAATCTCATTCGCAGGTAACTTCATCAGTCAGCCAGTTTAACATGTTTCGCCAGAAGAAATTTCGATTTTACAACACAGCCGTCCTGCTCTTAATCGTAGCTGGGCAATGCAGCTTGGCTCAAGGTAAATAATAATTTGCTTCGATTAAAAAAAAAAAAAAAAAAAAAAAAAAATATATATATATATATATATATTTATAATATCTGAAACACAGATACGTGTAAATTTTTTTTTTTTTAAATCGTCGTCTACCGATATTAATTAAATGTGTCATGTGATGTCATTGCAGACTCCCACAACACAACCGTGTCATACGATGACAACACCTCTGCCGGTGATGAAATCAATTCCCGTGACCTTGACCTGACGACATCAGAAAGTGTCCAGGTCACAACATCAGCCCACGGCCTGAGCACAGATGCTATTCCAGGCGCTACTGAGTCAGGCAAGAACGACGGAGCCACGTCATCTCAGCCGACCACTGACCTCGCGAGTACGGCGGCTGGCGGCATAGCAACCAGTAGTCGCCTAATGACTCACGAGGGAGTCATGACAACCGTTGTCATGACAGAGTACGAGATAACGACCGTTGTTAAGGATAGTCCTCCCATGACAGAAGCCACCGCGAGGGCTGAAGCGTCGTCCGCTGAGGAGATGACGAGCGCTGATCTAGATTCAACAGCATCGTCTGTGACCGTTGATGTCGTCACGACGGATTCGCCAAGCGGAAGCACAGAGCCTAGCGTCAGAGATGGCGTCATTACAAACTCCACTGAGGCAGAAACCACGGGTGAAATGACGACATCTTCAGTTGCTATGGTAATTAACGCAAACGTCAGTTCAACGATTGGTGCTGAAATGGACGAAACAACGATCTCAATGCTTGAAATGAATGCTACGCTAAGTGAATTGAATACCACAATGCCAGCGATAGAGTCGACACCGGAAAGTACTAGCAGTAGTGTAGCCTCTGATAATACAACAGAAGATGCTATGACGACAGAAAGTGACGTCACAACTGAACAGGAAGTGACGACTTCAGGGGATTTCATTTCAACACTTCCTCCGGTGAAAAACGTTACTTTGGAGATCGTTTATTTCGGAGATTGTCAGTTGGTGGTGGGGAACGCCGAAATGGTGAAGGATTTCAAAACACGGGTGCAAAACGCAGTGGTAAAATCGCTGGATATTACGGAAAACCACGTTCACGTTTCCGGCCTTAAATGTGGTTCGCTCTCCGCCACGGTTATTGTCGCAAACGTCGCTCAAAGCGAGGACATCATGCCGAAAATCAACGCCGGAAACTTGACCATTCAAATCGAGAATCAGAACGAGACTTTGACCTACACCGTCTCAAAGGTCAGCAAAGTGACGTCAGCAGAACCCACGGAGAGAACGTCAGATCCGGTGAAGAAAAATGACGATTTAACAGACGTGGAGATGATTTTGATCATCGTCTGCGGTGTGGTTGGAGGAGGAATGCTTTTATTCGCTCTTGGGGCCTGCTTCACTGCATGTCATCAAAGGCGAATGACGAAAAGTTTCGAACTTGGCATAACGCCAAAAACTGAGGCTGATTTCACGCTGACTAAAATGGACAGACCGAGAATGGTGTACGAAAGCGAGAATCCGTACACGAGTGCGTACGATGAAGAGAACAGCAAGCCGGACGTCCATCAGATGGCGACACTCCCGCTGCGATCGCGTCGTACTCCCGTTGCTGAGCAACAAGACGGTGGAATTGATAATCCGTCATACAGCGGAGATGATTCCGGTAAAAATGGAACTGCTGGTCCCACTAAGCAAGGGGGAGAAGGGGCGACTGCATTTTAATATTAAGTATATGCATTTAATGACTGTACATGCAAGCATATCAAAAATATACCTGTTATTCCTTTTATAATCAAAGAATTAGCTTGCTAGATAGAAAAACAAATGTTGCCTTTTCACACTGCTAGTATTTTCTGATTGACACAACTATTTTTTTTTGTGTGAAATATTTAGCTAGAATTGAATTGTGTGCCTGTATTATTGATTTATTGTAGCGTCTATGATAACGACTTATTATTTTACGAAATTGTTTTATATCCCAGATCAAAGAAATATTATATTACGTACAAATAATTATGCTGAAGCCCCCATTTTCGTTTATTTGTGCATATCACAAATTCCATGTTCAGTGACCGATATTCAGCTATTTACGTCTTCATGTAAGCGAGATCTGTTCTTGTACGGGAATGACACGCGAATAAATCATAATGCACTTTCCTAAAATTCATAACGCACTGAAGCAAACAAAAAATTTCAGGCTAATGGGATAAATGGCGCTAATAGAGCTGGCACGTGCTGTTTGTTTTCGCAGCTGTGCGGTACAACATGTGACAATTATGAGCACCCATAACACCGACGAGCGTCGAAATGAAGAGCTCCTTGAGCTCAACGCAAGAGGTTTCCATAGGATATTCCAGGAATGTTGTGTTTATTTTGAAAATTGCACAAATGATGTTTTCTACCCTACATAATTATGAATAATACCAAAGATTCTAGAGCTTCGCCGAAGGTTAGGAATGTTGATAATACTAACTCCATTAGCACACTGACAGAAAAGAGGATGAGCTGAATTAAGGTTTTCATGGGATAGTTTATACATGTACACAATTGAAGTTACCAGTACTTCAATTTTCAAATTCTATTCAATTTGTTTCCTCGTTGTACGTGTTCATTAATTATCGCTCTGACCACGTGGCTTGCTAGTCATAGCGCACTAAATACGTTATGAATGCTTCTAATGCCGAAGATGCATTATTTATTTGGTATGGTAACATTGAAATATTAATTAACTTCTTACTTGTTGCATTACATACTAGTTATTCTATCAAATACCTGTATTAGAGTTGTTTTATTTCGTACCTGAAATATATTTTTCCCTTTTCTTTATAAGAACTTGTTTGTTTTTCTTCTTAATGTCGAGTGTGAGATGCGAGTGCGCAATAAAATTGATACCGTATTCACATGGCCTTTTGCTTTTGATTCGATCATTCATCCTTTATGAAAAGGCATTCTTCAAGAAAAGAAAGAAAAATAGAAAATTATGCTTGGGCATCGTTGAAGCACAATAGGGATGGATTCCAGCGTCATTTTCACGGGCGAATCGAGACATAAGCTGCCTGTAATGAGGGCAACGGGAGGCCACACGCCATGTTGATGACAGTCTTTACCCAGCAAATACCAAACGTTAGGTAAATAAGGGAGACACGTGTAGGTAACCTTCTCCAACGTTACAAAATAACGTTATCTAACGTTACTCAAGATGGGGCAATAACGTTATCTAACGTTACCATGGTAATATGATCTAACGTTATCTAACGTTATCTAACGTTACCAAAATTTGCACCCAACATAACCAAAAATAACTTAACCTAACCTAACTAAACCAAAAATAACCTCTCATAGTAACATGGTATACATGCACCTCATGTTGTTTTAACAAACCTCTTTTAAAGAAAATTAATGTATAACGTCTAATCTCATATTAAGTTACCAAACTTCATTAACCATTAGCTGCATATATACAATTACCAGCACGTGTGTATCACGTTTGCCTGACGTTAAATAAAAAAAAAAAAAAATACACCTAACCTAACCAAAAATAGCTTAACTGAACCTAGCCAATAATAACCTGCATAGTTACATATACCTGCACCTCATGTCGAACAAACAATATAAGAATGAAATCGAGATCGATAAAGTTTATTACAGAGCATCGTTTTGATCGTCTTCGGTCCTCCTCATCTTCTGACAACACAAGGGCAGGGCGGTGGAAGGAAGCATCCTCCTCCATGGAAGCCTTGAAAAAAAAAAAATAATAATAATAATAATAATAATAAAATAATAAAATAAAAACACTATCAGAACCTTTTTAGTTGAATGTCATCGACGGTGCAGTTGACAGTCACGATTCCTGTCAAGCGTTTAATGAAACCTACAAATCTCTGTATCAGTCCGTTCCGTCAAGCGAGTCGAGCATTCTCCATGAGGAGTTGAAGGCAGGCATCCGAGATATGTGTCAAAGTGGTGCATTCTATTCAGATCATTGTATTAGGACGGCTGATGTTCTTACGGCTGTCGCAAAGCTTAAACCGGGAAAATCAGACGCAATTCCTGATTTGACGTCAGACCACTTTATTTATGCATGTCATGATTTCATTGTTCATTTAGCCTTATTTCTCAATTCTATGTTGTATCACTTTGACGTG
The DNA here is from genome assembly GCA_000328365.1 of Capitella teleta. NCBI lineage: Eukaryota > Metazoa > Annelida > Polychaeta > Capitellidae > Capitella > Capitella teleta. Next base: position 28,172 of record KB301925.1, read on the forward strand.
AGCACTGCGATGTCTCAATCCGTCCTTGTACTTATACCCAAGGACCGTAAGAAATCTCTCAATTTGTCGTCTAATTATCGATCAATTGCTATTAGCAGTATTGTGGGCAAATGCCTAGATAATGTCATGTTAATGCAGCACGCCTCTGTACTTAGCACTACACCCCTACTCTTATCGATAAATGCCAATGGTTCTTTATCCTGCATACCACCATAGACAGTAGTACACAGCGCCCGGCCTTGTTACGCAGTTGGGCAGCACTGCAGAGTCACCAAAGAATTGCAAGACGCACCCAAAGCTTTTGATAAAGTGCATTTTGGAAAACTTTTTATAATGTTAATTAACAAAGGTTTATGTTCTGCAGTGACATTACTATTGCTCTCCATGTACACATGCCAGTCACTGGTTGTCAGTTGGCAGGGTGTTAGGTCAAATAGCTTCGACTGTAAAAACGGCGTAAAACAAGGCGGCGTCCTGTCACCCGTACTATTTTGTGTTTATATTGAAAAATTACTGGTGTTACTTGATCAGTGTGGTGTCGGTTGTCATATCGGTCATGTGTTCGCGGGTGCAGTGGCGTACGCCGATGACGTCACCCTGATGGCGCCGTGCTTGACCGCTATGCAGAAAATGCTTGATATATGTACCCAATATGCCAATGAATTTGACCTGAAATTCAATGCTTCGAAAAGCCATGCTTTGCTCTTCAATAGTCGTGAATACTGTTATCCACTGCAGCAATTGTTCCTATGTGATAATCCTATTGTTTTCGTTGATAGCGCAGTTCATTTAGGCCATTATATCGGTAAAGATGCACTAAAAAAGAATCTGGAGAAAATTGCCAGAGACATTACTGTTAGGGTGAACTCTCTTTGTACCAACTATCAGTTTGTTCCTGTTGATATTGTTAGTGTTTTGTTCACATCATATTGTTCTAGTTTTTATGTTTTTCAATTCATTGACCTGTCAGCTGGGGGATTCCAAGCTCTTGATATTGCTTGGAAGAGGAGGTGTTCGTAGAATATTTAAGCTGCCCCCTCGCACGCGATCAAAATTTGTACACTGTTTATTTGACAAACCTGCACCCAGAATAGAATTATTATGTCGCTTTGCAAACTTCTTGACCCACTGTTTTTCCAGCACGAATCTGCTTCTTCGCATTTGCACTAGGTTATCACATTGTGGTTTTTCTGCAGTTGACATGAACTTTAAAGAGATGCTCTTCTTTTGTAAAATCAATTACCTGATTTTTTCTTCACATGTTGAATGTGGTATATCAATTGCATAGTTAGTTCACAAGACGTGGGCTGCTACCACAAACCCTGATGATCGCACCTCAGCACTGACAATTATTGAACTTTGTAAATTAAGGAAAGGAGACCTCGAGTCACCTCTCACCTATGTTGAATGCACTGATCTTTTGTTGCCAAAACTGATTTTTTTTTTTTTTTTTTTTACTTGATTTTTGTATTTGAAGACGATACTTGTGAACTTTGAGTTTGCGAATAAATGAATAAATTATTATTATTATTATTATTATTATTATTATTATTATTATTATTATTATTATTATTATTATTATTATTATTATTATTATTATTATTATTATTATTATTATTATTATTATTATTATTATTATTATTATTATTATTATTATTATTATTATTATTATTGAACGGTAATGTTGGTACATGCAATATCATTTTGTACCATTCTACCATAAACGGTTATTCTGAAAACTTCAACGCAAGAAATAAAGTAACACGCCCTGCCCTTGGCGCTTCCGGGGCCTCCCGGCCAACGTGGGTCTGCCCCCTTCGATAAGCGTCAACTCGATGGCCTCCTGGGTCGCTCCTTTATTCCGGCTCTGGTAGGCCTGTGAAGATGAAAGCAACGACATCACAAGAGCACCAACTAAAAGCTGGGTAACCATACTTATCGGAATGAAGGTGACATTTTCAGCCCATCCAGCAAGAGATAGCTTCTTCTTCGTGCCGAACGGGCTGAACTGGCTCCATACTGCAGCCGATGCCAACTTCTTCAGCATTCGTCGCATGGCATCGTCATTATCATATTATTATATATGCAATTTCTTAATAATTCCAACAATTCCCTTCTCCCTCACATCCACCATTCCCCAACGCTGATTTCCACGTAGCCGCCAGAAACTCCAAGTTCCGAGTAATTAATATTAATTAAGTCCGATAATATAAAAAGTCCTATCACGTGATAGTATCTCTAAGCAACCAAATGTGCTAATTTGTGAGCAGGCGATAGACCCCCACTGCAGTCTCCACCAAAGAAAGAAAATATATTCACTTGGAGAAAACACGCGAGAAGTGCGGAAAACCTGAGAAACGGTTTTGTAGAGCATCGGCTGCTTAAATTTTGGAGGTAGGATTCGATTGCATCATTTCACTTGCTCGTAATTATAGTGAATAATCATGCATACAGGTAGTAGATACATAGACACAGAATGCGTGTTAGCATATATGCTCACACAATTGTCCAGAATTAAGCCACAAACAAAATGCTTCACATTTTAAGCGATGGAGATTTTGGGTAATAATTCAACTTTTGTGCAATATGTCGGATTTATATACATCTTGCAAGCCTCTTTTTATCCATTGTAGGGTTAATGCCATTGTCTAACGAGCAGATGACGGCCACACCACCAGTCGGTCGAAGCGCCAATTGGGTGTTACACGATGGGGTTAATGCCACATGATATAATACCTCAAATATTCATTGCTTTACCTGGGGAACAGACGCAGACAGGACACGCAGTGTTAGAAGTAAAAGAGAACTGCAGTGATCAAAGAAGGATTAGCATATCCAGAATGTCCACAATTCGTACAAAGAGATTCACCAGCTGACATTGTCCAGGAAGAAATGCACGGACGTGAATCAGGTACAATTCATCGTTCACTGGATGTATATGGACAAGGAGCTTTAAAACTCTTTGTATATGGGGAATGTATTTAAAGCTCCTTGTATATGGGGAATCTGACTTGAAGGCATTTGAGGGTCGACCTGGACTTTCCAGTCCCACAATTAACACATAGGATGATTTCGCAGCATCTCTCAATGATAGAATTGGATACTGTATCTGCAGAGTGGGCCCTCTTCGTCACTTGTTGCATTCCACGACGACATTTGGCGAAGTAGCCCGAGATAACAGTATGTATTCTTCAATCGTATTCTGGGGCCACTAATAATCGAGATAAAAAGGCAACAATTATTTTCTTATCAAGTGAGTGGTCATCAGATGTGCATCTCTCGAATTCTCGAATTTATGTTCTAGCTATTTGACCAGTTTATCTTCTCTGATCTTTGGGGGCTCGTGCTGATAATTCTAGCATGTCAAATATCCTACTGGGAACTGAATGTTTTCTGTTCGTTTTATATCTCCTGGACTCAAGCATTTAAGATGGCGGCGGCGGGAGTTCAACCGGACCTCAGTCTGAGCGTCAACGAATCCCTTCACTCACTGGACAGTCAGGAACAACTGGAAGCAGCCTTGATGGACCTCATCAAGCATACTGGAACTGTCCGAGGTAAGTCTCTCTTAAAGTGAACGACAAAACAGTGAATAATAAATTAATAATAATCATAGCTGTCACGCAAGATGCCTTTAGCATATTTTTTAATGGATTGTTGGCTGAACGAGAGTGTCTTTCAATCACAGGTTGGTGTCACGGTGAACCCATCACCGAAGCAGGTAAAAGGAGACAGGTGTTGAAGATGATGACGCTGATCCTCTTACCAACACTTGCCCTCATCAGCATCTCAGCCTATTTCCTTTACGATGGAGTGCAAGAAAAAATGGACAGAGACCACGTGAGTCTGGCAGTAAAAACCCTCTAGCGACTACCTTGACCTTCTGACCTTTCAGACCAAATCAGTTATGTCATTCAGCATCGAGTTAGGCAGCCTTGTGCATACATTGCAGGCGGAACGAGACCAATCAGTGTTGTATCTGAGCGCAATTGGTCCCGAAACGAAGACGTTTCTGCTGAGGCGGTACCTGGAGACCGATGAAGCCCTGGACGTCCTCTCTGAGTGGCCAGTAAACCTATCCACCAATCAGTTGACCCACTTCACGACGAAACGAAGCTTCCAGAAGTACATATCACAGCACAGAAACGAACTGGCGCTGCTTCACTTCTCGATCTTAGATGAGTTGGCTTTCTACACCGATTGCCTGAACACCATGATGGGGTGGTTATACAATGCCATGAAAGAAACAAGGTACTCAACGCTGTGGAAAGCGGTTGTCTCTTACCAGAAGGTAGTCTTCTGTAAGGAGGATGCTGGTCTGGAACGAGCCTTGGGTACTTACTTCTTTTCGCAAGGAGGCTTCAAAGAACCCGACACATACGATTGGTATAACAAACAAATCAACATTTTTAACCATAACTTCGGCGCCGCCCAAAACTACTCGAATTTGGTGAAGCCTATCAGTCATTATGATGTCTTGAGAGAGGGGGTAAATCTGTCTGTTATCATCGATGGGTTTAGACAACAGATCCAGTACAGAAATATCACTCAGCCCTCACTCCGGAATGCCATCTATTGGTTCGATAACATGACCTTGTTCATCGATATCTTACTTGAGATCCAGAAGTCGATTGCACAGATGATTTTCAAGCAGTTGAAGTCAAATCAGAACAGCACGAACGGCAAGAATGTCGTCACAGTGGTCATTATCATTGGGGTGATCGTTATCACCCCCTTCGTGATGAAGGCAGTGGTCAGGCTGACCACTGAGATTCAGAGTTACGCAATCATTCTGGCTGATAAGACGAAGAAACTGAACCGGGAGAAAAAACGAACGGATTCTCTGTTGTATCAAATGATGCCGAGACAGGTCGCTGATCAGCTAAAGAGAAGGAAGGGGGTCACGGCGGAATACTTCAAAGAGGTTCGTTAGTTTTTTGATGGAATGTGATATGGAATGTTGTGGTTGTGGGGATCTTGTTCAGGCGCTGTGCATGCGAGGTTCTCGTGCGGTGAGAGGTTCAACGCACATACATGGCAGAGCGCATGTACAGCCATGCTTCCAGACGGTATCAACTTCTTATGATGACGTCACCTGATTTGGAAGCCTTGTGAGCCAAATTGGTCGGAATGTAAGGGAACCAACATAATGGGCAATTGACAGCTCTGTCGTAAAGCATGCGATTTCATTCAAGGGCGTGGGGGCAGTCAGACATTTCATTATCTGTACATGCAAGTCCTTCATTCGTCGTCTACATGTAAACTATTGGAAATTAGTTTCGTGTAGTTTAAGTTGTTGTTGTAATTTGTTGTTGTTGTTTGTTTGTTTTGGGCGTTTTTCTTATGATTAAACAATTTCTGAGACTCGGAATCGTTTCCATTGCCGGCCTTCCTGATGGCCCGAAATGCGGCATACAACGTGGAAAGCACTAATGGTCCTGTTAACCTACTTACTAAGTCCTACTTAATTCGACCAACTATGATGAAAATATAGCAATTATAGTTTTGGCACCTCTGAAGAGGCACATATTTCTAGGAAAACATTGACATCAATTTTTTTTTCTTCTGTTATTGTTTAATTTAAGTTTTTTTTTTTTTTTTCTCTGTGCTACAACATATTCTCTCTGATACAGGTGACGATCTTCTTCTCGGACATCGTTGGTTTCACGCGGTTCACGGCTGAGTTGACCCCAATGCAAGTCGTGCGCGTTCTGAACGAGATCTTCACGCTGTTCGATGAGCGCATTGAGCAATACGACGTATACAAAGTGGAGACAATCGGAGACTCCTACATGGTGGCTTCCGGTGAGAGATTCCCTCGCATGCATTGCGTCTTACGTAACATATGTTGTGTGTTGTGTGTGTGTGTGTGCACAGGGCTGCCTAATCGCAACGGCAATCGACACGCGTACGAGATCGCCAACATGTCCCTGGATCTGCTCTCGTGCTGCGCCGGCCTGGAGCTGAGTGACATCACGGATCAGATCCAACTCCGAATCGGTCTGCACACCGGTGATTATTGTGACCCTTACGCTTCATACGTTATGATTACTCAGAATAACGTTATGAACAATCGCTCTCTATTTTCTTTCCACGCAGGTCCCGTTGTAACAGGAGTTGTGGGTTCGAAGCTGCCGAGGTATTGCGTATTTGGCGACACGGTGAACACGGCTTCCAGGATGGAGACCAGCGGCCATGGTGAGTGCTCGTGCACTGAGAGTGCGTTATGATCTACAGTGCGTTATGATTGCAGCCAATCGCATTCACCTTAGTCAGACAACGTATAAGATTCTAGCAAAAGCTGGTAAATATATCCTGCAGCGTCGGGGCCTCCTGGTCATCAAGGCAAGCAATCATTTAAACAACGGAGCAATTAAAACATTCTTTCTCTCCCTGGTATCCAGGGCAAAGGTCAAATGATGACCCACTGGCTGTACGGACACAGCCCCGAAGGCATCATTCAACCCAGCACTTGCGTCGAAGAATTCTGCATTTCCCCAGAAGATGATGAAGCGACGAGCGACAACGAGCAAGAAGTTCCGGAATTGTGCGAGGGAAAAGACACGCAGCTTCCGAAGAAGAAAAGTACAACCAAACACGGAGGAGCATGGGGAGCGCAGGGCAGAGTGGGTGGCTCCACGGACTACAACAGCATGGGGCTGCCCACATACGAAGATCTGCAGCAGGAATTCAAAGATGGGAAGTCACCGCCAATTCTGCAGCTGAAGGAGGGATATGACTACTGAGCCATGCACACAGAGGATGGCTTATTGTGTATATTTATGCTGTGTACTTGTATTGATCCATAATGTCCTGATGATGACAGACGTCGTATGGTTTTTACATGTGAATGGACTGATGTTTAATAAAGTGAAAGTGTTGACGCTACATGTGATTGTGTTTCATTGAGCGACATTTGTTTGATTTATTTATCAGTTGATTGAAACTTGAAGGTCGATAATTAGGCAGTTGAAAAGTGAAGAAAAACGTAGAAAACGCTTCAACTGAGATATTTATATATATAACAAATGTATTGCAACAAGTAGCTAATTTATCAGAATGATCAACCTTATCAAACAAAGACATACAGAGAAAGTACAAGTTCACCAAGTTTGACCAAAAAGAATGATTACTCACAACTTGGAATGTAACATTCTTCACAAGAGAGAAACTGAGACAAAAAATAAGAAAAACAACTGATAATTTAAACAATTATACACACAATAAGGTGATCATCACTGGTGGCTTCACATGGAGTAGGAGGGGTGCTCCTGCATCTGCTCCGAAGTCGTCACCGCTGACATCGTGAGCAAATTCTGCAATTCCGATGAATCTGCCTGAACCAGACTGTGGCCCCCAATCTGCTGAATGATGCAGCCTTGTCGACCGTCAGCGAGCGTTATCAAGCCGCCAGTTTGCAGCAACTGAGGAAGAGAAGCAGCTGCTACGGATTGAGTCGGAAGCATTTGCGGCTGCAGCTGCTGCTGCTCTTGGTCGTCTGCAAGGAATGATTGCTGAGCAGCCTCGAGGATGATGTTGACCTTGTCCAGCGAAGAAGAATCATTCTTGGAAGCTTCAGAGATTTGTTCGATTTTGATCTGAATGTTTTCACCATTGAGGATTTCATCGATTGTTTTTGTGTATGGGATGGTTTCTAGCACTGGTTCAGGCGCTGGCATTTGCGGTGGCTGCATGTGCTTCTTCAGTAAATGGCGTCGGAGAATCGAAGAGTCAGAGAAGGACTGTTTGCACGTGCCGCAGGAGTACGGCCGCTCGCCAGAATGGATCCTCGAGTGTCGAGTCAGTGCCCCACTCTGAGTGAAGGTTTTTCCACACTGCTCGCACTTGAACGGGCGAGAGTCCATGTGAATGACGCTATGGATCTTGAGGGCACGACGAAGCTTGAACGACTTGTTGCAGATGGAGCAGATGTGTTTGCGGACGTCTGAGTGTGACACCATGTGACGCCTGCATTGCACCTGGCTGTAGAAAGACTTGTTGCATTGCGTGCACTTGTGAGGCCTAATGTTCAAGTGGGCCTTGTTCATATGCGCTTGCATGAAGGTGCGGTTGTGACACAACTTCCCACACACGGAGCACAAACACGTCTTATTTGTTCTAATCCCCATCTTGTGGTGGACGTTCTTAATGTGCAGCTGAAGCGTTGTCTTTGAACAGAGGATTTTGTCACAGATGTAACAAGCGTATCGCCTCAGATGATACGCCATGTGGTTCGTGAGATCCTTCTTCATGGCAAACTTCTTACAGCACGTTGTGCACTCAAACGTTTTCTCACCGTGGAGACGCTTCACGTGGTTATTCAGATTCTTCTCTGTACTCGCCTGGTAATTACAGTTGTCATTTGGACAAGCAAATTCGGGCTTGGCATTCCAAAGATGCGACTTCAAGATGTGTTCCTTCATTTCCCTTTTCTTGGAGCAGCGGAACGTACAGTCCTTCTGGGTACACGTCATATCGCAACGGTGAACGAGCAAGTGTCGCGTCAGGTCACGTTTGATCCCAAACGCTTTTTCACACATGGTGCATTTGAATCTCTTCTCCAAGTGCTTGCGCAGTAAGTGCTCACGCATCAGCTTCAGCTCACGACATGTGTGCTCGCAATGTTTGCAGGCGTAGTCAGACTTCTTTCCCACAACGTTAACCGAATAATGATCTTTCAAGAAACTTGTTCGGATGCGCAATGATTTAGACTCCTCTAACTCATCCAAAGCTGATGTGTCAAAGGTCATTCCTTCATCATTGTCCTCGGCCCCCTCCTTCTTCACATTTACGTCACCAATGTTCTCCACAGCAGCAATCGCTGACAACACGTCAGTCATGGTTTGGGAATCAGCGATCGGGGAAGCAGTGCTCTCAAAATCCATCGCCCTGACCTGCACTGTATTAACCTTCTCAGTTGTAGCTGCTTTCTTTGCTCTGGATCTTGTCCTGTGTGGCTCAGGCGGGGGGATTTTATATTTGCTGCTCAAACGCCTACTTCTGCGACTAGGGGTACGTCCAGCAGTGGGCTCCAATTCCACAACAGTCACCTCCTGCACCGTGAACTCTTGGTCAGTCTCAGACGTCTGAGTTGTCTGTTCCATAAATACAGGACAACCAAATTCCAGGTCAGTTTTAGCAGTTTGACAAGAATGATGGTATTCAAGAACTTTCAACACACGAGATAACTCATCCCACAAACCAAAGACTTTCAGGGAGGAAGAATCGTTATCCTTGACCATCTCAATGGCAGGGAAGCCCTCCTTGATTTTCCTCTCGAGGTAACTGGCTTTGGCGAGCCATACGGAAGAACAACGGTGAACATCTGGGTCTGGGTCGAGTGTGGTGAAACCGAAGGCATCCAAGGCATCGGTCTCGGGTACTAGGTCCAGCACGCCGGGAGAGAGTTGAACAACCGTGTTGCGATATAGTGCAGACATCGTGAAGCGCTATTCTGGGTTACTAAACATCGACATTTGAATTAATATTGGCGTTTTCACGAAGTTTTCCACAAGACGACAACGACCATTGAAGAGCATGCATTATCTAAAAGAGAGTACATTGAAGATATTGGAGAATTACGATTATTTGGGTAAACATCGATTATCACAAACATTATAAATAATGATTGAAATACATTGTAGGAGATAATAATTAAATTATTTGATTTAAAGGCAAATTCACAAACATGCTCACAGTAAATAATACACGATCCCCCAAAACGCAAAAACTCAAGAATTGTTTATATACTTGTGGAAACAATGATATACCCGTAGTTACAGTGCTTCACTGCTTGAAGCATGTGTCCTGGGGCCTGTTTTTCTTTCAACTTCAACTTGGTCCGTGACGTCAGAGCCAGAAATTTGGTTGGACCAGACATGCGTTGCATGAAAAACTCTCCACAAGACTTGGACGATGTCTCGCCCAATTGTCATGTGACAAGTAATTTCTACATTATACAACGGCGGGTCCTCGAGTATAGAAGCAGGTCTTGTAGGAACCACTATAGAATTGTCGAACCAACAAGAGAGATCACAAAAGTCGCGAGACTTTAGTTGAACCCGAAACTGTTCCATAACTTTCAGGTTCCCAGTTGTGACCTCCTTATCCATTGGGCCGAAACGAGGTTTGGACCTTGACGTCACGGTCCAAACCGCGTTTCGTACCATGTCCACCAGGAAAGTAGTAATGTCGGTCAACAGAAGCTGTTGCGGCCGGAAGGCCTCGTCGGGGATCCCCTTGATTCGTTTCCCTGGTTCCATGAGCATGGAGGGCAGCATATTGCCTGACAGTGGATCCAAAAACTTGATGATATGGTAACAGAGCCCCTGATCATTACTGCTCGGTCTGGAGGCATCTCTTTGTGGTGGTGATTGGTCAACTTGGTGCACTTCGTCGGCAGCATAAACGCTGACTGTGGTGTCGCTGTGATATATGAAGATGTTATCAGCTTCACAGGAGAGTTCTCAGCCAGTAAACGCTGGAAATGCAGAGGTAGCTGTCGCAGTAAAAATTGCCTGAAGAGGTAACACAGGGAATGTTTGCCATTCAGCCGAAATTCAGCTGGATTTCCTGTCTCTAATATCTACTGTGAAAAGCTTCTCAGCACGTTAGGTTTCTGTCAATCCGAAAATATCTTTGAGAAATCTTTTAATGGCGTCGTACTGCCCAGATACGCGGCTCCTCGAGTATAGAAGCAGGTCTTGTAGGAACCACTATAGGACTTGTCGAACCAACAAGGGAGATCACAGCTTGGCTCTGGGTCATCATATATATTATTATATATATTTTTAATTTGAGGAGAATTACAGAAAGCAGTTTCTATATATGAAACATGTGAGATATGAAATGAAAATACAGACATACAAAATAATATGCACGAGTAAGTAATGAAAAAGTAAATAAAAAAAAATAAAAAATAAATATAAATAAAATAAAAATAAAAATATTAACCACAAGTTCAGCTTAACGGCTTTTCTTTTTTAATATCCTTAAAACGACAAGAAAATGGTTCTATGGAGAAGCAAAAAAAATAGCACTTATTGTCCTCAGCATAGTTGTAGCATTTCCAAGAAGAACATATATTTTTTGTCTCTTCTTAGACATATTGATGGTCGTGTACAGCAGTAGTGTCAGAGTACTGATAGTGAGATAATCCAAAGATCTACTTTACATTGAAAACCCTTCAAAACGATCCATCTCCTCTAAATTTTGTAGTAAATTAGTATGTTCTGTGGATTGGATGATCACTATCGCTCTGACATATTCTCTGTAGCAAACAGAGCGTTCAGCGATGCGTGAATCCCAAGCTGACCAAATCAACCGCTGCGCTAGTTGCGCAGCTGGTTGCTTTAATTCAATACAATAGGGGCCAATGGCTGATAGACTTCTTCGTCTTCAAATTCATTGACATTATACAAATAACATTACAAAGGATTCTTCCCTGAGATTTCAGGATGTATTACAAGAAGGGCAGATTACTTACAGGTACCAGTACCACCCACAGGTACAGATTAATAGGTCCTCTTCTGTTAAATGGCCTCCAGTATCAGCTATCTGCTTATTATAGAAGCATTAATGCGCACGGTGGTCATAACAAAGGGGTGGCTATTAAAATTATTTGATGGTGGATTAACGGGGTCTGATTGTAATTATAATTTTATTTTCGCTTTTAGCATCACCCAAATATTACCACTAAATATAGCTACACCAATATCGTTCAATTAACTCAACAGGTTGCCATTTGGCGAACAATGATTACCCAGGCAACCTAAACATTTATCATGATTTATTTGTGGGCGAAATTTTATCCTTTTTGGCATACTATTCATATTGAAAAAAACAAGTCTGCGATTTTCAAGACAAGCGGATAAATGACCACCATTCAGCAACACACCAGTTCTGCAGTAATTTTACAATTAATATACTTGAGCGCTGTGAGTTAGTTGCTCGCTAGACCAGAATACATCGCGCTCGCCATATGTGAAGAAATGAAGAACTGTTTGTAGCTGCGCTCCAGTGCAATAATATAATTTTAGAGTAGGCGCAGCTTGCGCGCTGCCTGCATGCGCTATCATATATAAGTCGGTGCTCTCAACGAATAAACGCTTTTGAAACCTTTGACTCAAAATTCTGTTTTAACTGGGCTGAGACTCCGTTAAGCTCTGCCAAGGGGCTGCGGACGAGCCCTGGGGACCCACGAATCTACATTTTGGCATCTCCGGTGGGACCCCGCCAAAAATCTTTTAGTTTTGGACTATCAAAATCTTTAACAATATGGATCAGGAAGCTGCTTTACGTACACAGGCGGAGATAGCTGCTCGCAATGAGCGCCGCCAAATCATCTTAAATGAGATCAACAAAGTGACGAAGTGCGATGGATCAGATCCAACCCTAATGCGCCAGTGGATCCAAGAAATACAGCTTGCCAGAGGACTGCCTAACAACGCGGCTGCGATTGAACTTATCTCAGGATCAACGTGTGGTGCATTCAAATTGGAACTCGATGCTTTCCTTGCCCAGCAACCCAACAGAGACGCCGTATTATGGGAAGACATCCGTACTCATCTCCTCCAATGCTGCGTCAGCGCTGACCACGCCGAATTCCACCGCGGCTTACTGACGAAGGTGAGACAACAACCTGGGGAGAATATCCTTGCTTACAACAGGCGATTTCGCCAAGCCGCTCTCGAGGCATTTCCCGGAGACCGAAATGCTGACCAGAACCGCGAACTGGTCCGAATTTATGGCAAAGGACTCCTGGAGGCGGCAGCAGCAAGAAAGCTCGTTATCGCGGAATGACCAGCCACCCTGGAGGAAGCTTTCAATCGCATGAGTGCCCGCGAGACAGCACAGGAGCGCTACCAACACCTCGAATGACTCGAAGAGGCGATGGATGTCGCTGCCTACTCCTCACCACCAGCAACGACGCCGCGCCAGCCACAAAAGCAACCGCAGCAGAAGAAGTCTGAGATCGACGCGTTGGCGAAGAAGCTCGATCAGGTGATGACCAAGTTGGCGAAGTTGGAGATCCAGAGCAACGCATCGCGTCGTGGATTGCTGACATCGCGCAGTGGTGGACGCAGTGGAGGCCGCGATGAACAGCGCTGTTACCATTGTCAAGGGATCGGCCATATCGCCAAGTACTGTCCTTCACGTGGTGGACAAGCGCCGAATTGTGGACCAGCGCCGAATGGTGGACAAGCGCCGACTGGTGGACAAGCGCCATTCGACGCACGCTTCTCGACTCAGCCAAAAATCTAGATGGATTTCGAGGCCGCGTGGGAAGGCGCCCCTGGATAACCTTGACTCTAGGTTGGAAAATTAACGTCTTACTTGATACTGGTGCTAGTTTAAGTGTGATTTCTGAATTGTATTAGCGTAAGGTGAAAACTCTTCTTTTGAGTAAATGTGAGAACCCCACTGTTCTGACTGTGATAGGTGAACCAGTCAAAATAATTGTAATTACTCACCTCTGTTTTGACGAATTTCCCGAGCTAAAACTTCCTTTTGCTATAGTTTGTAACATGGAGACACCTGTCATTGTCGGAATGGACTTATTACAGAAAGGTTATGCACGCATTGATATTCCAAATCATTGTTTAATGTGGTTCAGCAAAATATTACCATTGCATTATGTTGAACAACCAATTGAATTGAGTGAGATTAGCGAAATTCCCGAATCCAAACATCCCCAGCCAATGCAATTCATGCCTGAAGCGTCTTATCCATTCCAAATGATTGGAGTCAATCTCGTTGGACCGTTTATTCCTTCGGCTAAGTCAAACGCTAAATATATCTTGACAGTGATTGACCATTGTTCTGGCTTCGTGGAAGCTATTCCCATCCATAATCAAACCGCGAATGAAGTTGTGGAAGCGCTGATGACTCATGTTATTAGTCGCTATTCTGTTCCCGAAATTCTCATTTCTGACAATGGCGCGTGCTTTACGGCACAATCGACAGAGGAATGGTTGAAACAATTAGGCATTCAACATCGGCGATCTACCAGTTGGCACCCAGCTACGAATGGACGTATCGAACGCTTCCATCGTACTTTGAAGTCAATGCTATCTAAGCTCCTCAATAATGATTATTGTCAGTGGGAAAGCAAGCTACCCGAGGCGCTGATGGAGTATCGCCTTGCTATCAGCGATGTCACAGGTTTTTCCCCGCACTACTTGTTATTTGGGAAACGCCCAAGAGCGCCGCTTACAAATTTTTTATCGGATCATTGTCCTCTTTTCGGGACGAGGCTGGATAATCTGCGCAATGCCTTGCGTGTAGCACGAGAAAATACAAGAGTCGTGCGAGAGCGCAACAAGAATTGAATTGATCAACAGGCAAGAGAAAGGAATGTTTCTGTGGGTGATCATGTCACACTTTTAGCAAACCCGCCGCTGACCCTTAGCTCGAAGCGCAAGCCCATGTTCATTGTCACGTGCGTACAGGGTCCAGTCATTACTTGCCGACACTAACAAACAGGCAAAGTAAAAGTTGTTAATAAAGACAAAGTAAAAGTGTGCGATCCAGACGTTGCTTGGGAAGGAATCAATCCTCGCCCTACGCGTTACAATCTTAGCTGTTCACAGCCACTCCCTCTCCCAGAAAGTGAGCTGATGGAAGTCAAAAACAACGACACACCCAGCATTCCAGAGGAAGCAGATTTAGAACCTCTGCACGACGGCAATGCCGACACTCCCAACATTCCGGATCCATCCAGGGACCCAGGATTGTCGCAGCCAAGTGGGCCAACGCCCATACAGATCGCGAATCCGCCCACATTGCCGGAAATTAGTGTGTGGCGCGGCCGATTGCGCGAGAAGCGCTGGAAGCGTCGCAATCCTGAGTTTGACTAAACGGATTCGGAGTCGACTAACAAACGTCGCCGCTTCGATTCATAGTCTAGGCATGTGTATTATGCGCAGTGACTGACTGACTGACGGTGACTGACTATTGACTGTTGACGATGTTTTACGCCGGATTAATCCTTTCAATCCTTTGTGGATATGGGGTGCACACCCTCAAAATTGCGCCGGTCCCGGACGGTGTTGTGCTCTTTGGAAAAGAGCGTCTTTTGTGCTAGAATGGACAAGTGACTGTGTTCGCTGTAATTGACTTTGATGACTCCGTGTTTGCAAATATGATGGCACCTATCGCAGAGAAAATAGAAGGTTACATTCATGATCTGCGGGTGCACATGCGACCAAAAGTTCAACGTCTGCTGTCAAATCGTCTACAAAGAGTAATGCGCAACTCATCTAAGTCGAATTGCATACCTCGCGGCCTGATCAATTTTGTTGGTTAAGTAGGAAAAGCCCTCTTTGGATTGGCCACCGAGGAGGACCTAACCCAAGTCCAGACAGGCATGCAACAAATCACTGACCAGACTGACGTACTGATATCTGATCACAATAAGCTCGTTGCCATTGTTAACCGTGTGGGCACTGAACAAATAAGTCAGTTGAACAAAGTTAATTAACTTGTTAATCAAACAAATGTGCTGCATACTCAAATAACTGCAGTAAGCACTTATGTTTCTGAGATTGTACAAAATATCTCAATTGCATGGACTCATATGAAGTTTCGTACTAACGTTGAGTATTTGATTAGTGACGTAGAATCATGTTACCGTGACTTTCAGGAATTGCGTTACTACATGTGCGATTTGAAATTGAGCTGCGAGGTAAGATCCGTTACTGAGGAACTCTTGCCAGTTCAATTGCTGAGGAAAATTACCTCTGATAGCAGAAACAAGAACTGTCTAACTAACGAATAGTATTACCGAACTTTGAAGGTAGAAACCATGTTTAGGGATCACTCTGGAAGGCTAGTCTGTAAATATACGGTACCACTCCTCGTGAGTGAACCTTACCTTGCGTATAACATACATACTTACCCTGTGTTTAACCCTAATGCGAGTTTAGCGCTTAGGTTATATCATGATATTTATGTTGCTATAGACACCCGAACCGGTGAATTGTTCTATCCTGAGCAATGTAAAGGAATAGACCTCGTAGTATGCCACGCAGGTCTGCATTATGGTAAGAGCAGAGAACGTTGTATATGTATTTCAATGGTTGTCTTACGATGAAGTCACTCTTGAATACGTTTTCTGATAATCAAATTCTTGTTAATGCTACTTTGACATCTTCAATGGTGTTACAACCGCATGCTGCTGAATCTGAGCTGCAATGTGCACAGCAAAATGATGTCTCTAAGAGCTCCATTCATGTGTGAAGTGCTTTATTACTTGTGTTTACTTCTATTTCAGGTCTTCTCTTCTTGTTTGCATGTATACCTATTGTCTTGAAAGGGAGGGAATATAGCTGCGCTCCAGTGCAATAATATAATTTTAGAGTAGGCGCAGTTTGCTCGCTGCCTGCATGCGCTATCATACATAAGTCGGTGCTCTCGACGAATAAACGCTTTTGAAACCTCTGACTCAAAATTCTGTTTTAACTGGGCTGAGACTCCGTTAAGCTCCGCCAAGGGGCTGCGGACGAGCCCTCGGGACCCACGAATCTACATGTTGACGAGTCGCTTCTATTTACATTTCTCCATTTCTGCTTGATATAAATGGGGCTTAAGTAAGAAAAAAGTAACAAGAAGGATGGCGTGTGGCAAAGTTTCCATATCGCCCTCTATTTTCTCGGTTTGTATCGTCGAATGAATGACAATCCCAAGATTGTCATGTTATGAAACGCACGTTTGATATTTTAAGCATAAGATACTATCCATTTTGAGTGGATTCACTGCTGGGTTCATCAAAATATTGACGAAATTTCACAAAATTTACCAATTCTGAAATTGAGAATTATCAGAATAGAAGAAGTATAAGGACCCTCCCCACCCCAAATTCTTAACCATGGGAGCCAGGCCAGGGGCAGGGCTAGTGACCAATTCCCAGGGTCTACCTCCTCTGTCATTGGAGTTTGATTATATTTATATCACAAAATTAGTGGTTATTAATATGTTTGTATGGTTGGGAACTTTTGAATTGGCAAGCCAAGTGTACGTGACTTGGAGTGGGATTTCTGTCGTATTGATGCAAGTGACAGGTTATCTCACCAGGTTTACTTATGAGGCTTTTTTTTTTAGCCTTTTGGCGTGGTTGCCATGAATAAGTTTGCTATGCATATCTCATGGGGCCTTTATAAAACGTCAAAATTTGAATTACATACCGGGAAGCTACAGTCTACAGGCCCCATCTCACTGCACATGTGTTCAGTAAGATCAGATCATGTGTTAAGTTATAGCTAGACCAATTCCTCACATCTTCACTCCTTCGTCACGGAAAAGTAACACAGTGACTGCAGAAACTCACTGGCATGGACTCTCTCGGACACTGCCAAAGCTTAATCGCGTGATTTGAGTCTCAGAACTGTTACTTTCTTTCAGAACTTGGCATCATCAAATTCAGAGAACATTCCCCGTACCGGTTTCCTTTTTGGCATCAGACGACCCAACAGCTGTCAAATCATTGGCTGTAAAGTTTTCCGAGATGGAAGCCTGAAGAATATGTGTCATGATTACACTGCCACCTTTAATATCATTCCTGGCGGTGAGTTGAAGCATGTCTCATCATCATGCATAGTCTGGTATATTTTTATTCTTATTTACAGGACTTGATATTTGTGGAGTTTTCTTCAAAACAGGAGAATCGGCTGTAAAACCTATTGTGGCTAAGAAATTTGAAAAATTCATTCCGGAAATTGAGAAAATCAAGGTAGGTGTTAGTGGTGAATTCTGAGTCAGCCCAATGCTATTCTTCTTAGGGGTTGGAAGATTCGGCCTCGATCCTAGTCCTGGCTCTAGAAAACAGAGACCTTGAGAAATCAACATTGTACGATTACAACTTTGAAAGTCAGGATTTGACGAAAGTTGATTACAATGTTGGGGAAAGCAATTCCCTGCTAAAACTCCGGGTACGGGGAACGTTATCAACTGGCTTCGAAGTACCCGCTGAAAACGGTGAGAACTGCTCAATCATTTGCACTCAATTTAACTTTACTTTGCCTGCAGACAAACTCTTCAGTAACATCCACGCGGAAATCACAGCTCTGAAGAACAGCGTGGAAGGGGAAGCGTGTGCGTATCACCTTAACAACAGCCGCATCATTCTTCACAACAATTATGCTGAGAATATACCAGAGAACGGGCTCTCAGCTAACACCTCATGCTCTCAGCTGACTTCGCATATCAACGCATCTGGAGATGACGTAACTCAGAAGAAGAAACAGAAATCCACAACGAATGTGAGTTTTCCTGGATCTGATATATGGATTAAAAAGCCGACTAACTGATGTGGTGGTTGTCATAGGATGTCATTGATTTCAATCTGTTGCTGCAAATGACGGGAGAGGTCGCCTTGAGTTCAACCGTCACATGCGCCCCTGTCATTCACCATGAACATCGTAAGATTCAATCTAAAATTTATTTAAATAGGACCTCTGTTCATTTCGGAACCTTTTTAGATCGGTTCTGTGGGCTTTATTGAGTGACGAAAGACTGTTTTTGAAAACTGTGGTCAACTGTGAATGATATTCAAGACAAATTAAAATACGAATTCCCTGCTCAAGCAGAATAGCTTGAAGCGAGATGAGTGCGAGATTTCTTTTATGAAAAATGCTAAAAGATCTGCTCACTCGACGGCTCCCATTGTTAAAAATAGGAGAAATACTTTTATGCCGTCACGACGGTATGAAATCGAACGCGAGAAGAAAGCGAATTTTAAACCTCTCAAATTCGATATATCTAGGAATTAGCCCACAGCAAGCGTATTGTCTAAAAATATGTCAGTCAAAAGGCGTATTTGTTTTTTGGGATGTATTCTCTATCATTTGTTACTAGTTCAAAACAACCAGAGGTCTTCTTTAATTGGATGAAATAGGTTTTTGTATGTATTCATTATAAGTGGAATTGAACCACCTATTCATTTATTCATTCATTCTTTCATTTATTCGTTTATTCATTCATTCCTCTCCTCAGGTCAATACAAGTTCAGCCGTATCTCGCTTCCCATCGATGCTCTTGCGTACGTGTATCAAGATGACCCTGTAGAGGTCGTTCCCAATGCTTTGACCTCTGCCCTGACCTCTCAACTTCTCTCCATGCTCTGTTGTATCATGAACCATTCCAAGGTTGGTCCGTCTCACATGAAAGTCAAGATTCTGAAGCTGCATATTAACAATGAAAGTAATCTGCTATGAAATAGCTCATCCTGATTTTATGACCTTCAGAATTCAGCGTTCCCTGTTCCTCGCCCCCACCATATGCTTCCTCCGTATCTCAGCCATTTCCTCACCGTTGTTTACCCTGACAACGTGGATGACGACTCTCTGGGTGAGAATTGGCAGTTTGTACCTGTGTTTTTTCATCAGATTCATAAATCAACTAAATTAATGAAAAAATAAATACTTACATTTGCTATAATTTTCAGAATCTGAAAGACGAAGCCTTCAACATCAGTTCCTTCTCCCATTGAACAAACCTCTTTTGCGTCCCAGAAATGCATTTAAGTTCAGTGGAGACTTCGTTTCCGACTATTTGATCAACACCCACGTTGGTTTGAAGACATCTGGTAGGTCACTCACTGTCGCTAATGACAGATAAGTTCAAGTAATTAAATTTAGATTAACACATTTACTGCCAAAGATGAGAATTCTTGTATTTGTGCTGTGGGAATTGAGAACCCCTGCGCTGAATGTTTTAGCTAAATTAATTTCTGTGAAAATCTTTGTGTGACGAGTGAATTTCAGAAATTGATTCTGTGGAAATGATTTTTTTGGGGTTATTAGCGTTAGAAACCAATGCAAAATTGTACAAAGGTCAGATTTTGTTTATCCGGTCTCTCATGCTATCGTGAGAATCCACAATAAGGCTTGATAACAAATCCATTCTGTGAACACCGCTTCAACTTCAAACTGGTAATGCAATTAGCCTTTTCATTGATCAGTTTACTTTTCTGGGGTCAACAAGGTAGCCTCACTGTATAATTAAATTAAGGACTCAATATTTAAACCACTTAATTGATTATATTAATATATTTTAAGTTTTTAACCTCATTTTCATTCCTCAATATAGTCTGTTCAGTATTAACCTTTAGGCTGAGTCCACACTCTTAGTCATGTATTATATAACATGACGTAATATCACTCACTCACTTATATTCCGTTCAATACACTGAGAGTCTACTTCTGATTCAATGTTACATAATTCTAATGATCGCTTCTTGTGATATTCTGGGTTAACAGTGCCTGGAGGGAAACAATTTGTGGTTCAAGGGGATTACGAGTACCACCACTACATGCAGGATCGCATGGATGACAATGGCTGGGGATGCGCGTACCGCTCGCTGCAAACCCTCATCTCGTGGTTCAAACTGCAAGGATACACCGAGAAGCTGATCCCCACGCACAAGCAGATACAACAGGTATTGAAAATAAATCATGCTTATGCTGAGGTGTGAATATTATTCATTTCAGATTCTGGTTGATATCGGAGACAAACCTCTGAAGTTGGTCGGATCGAAGGAGTGGATCGGATCCATGGAAGTCAGTTATGTGCTGCAGAATTATCTGGATGTAAGTTTATTTTTTACAGTCAATATATGTGACCCCTCATGCCGAAACCCGCACTATGTCGACATTGTCACATTTTTAGAGGTCAATGCCTATACGTCATTCAGTTTGATGCAAGAATTATCTAAATCGGAGCAGTAGTTCAAAAGCTACAGCCTGTTTACGGGTCAACCTAACACATAATCGAAGATGAGAAATTCGTGTTAAAAGATTCAAAATGATTCCACTGTCAATACAATAGGCTTATCTTAATTATACACAAAAATATAAGAAAGTATTGGTCACAGACTGACATGATTCTTGTGTGTGAGGAAATAGGAGATATTTTTCTTTATTTCACCATCAAAACATCAAAAATCAGCATTTTGAACCCATCTGACCTCTCAAGGCTTGTTTCTCAGGAATATGCTCAGCGACTTTGTGCGGGTTTAGGCGTGAGGGGTCACATATTATGTATGTCCTTTTTGAGTACAAATAAATAATATTCATCAGTATGATCAATGAATATTCATCAGTATGATCAATGAATATTCATCAGTATGGTTTTTGATATATCAGGTGAATTCAAAGATTCTTTTTGTTTCGACTGGAGCGGAATTAGCCAGCAAAGCTCGCGAATTAGCCGAGCATTTCCTCACGCAGGGAACGCCCATCATGGCAGGTGAGAGACGTCCGCTCTGCCGTGATGTGCTGTCAATTGCTTTCTCTCAGGGGGTGGTGTTTTGGCTCAGACGATCCTGGGGGTGGATTGGAACGAAGACACTGGAGACCTCAAGTACCTCATCCTGGATCCACATTACACTGGGGGAGAGGACCTCAAGGTCATTCAGGACAAGGTCAGTCTATTCACTGAGGGCAGAAAGGTCAATTGTATTTCTCAAATATTGGTATACTCAATTATTATTCATCTTGAAACACAAGCTGTGGTTATTTTTAGACAAGTCTCAACAATCATGAAAATTCTCACTATATGGCGACCTTTGAAGTCTCACTTGAATCTGACCACAATTGATTGCTATGGCAACCGAAATGGTTCAAGCATAAAAACCTTTTTGTTTCCATTGCAGGGTTGGTGCGGATGGAAAGGTCAGGAGTTCTGGGACCAGAACACGTACTACAACCTCTGCATGCCGCAACTACCCGACGTGATTTAAATCCTTTTTGTAATTTCGTTACCATTGAGTGCTACGCCATTGTTACCTAATCAATAATATTGGCATCAAATGCTCCTTATTTGACTTCCAAGTATGAGAGATGGTTGAGTGTATGGATTTCATCTTCTGTTTAGTAAAATTTTTATCATTTTTTTTTTCTCTCCTTATGATTGGTTTTGATGCAATAAAATGGGTGAAACAATGTTCAGGATTCTTGCGTATTCTTCATTCTGGGATACGTCGCAATCACATTCTAAAACGCAAACAACAGATAACAATGGCATTATGGCAATATTATTCGCAGATCTTGTTTTGTTGGAAGTATTCCCCAAGATGTCTCAATTCCACAAGCGACCTTACTGAACAAGGGAATTGTTGAGTGAAGCTTATTGTTCAGTTTTTTCATTCATTGATGTTAGTTTCATGAGGTGGATGCATCACAACTCTTGGGTGAAACAAAATTACTCTGTCTAATTGCTTGCTATATCTAGAATATACATGGCCAGAACAGCTCTCTTCAAAATAGAAATAGAGCTTTCAATTTTGTCTGATGTGCATATTGATCAAGGGAAGATACTTTTTATTCCTGTATATAATAAGAAAGCAGGCAAGAACAGCTCAACATGTCAATTTTATTACACACGGAAAAAAAAAAAAGAGGAACAAGAATTTAATCTTGTGACACTTTCACACAGCTTCGAATGGAATCCTAGCCACTCAAAAAGCCGGTTAAGCAGAAAGAAAATTATTAAAAATATGCAGTGAGGAAAAAAAAAAAAAAAAAAAAAAAACTAAAAGTTTAATGAGAAAATGACTCGGAAAAAAATCTGGACTATCTTGACAATAATTTGAAATCTCGGACCCTCAACACATCCAGCTTTCTTCCACTATGACCCTGACCCGTTTCTCATATTCGCGTCGGTTCTCCTGATACAACTGAGCGGCCACATTGTTAGCTGGGCTGTTAGGGTTCGGCTCATCCAGAAGAGACTAAACGACACAGATGAAAAAAAAAAAATAGAAAAAAAATTTGCAAACCGGTCGAGGGTGAGAAGAAAAAAAAAAAAAAAAAAAAAAAAAATTTAAATACTAAATACTAAAAAAAAACCAAACATCATCAGACCTTGTGTACAAAATGAGAATCATCTTTTTTCGTTTTTTTCTTTTCTGGGGGGTGAAAAAAAAAAAAAAAAAAAAAAAAAAAAAAATTCAAGAGGAGATGTATTTACACAATGATAGCAATGTAATCAATAGCTGACTAGGTGTTATTGGTCATCATTATCATCATCTTTGTCGTCGTTCCAACTGGCTTGCACAATGGCGGCCACTTTTTTTTCATACTCCCGTCTGTTCTCTATGTACAATTGTGCCGCCTCGTTGTTGGCGGGGCTATTTGGGTTGGGGTCATGCAGAAGCGACTGCAAGAGAGAGGTCACCGGGGTCACATTCGCATTTATGTAAACAAGGTCTGAGAGTGCATGCGGTTAACTTTAATTTTAATTTTTAAATTAAAGTGTTCTTTTACCTGAATTGATGTTAAAATGGCTGACACATCGTAGGTAGGACTCCATCTGTTTTGTAAGATATCCAAACAAATGCTTCCGTCGGCATATACTGTAAAGAGGAGACGCTGAGTTAGCATCGACAATGATAAGTGAATCGAAAAATGGGAGGTCGCACACCAAAATTGCCCCATCTCCATGGTGACCGAAATTTATAATTTGGACAACACATGTCAGAATTAAGAACATCCCAGAGACACAGAGAGCTGATTCAGGTAAAAATAATAGCCAGAGAAGTTGAAATCACAGCTAAAGTCTTCAATGAATCAGAGCTAAAAATTTTTTTTACAGGTTTCAAAATATTTCAAAAGATATCAATTTCCATGAGCCCAGAACATCAAACACAGTAGCAGCAACTAACAGCAATAATGTGCAACTTAAATTCAAAGTGAACAGGTACGCACCATTTGGGTGAAACATTTTTGATACAAATCGAACAGTTGCAGGTTTGTTGGGGTATTCTTCTGTAAATTCTATCGTGAGTTTGAACGTTCCGTCTTCAAATGGCGTGTCATCAGGCCTGCAGTGAAGAGAAGAACATCAGAGATGAACACACGGCATTTGAAGGCAATGACCTACCCAAAGATCACAGCATTCCACAGCATGATGTTGTTGTCCGTGGGGGCGCCACTTACACCCGCGGGAGGGTCTTCTTGTAGTCTGCAGAAGAAGGCAAAGCAATGAATGATTTTGATTCATTAATCAAAATACATGCATTGAGAGATGAACAATCCAAACTGGTTTAGTTTAAAATGTTTCAATTAGATGTAATCACCTGTGTAATGGGATTGATTGCTCTTCAAAAGCAATACCTACGGAACCTGGTGAAGGTGGTACTGGGCGCAGGCACACAGTGCCACGGAGGCCAGATCATTGCTAGAATATTATTAGTCATGTCTCTGCACACTCAGCACATGCGCTCAAATCGAGGGACATACGTTGATGCATACTTGCTGTGTTGTGCTGCAGAATAAGGGTTGCGTATACAGTACATATGAGTGGCTCATCTTCCAGGCTATACATTTATGTTTTGAATATCAGTTCAAGTAGCGCAGTATCAAAGGCTTTCATGCAATCCATATCACCATATGATATACAACATCCAGCGAGTTTTGTTCATCAAAGCCTTCAGTCCTTTCTTTTACAGTGAACGGTTGACCCCTTCTGGATGAAAATTATTGATCCCGAATGATGCACATATATTTCAAATGGGAAATTATTTCCGTGTATGATTTCATTGTTTTGAGTGTAAGACTAATTGGCCGAAACTCTATACTCAATACTATAAAACTAGAGTTGCTAGCGGTTTGTTATAGATTTTTTGCTCATTGAGCTTCCTTCTCTGGCAAATAAAAAATTAGACTCAATCACCAATGATCATCAATTGGGTTCACTTGTCAAATAACCCCAGACCCCCAAAACTCATATTAGCTTGCTAATGAAAGGATGAAAGACAAGAGACGTAACTCATAACTATATATGCATGTTTTAAACTTTACTTTGCACGTGATATCCAAGGTAAAGTCGTTATCCAACTACATTATTAATTTCACGTTGAACTAGCATTGAATGAACAATAATCCACCATCGTTGTATTACTACGCATAAACAAACCTTAAAACACATACTACCACTTATTATTCTAACCAAATACACATATCCAAGATCCACGGCTAGGGTTCGAGCCGCGTAGCGGCGAGGTGCCTTTGGAAACAGCAATCGGCAGTCACTATTCCTATGCTAGTTCACGGTATGAATGAAATATTTCGCACACAAGAAATAGTCCCTCACCATAAACGAACAAACCGCTGATTATTTGCCATTCAAAACTCACCAAATAAATACAAACATCGATGATCCCAAGGTTAGGGTTTAGGGATCGAGCCGTGTGGCAAGGTGTCGTTGGAAACGGCGATAAATTTTCCCATGCTCATCCACGGCATGAATGAAATCAACAATTCCAACAGTAACTTCAATAACCATTTGTGTAACCACTGCAATAACCATTGCCGCAAAATCATGATTGACAATGCGTAAGGATACACATCAAGCGAAATCAAGTATATCGGTTGTCACGTGACACAACAAAGACACATGTTTCAGGAAATCATATATTCATGAGGTCAAGAGGGCACATTATAATATTATAATGAGCTACGCTTGAACATGGTTATAATCCACAAACAACTCAATATCTTCATCGAATTCTGCGCTGGCGCAATCGGGTAGACCGGTGGTGCTTTAAGGTGTACGGTCCGAGATCGAATCACGTCTCAAAACAGGTAAGTTCATCTTCACTGATAATTGCATGTTTCCTCTCTTCTCAGGCAAAGTAGACAATTACGGAGATGCGCAAGATTAGTAGAGGAGAGGTGGCAGCATACACAAATCGCTAACTTTCCCCTAAAATACATACCCCATTTTTGTCTCTATACCCCTAAAAAATCATAGCGCCCTTTTTAGAGCGATGATGGGACCCTCCACCCAATTGCATAATTTAGGGTCTGGGGTTATTTGACAATTTCTCCATGATCCATCAATTGTGAACAGTGATAACCAAGTACAGAATAGGGACTAATTTGACAAAAGCTAACAGTGGCTGACCCCCTCAATCTCAAGAGTGTTAGCAGGCTACAGAGTCAATTATTATCATGGTCATGATTATGACTCACTCCGTCACCAGGTCACTGCTGTCACTGCATCGTCATGATCGTGATCATGCATGACTGACCTGTCACTCTCAGTGTCCAACATATGCCTATTACAGGATTTGCGGCGTATATGTAACACTGAAATGGCAATATTATGAATGTTATTACGACTGCGTTATTAATCTCATCTTCGTACATCTAAAGTGACCACTAAACAGCTGAATACTAGACTGGATACGGCCAGCCATGTTGACTCGCGGGGGAAAAAAACTGCGCTTGAGGATCACAGAATGACAACGGAAAATTGGTCCATACCTTTTGAAATCTCGCATCAAACGTCTCCTTGCTGGTGTGGACATTTTAAATAGATATAATTTCCCTAAATATTAAGTCTTTAAAATGGAATCCTGCGATGAAAGGGCAAATTTTCGCTTCAAAGTTGAGAAAGTTCTCGCAGTTGTTTGGTTCTATGACGTTAACATCCGGGTCTCCGCAGTACACTGACGTCATCAAATGGGGGAATCCCTTTTAATTTGCGTATGTTACTATTTATAGACTGCACCATTGCTTTCCTCAAATCGATTAAGAGTTTCCGCCAACCTTCTAGTAACTCTATCTCTTCGATGCTCAGAGTCTCAGATAATGGCACATATTTTGATTCGTCAAATATTATCACTAGGCTGAATGCAAAAAGAGTTAAACACGAGAGAGAATTTGGCTTCAAAGCAAAGGTATCTTCGTTCAAAGTATGAGCCGGTCACGTGGCCTTAGTGCTTCGCGGGGGTTTTACGCAGTTCGGTTCCCCCCGTGAGGTTAAATGAGTCATGAACTCTGCGCACTTCTTCTTCCGGTTGTTGATGTATCACCTATCACCTTACCTACTAGTATACCATCCCAGAATCTTCGCGCTAATGCGTTGCATTGGAAAGATGTACCACAACAATCGACAAGCATCAATTTGATGTTCCTATTAGAATTTTGGAGTTTTATTTCATGCAAATTAAACCAGAAAAAAAAAGGTGTATTACAAAGGCCTACTAGCAGTGGAGAAAATTAACATAGCAAAAGACAACGATAATAAGAAGGTGGAAAACACGGGGTAAAATTATATGCCAGCATTTATCCTCGGTGTGAATGTCGACAGGTACACGTATTGGTGCATGTGTACAACGCAATTGCGCATTCGTCGGTTCTGCAGTCTTTGGGGGATAAATGAAGAATCAGATTGTTCTGCGATGAGCTCCAGTAATATTAGGCGCTCTGAATTCAGTAGAAGAATACTGGAAACGCCGGGATTTAATAGCTTGCATAACACTTAGTATTATAACTATTATATGATTCCAGTCGTAGCAGAAAGGAATGTTGCTATAACACCAGGTTTGCATGGAGTACACGAGCACAACACAAGAGTTGCAATTAGATAAAGTATAGGCCCATCAATGAAATAAAAGCATATTGATCGAATGCGTTATTTACGCCTATTCAATTATTCAGTAGCACTCAGATAGCGCTGCCTTTTATCCACTTTCCTCTTCTTTTATTGAACTCCAATTGCTATTTTGCAGCCTCATTTCGTTAGATTATTCTACTATTAGTATGCGTAAGCCTCCACGTCAAGTGTAATGCCAGTACTAGCAAAGATACTAGTGTCTGACTATAACCTGACATCAGGTACGTATTTGCATACAAATGTATATTAATACTACAAATGCATATTGCAATTATAGTATCTATTTGTACACAGGTATATACCGTACATGTGCGTACAATTAAGCATGTTCTAGGCAAATTGTATCAATGAAGGGGATGGGGGTGTGACCAAGATCATCGCGCATTCATTTCATTATACACATTTACAATGTGGTAAAATGTCAATTTTATATGAGACGTTTTATTCCTATTATACTGCTCTGTTGTGATTTGTAAGTTTTTGTGATGCATGATGCACATGTCTAATACATGTATTACATGCTACATGTAGACGTAGTGCCACAAATCTCTTAATCCTACACGTCCAAAGTCCACGTCTTATGTACCGCATGTTTACATGTTATCAAGTACGATCCATGCAACGTTATGACAAGGACGGAGTTTTGGAAAAATGCTGACCGAATAGTGCGTTATGAATACTCATGGTATCCCAAAATACGTTGACCATGAATGGTGACAGTATGAGATTTTTTCCTGGCTGTGGGGTTTTGTGGGTCCTTTTATTGCGCTGTATGAGAGCTATTCTGTCGAATTATTGCTACGGATGCTGCGTGAAATGCATATAGAGAACACTTCCTCGTACAGGAGACATCTAAGCTGCCCGTATTATATCAAATTTACTAAAGGATAAAAGGATGAATACGGCGCACTGGAATGGATATACTGAGTGCCATGGATGTACTGATCACGTGGCTTTGTGATGCACCGTGTCACTCGTTTACTCTTATCATATGATCATCTTTTAGCAACCATGGCTCGTTCAAGGGCTAAAGGCTGCGTCCAATACTAGTATTTCCCAGAACGTTCAATGAAAAATATTAAACAGTAAGTTTATAATATTATATAATTGTTAAGAGCCACAATTTCCCAAGGAACAGAAAATCGCAAATGCGCCAGAAGGAAACTTGGGCAAAAATATCTAAATTATATTCATTTCTTATCAGTAAGAACATTACAGACATGAAGTATAAAAATCATTTTATTCATTTTAAAAGTCCTTTGCTTACTTTAGTTTTTACACTCAATTAAACCTCAATAACACATCTATATTTTTCTTATATCGAAGAGTGAAAAACCGACAAACACAAAAACACTGAAAATCGCATTAGAATTTGAAAAAACTCACAAGAAAAGAAACCCTTTTACGCGACATACAAAAAGCAGATGTTGATTTCAGATAAATGTACATCTTTGATACAAACCTGGATATATAAAGATTGATTCGCTCTTGTAATCTTGTACAAAACATACAGGGTGGGACATGAATATCTTATGGTGTAATATCATATCATTTTGGTTTAATTACTTTTGTGTGAAATATTTGATCACCAGATACTTAATTACGCAACATTATGAATATACTAATTTTTGAGAGCACAACATTGGAGAAATTTAGCTAGTAAGTTGAGAAAAAAAAAAAAAAAAATATATATATAGAAGCTATTTCCCTGCGACTTATTTAAAAATATACAAATAATTGAATATTCCATATGCTGCTTATAAATAATGAAACATAAAGTGAACTAAAAATTTGCAAATGAACATTTTGATATGACTTCTTGTTCAATAGAAAGTTATAAAAAACCCAATATTATTTCTCTTCAAAAATAACATAATAAAAGCTTTTCAAGCTAAGAGATCAGAATATGATAATTAAGCGGTAACATTAATATACAAACAAAAAAGAAGAAAACAGAAAAAATCCAATAACCATTAGTTAGGGCGTGGCAGTGAAATTTTCAGAAAATATATTAAGAGATCTAACAGACACACAAGAGATCATAAATATGCGCATATATTAGGCTGTAGAGATTCTTCTCTTATGAGGAGCCTTCGAAGGCCATGGTCTCCGCGCATATGCTGTCATAGCCTTGCTCCAGCATCACTGACTGCTGGTGTTCGACAACACTGTCGTGTAATGTGGAAGTGAGGCTGACATGAGCGGAGAGATGCAGGTCCTGTTGGGCGCCAACGTTGTTGTTAATCACAGGACGGCCGTTAATTTGAGGTAACGCAGAATCTGAGAGGAGCAAAAATAAATAAATATAAATAAATAATCAAGAAATATTTTGGGCTGAATTAAAAATATTTTAGATATTATAAACCTGAAAGTGGAAACAAATTTTCTGTGGATTAATGTCGATTGTTTTTGTTTTTGCACCTAAAAAAATTAAAAAATTCAACAACTAAATCTACCCAAGATGAAAAAAAAAAATAAAAATATATATATATAATTTCTATATTAAAAGAAAGCAAAGGTACCCTAGATGTAGTGTCCCCACAGGCCATGGCATTTAGCGGGGGTCTCGGTTGCGGGATATTGCGATGAAGCCGATGAGGTGTCCATTTCAAGTTGCAATGACTCAGAGACAGGATTGGGATCTGCGTTTTCATCCTTGAAACCGACGCGCTTGGGGAATTTCTGCTCCAGCAGATTACTAGGGACACCAGAGGAGAAGGCCAAGGTTTCCTGATCGTCCCCGGATTCGACGGCAACCATCGACAAGGGCAAAGATTCGGAAGGGGGAGAGAGTGGGTGGTCCACTGAAGAGAAGAGAGTTGGGTCAGACACTGACAGCGATATTAGTGTCAGTGAAATCAACACTGGGCATTTGGTTAATTCTGTTTTTTTATGCCATGCAAGAAATTAAACAGGTTTTCTCGTTTTCTCTGAAGCTTCCTTAGAAGTCAATATTCTGTTTGCTGAACAGAAGAATAAAGTCTTACTTCTTATGCATGATATTTGATTGCTTTGTACTTTAGCAATTTACTTGAGGACTTTACGGCATGCTTCAGTTAATTACATGAATGATGGTTTTTATTTATTCATTAGTGAATGATTAACAGCACTTCACAGCACTCTTGATTAATAAATCACTGTCAAATGTTATAAACAAGCACACGTTATATTCACTGAAACAAATACATGGACCAGTTTTTTTCTTTCAACATTCCTTCAGAAATTGTTACAAGAAGACTTTGAAAGAAGCTTTCCAGAGAAAGAGTGGGGAAGGGAATGGGTAGGTAAAAGGAACAAGCTGAAATTGACGGGAAACCAAAAGAGAGTGAAGAAAAAAAGCACCTCCCCACGACGACCCCACCCCAAAAACTAACCCCGGAAAAAAAAAAAAAAAAAAAAAAAAAAAAAAATATATATATGTGTAACAACGCAGGATCCAAAGTAGGAAGGAGTTCAGGGACTGAATGTTACAAAGCTGAAGTCCCAAGGAAGACAAACAAAATTTACATCCATTCATGCAAAAAAAAAAAGTATACAAAAATTTATCGTCAGAAACTACCTCCCCAAAATGTGCATAGATTTTCACCCAATTATATTTTACATGTTATCAATAAGTACCTGGCCGATTACTCGTTTAGACCACAAAGTGCCAATACTGGTTATCTGGTTGGCTGTCGGCATAGCCAGTGATGCTGAGGCGATTTAATGGCTCAATAGGCAACGCCAACACTTGCTTGTACGGTGGGCAGAACTGCTCCTCATCCTCATCCTCCTGATGCTCAATCATACACGACTCAGTTTCCTCCTCAGAGGGCAAAGTAACGAGAGAAGAAGATGCTCTCATCTCTGTCCACTCA
>KB301925.1:60269-112519 GCA_000328365.1 Capitella teleta
CCTGCCGCCAACTGGCTTCTGATTGGTGGACACGGCGTGGTCCAATAAGATATCAGTAGCACCGTTGCCATTGACAACCGGCTCATCCTCCATAGCACAGTCTCCGGATGCTGACATCATGGGCAGCTTGCCTCCGTTGATGCCGTGCGAGATGACGCAGGGGTGCACCTCAGAGGGGGCGCCGTTCATCTGGTACACGCCACGCGGCTCGGCTGCCTGAGAAGCCGCCACCGACTCCAAGTACATCGCGCATTCATCAAATCCACACGTTTTGGCTAACTGTGCTGGGTTGTAACCAGCTTTGTTACAAATGCTGAAAAAATAAAAAAGGAGAGAAATTTCAGAAATAAAAGGGATTACTTCTTCGTAATCAGACACTCACAATAGACGAGCGCCGTGAGACGCCAACAGACTGGCGCACTCAATGCTTCCTGTACGCGCGGCTTTATGCACTGCGGTCTCTCCTAAATAATCCTAAAAACAAGATGAACAAATATTAAAACTCACTCAATAGAATACAATGAAAATGAAACTGAAAGAAATGATATTTTATACAGTGAGACTACCTGACAGTCAGTGTCCACGTGAGACTGTAGCAACCACTGCAGACACTGAGGATGTCCGCCAAACGCAGCCAAATGGCACGGTGTCTGGCGGAAGCGTGACGTTGGGATGTTACTGTCAATGCCCACTCGCGTCTGTTGCATGAGCTTGCGTAGACAAGCGAGCTGTAGAAGAAAGAAGAGAAGAAGGCTTGATTACCTGTTTATTCATCGAAGCACCGCAGTGAATGAGCCATTTGAGACAGCGTGCCTGGCATGCGAACGCGGCTATGTGCGCTGGGGTCTGGAGGAGTTTGGACGAACAAGCATCGCAATTGAAATGGGTCTGCAGTAAGCGCATCAAACAGGACAGCTGCGAAGAGCATCACACGCCGATCATCATCATGGATTAATTCAGAGATCATGATTCAAGAAGGGCATGTATGTTCAAATAATATTATTCTGTTGGAATGCAATTCAAACTGACATAAATGGTGAAATGATATCAATGAGTACAAGTTACAACAGGGCGCACGCAATAGTTGAGTAATTCTGACTTTGCAGCAATGCATATTATGCAAAGGCCAAAAGTCATCATTTCACCAGCATCACAGCTGTCCTGGGTGTCAACAATTTATGAGACCCCTATATATGAATGATAATGATGGCGACATCCAGACATATCACACAGGTAATTATGCACAATGTACTGCATTGTACATTCATAAAGCACGTGCCACACACCTTATTGAGCCAATATAACATTTTAGCAAACTATATTTCTTTAAATTGTAAATGAAAAAAGTAAAATCACAATCTTTTCTTAAAACTTATATTAGTTTGAGTTCGTTTTAATTTCCTACGAAATCCAATTCCTCATAACTCCAAGATCATGGCAGATGATGGCATTAAATTCAATTTTACCATAGATATTCTGAGCTCATTCATATTGCTAGAGATGCCCCGAACTCTGACTCGGACATCTGAAACTCCGATGTTTCTGGGTCGGAGTTTCGGAGTTGAAGAAAAAAAATAAAAATAATAATCAGCCCTTAATTAAAAGCCTCTGGTCCTCGTGAAACGAACAGCTAATCCGCAC
Source organism: Capitella teleta (assembly GCA_000328365.1). Taxonomy (NCBI): domain Eukaryota; kingdom Metazoa; phylum Annelida; class Polychaeta; family Capitellidae; genus Capitella; species Capitella teleta. Next base: position 61,911 of record KB301925.1, read on the forward strand.
ATTACGTAATACACGGGAAGCGAGGCAGGTTTTAGTGATTTCTATGTACCCCCTTCCCCCTCCTCTGGACTGCTGACTCCAAAAACCATGCAACCGTAAGCGCTTGTTCCAGCAAACACCCCCACCCCATCCTTCCGACCAGGCGATTGTCACTCCCCCCCCCCATGCGACCGCGCCCTTTTAACTTTTAATCAACTTCATGATTACTAGTACATATTGAATCGAAGTCATAACATAAATATTTTTTCAATGGGTCGGAGCCCTTTGTTTTGAAAGCGACGCTTCCTTCCTTCAGCGGAGCGAATACACATGAAACCGAGTGATTGCTACGCATCGCTCGCCAAGCGAGCGAAGGCGTGATCTTAGTCAAATAATTATTACCGGTACATTGGTTATCACTTTACCAATATCGCTATAGTTTTGAGGAATGACTTCAGGAGTTAACAGAATTTAAAGTTACAATCAGTAGGCTTTCTTGTAACATGTCATTCATTAAAATGGCGATTTTAATTTTTAAATTTTTCTCTCGCGCACAACGCTCTTAACAGTTTTCACATTTCTCGACAACGGCTAGCGTGCTTCACAAAAATCAACCTTTTTTCAATTAAAGTGTGCAGTCTTCCGTTGTTCTATGGATTTCCACTCGTTTACATTAAACGCTTGAACATGCGTGAGCTCCATATGCAAATGAGGGCCACGCCGTCCCATTCAGAGTTGAGGCAATAAACTGCTCAAACTCGAACGTGCATATAATGATCGAAGATGAACAACATTCTTAATAATTCCGTGTACCGTCTATGTGAAACAGTGTTGTGAAACATGCCTTGGGGCATGCCTTTCAGTGATAATTGATAAATGCGCTGAGGCGGGAAGTTACGTAATGATCAAGATCATATGCTTCACGGTGATCTCGTACTGTAAATCGGATCCCGCCATGGTGATTATAAATCAGGACGAACAACAGCGTGGAGATGACTTCTTTCAACCCCACCCTCCCCTCCATATCTGGACCTATTGACAGGCTTTACCTTTTAAGCAGCGAGATTACTGGCCACAAATTACAGAATGCAACTTCGACCTTCGACCGAATCTCAACTCCGAGCATCTCTATATATTGCTCATTATTTATTTAACTTATTTTTTTTTTTTTGAGTGGATTATTGGCCTGTTCTGTAGCCTGTACTGTACTGTAGCATCAGCCTGTAACATCCTGGTTAAAAAAAAGAGAGAGGAGATCTACTTACAAGCAGCACGTAAATAAATCTGCATTGCTCATGATGAACCCTAGATGACACTGATGACCTATTTAATTACAATACTAACCCTAGATGACCTAATTAATTAAAATAGTAACTTGAGTAAGCTGCAATAAAGAATGTGCTGAACCAATGCAAATGCAATAAAAAAATTAAAAACATGTTTTTCCTCTGTTATTCTGTTATGTTGTTTTACATCAATCATTTTCAGGATTCAGGAACAAGCAGTTACCGTACGTAGCTCTAGGTGGTAGAACTAAAAGCAATAATTTGTTAGAACTAAATATGATTTTAGTTTGGAATAACTGGACCGATCAGTCCATGGCGAGGGGATTTATTAATTTAATTAACTAATAATAATTATAATATGCCATTAATTACTAGTAAATGACAAGTACACAAGATAAACCTCCATACACCACTTCTTTCCTTTTTTTTATTAATTAAACAATAATTAAACGGTGGGGGTCACGATTCACAGGACAACCAGTGGACTAAATATCTGCATTCGACACCTTCTCTATTATCTATAGAGTACCCAGCCCAAACACTGAAGCAGTTGCAAACGCGCGTCACGATTCGCGCTTTGAACGCACGCATAGCACGCACAACCGACGCACAGGGCACGCACAATGTTAATCAATGCAGCGTGCGTGACAGCAGAAGAAAAATAAGTCAATATTTTGAAATTTATGAATGAAAATGTCTTTGTCTGTGAAAACTACCAGTAGAAATGAATTAATGAGTTTACAACGGATAAAGTGATACCTTTCCGAAGTAGGCAGCCCAATGAGCTGGCGTCCATCCGTAGAAAATGTCTTCTGAATAAATTTCGTGTTGCGCCTCCAGCAACAAAGCCGACAAGGCATCAACATCCCCGTCGCGGCAGGCACGGTGTAAAGGGAACCGACTTCGCAGGATTTCTTCACTCGTATCTCCCCAGTATCCGAATCCATTAGTTTGAGCCATGTTTCAGCCACAAGATGACAATGTTTCCGAGATCTAACGACGTCTAATTCAGGCGGTTTGACTTAATTTTGTACGAGCGGGAGATTTCGAAGTTTCGTCCGCTGCGAGTGCCTGCCGACACTGATCGGATTGTGCTCGGTTTTCTCCGGAGATGCTCGGGTATTTCCGTGTGACTGCTCAAGCTGACATCACGGAGATTACCGAGCTCATTCCGGGTTAACCCATGTGTCCTGACGAATGCGAGACGCCCATTGATGTGTTTTGTTTTTGGTTTAGGAATTTTCCATTGAGTACTATGAGTGATTTACACTGTTGCGCTGTTTGCCTCGCAACATTAAAGGTTTAGAAATATTCATTGTTCCGTTTAATTTGACTCTGTGTTCGTGGATTTCACAATGTCAGTCCTGTTGTTAGGTTATGTCCATTTCTTTGGCTGAGTTAAAAATAGATGGCAGTTTGTAAACAAAAGCACGTGGTGATGGTGGTTCGCCTGTCAAACCGATGCCTCAATTAAGTTGAGATTTTAGGATATTAACTCAACTATAAATGCTATAGATGTAAGTTCTTGATAAAAAGTCTGGGTAATTAATGAAATAATAATAAATTAATAATGGTAATTCCCGAAATAAAAACACATCATCATAATCATGCACTGCATGACAATTCACTGTGAAATAAGGAATTATAATTTTAAATTTATATGAATTCTCCTTCACATTTATTTTTTTTTTTTGCTGTAGAATTTCAGGTAATACATGTACATATATTAATGTGTATTCCACAATTGACTTACATATTAATGACAGAATGGATGCAGAATATTAGATCATTAGATTGGTTAATTAGAGTTAAAGAGGACTTTGGAATTTTTTGAAATAGAAGCGCATGGTACGTAGCGGACACATCCCAAAACACACCTCCTTTGACTGACACATTTTAAGACATTTGACCTGCTATGGGGTAATTACTAGACATATTGAATTTGATGTTTTGAGGAATTATGCGTCCGGTGAAAAATTGCATTGCAGTCTAAAGGGTGTTGAATTTTATTCTTACACGACCGATAAGTACAAAACTTTTTGCATGCATGAAAGCCAATAGAATTGATCTATTAATCTGCATTCAACACTGATATTCACACAGGTTTCACATTGTGGTCATTTGGATAGAGCCCTAAATTCAGTATAATTTCAGGTGATGTAGCCGCAACATGGATAAACGAATTTCACTTCTTGTGGCTGTTCTTGCATCACTCATTGCTCTGATTTACTCCTCTGGGTACGCTTGGCCTATCTTTCGCATCTCAGTCATCCTGTTTGCATGTCTGCTCGGCCTCTACTATGGAGTTGCTAGCTCCTTAGCGCGTGGCCAGCGCTACACTCCTAACTCCCAGAGACCAGGCACTGCCCCAGTGGACATACTTATGCAGCTCGTGGTAAGTAATTCAGAATCTACATGTCAAAAAGACATAATTTTTATTCACAGGAAAAACGGCACAAAAATCGTTTCAGCAGTCGCAAAACAGTTACAACAAAGAATTTGGACGTCGCTATTCAGCAGATATTTGATTTAATTGTTCAGGATTACGTTCATTGCTGGTATAAAGACCTTGGTATCGATTACGATTATTCTGTGCATGTTCTACAGTGAGTGTGTGTATCAATTATTATAAATAATTAATTTATACCCCGGTGTAACAGTGATGACTGGTGGGTGGTTGTGACCAAATTCTGTCACCGCTTGGAGAAGATTAATTGGGTCAGCTTCCTAGCGAGAGATGTCGTTAATGCTTTAACTCGACATTTCCATGAAGTCAAACTAGCAAGCAAAAAGTATGATTCTGTCACAACGTGGCATACGCTGTTTCATAAGGATTTATATTTGTTCAGATCTGCACCGCCGGAGGCTGCCTCCCCCTCCCCCCCGTTCATCCTGCACCCCTGGTTGGCATCCCCCGAGAAAGAGCAGGATTTTCTTCGGAAATGTGCGGAGGTCCTCCTCTTGTACTTACTACCCGATACTTACGCTAAAAGTGATGAAATTCGGCATTTATTTCGGGAAATCCTTGCGGTCAATGGTCAGTATTTTTATTTAACAGGAAAAACATATGACTTTTAACATTTTTCATTTCAGTGTTCCAGCCGGCTATGGATATGATTTGTCACCCAGATTACATCAACCAGAAGATTGTTGAGTGCTTAAATTACAAGGAATTCCTTGCCACAGAGCAAACCAAAACTTTCACATACGCTGCTAGTTATGAAGAATTCATGAAAATGATCGAACTCTGCCAGGATGTTGAATATCTGAAACAGCTTCGGTTTGTATGAATATTTTATTATTCCTCAGTCGTATTAATTTATTCAATTAGGTATAATATTATATCCGAGATCATGCAAGCTACTACGATACAGAATTTGAAACGCGCCAAAGGAATGGATACTGGTGAGGAATTATCTTTTTACAAATTTATTTTTATTTTTATTTTTTTTTTCCAGATAAGGAGACCGCACCTAAGGGAACAATGAAGGGTGATTTACTCAAAGCACGCAATCTGAAGCGCTATTTAAATCAGGTAAGTTTCCATTTCTAAAGGATTTTAAAGGCAAAAAAAATGAGAAAAGAGAATTTGAATTTGGTTTCCTTCTTAAACTTAGTTGTCCATTACAAAGAATTTTTGTGAGAAGCGAATTAATTTTCTCGGAGGACCAGACTACAGAGCATGTAGTTCAACAGACTCTGCTCATGACTTGGAAGGCATTCCCGGAAGAAAAGTTTGTACTCAAATCAATTAATCATTATTGAAAATTTGAAACTTCTTCCTTATAGGTTCTTTCTTTTGAAGTTGTCATGGCAACGCCTGAAGCGAGACATTTTTTCATGAAATATTTACAGCGTATTGATATGGAATCTCTACTTGGGTGAGTCAAAAGCATTTATGCAGGAGTTAGTAGTAGTACAGTAATTCATATCATGAATCCAATCATCATTCTCCTTCCCAGATTCTGGACATCTGTAGAGAACATGAAACTTGCCAACAAGGTAGTAGCTTCCCTTCCCCCATTTCACATATGCTTTACAGTTCCATTTCAGCGTAACTGGCACCACATGGCTACAGAAATCTTCCAAATGTTTGTGACGCCATCTGTGAGCCATGTTAAGAATCATCTGCAGAGATCAACCGTGAGACATATGGAAGCGTTCATGATGGGCGACAAGGTAATCCGTGGTTTCAATGCTTCATCACTAATTTTTGATGAGTAAAGTGGTTGGTAAAAAAAGTTAATAACTCGCTTCAATAATACCTGGTTGCTTTAAGTGTGCTCTAGTGATGTTGTCTGTATGTAGGGACCTGAGGCGTTCTGGCGAGCACAGACCGAGATTTCGACCATCATGGAGGAGACGCACTACCCTTCGTTCATTCTGAGTGACATTTACCACCAATACATCATGAACTATGATGAGGAGGAAGACAATGTGAACTCTGAACCTACTTTGCCTGCGGGGTCACCGTTACGCAACGCCACATTCTGCGAGACGACTTCAATGCGAACGAGAAGAATCACGCTTCACTCGAATTACGCGCAGGAAAAACTACAGGATTTGGATGAGAAAATCCTGAATAAAACGCAGGCGTTGAAAGCACTGAAATCCCAGAGATCAGAGCCAAGGGTAAGCATTTTATTCACCCACATTTAATTGACAAATTGGTCTTAAGGGACACTCAGATCAGATAGCATGGTACGGCCAGAACTCTTTAATTTGGTTTTGATTTGGATCTGTCTTGTATGAAATGAATATGTAATCCAGGCTTTCCTATTAGAATTGGTTAAACTTGATTTATTAGGTTTAAACGTGAGATATTTCCTCTCAGATTCAACGGTTGATGGAGGACATACAGAGAGAAACGATGCTGTATCACCAGGAAAGACAAGTCCTTGTTTCGCACATTGAGCGCACAGATCTATGGGCCGTCAACCTCGGCAGATGGAGAGCGATTATTCACAATTCACGGGGGGTCAGTTAATAATAAAGATGACTTCAAGTATGCTGACCTCATTTAATTTTAAACAGGTCCAAGTGCAAGAGGACTGTCGCCACCCTTCCTTCCTGATCGTGGTGCATCTGCCGGAAGTTCCCTCTCCCTCCCCCACCCTTGATTCTGCCCACGGCTGGAGTATCAAGCGCACACTGGATGACTTCAAAGCTCTGCAGAAGGAACTTGCTCAAGTTGGTTGTCTTCATAACAATCGATCTGGAAAATTAAATTTTTGCATATGGAAAATAGATCTCTCCTGATTTGAAGAAGAAGCCATTACCCAGAATTCATAAGTTTGGGCGTCGAAGCAGCAGTTCTGATTCTCATCTCAAAATGTCTTCGGGTCTTCAAGATTTCCTGGAAGTAAGAACTTCTGAACAATTTATATTCCTTCCAGCTTAATGTCGTCATTTTTTTCCTCTTTTGATCAGAATATTCTTTCTGATGAGCACTTATCTCAGAGTGAGGCTGTGTTTGCCTTTTTAAGTCCGAGTCCCGAACATTTGAAATCAGCCACAGATGCCATGAAACAGAAAGAGAGTGTCTCATTTCCAAATCTGTTCAAAAAGTATGTCTTATTTTTAGGGGTGTTTTCTTTGTATTGAAAGTAATTTCAGTTTGTCTGGAAAACAGCATGATAGTGACAGTGAAGAGGAGCTGATGTTTGGTGAAACTCTCATGTGAGTATTCTTGCTGTTGGTCGATGTGATGTAATAAAAGTGCGTTGTGATTTTGACTCGTACGGCCAACACCGAGAAAATGACGTTATGATTTGTCTAAATTTGTACGAAATGCCTTATGATTTCTGTTGAACCCTCCAAAGTGCGTTATGATTGACATGGCTGTGATTTCAGAGGGAGAGACGACCACAGTCGCGATTGGGTGGCCGACCCGATGTACATGCTCATAGGAGAAGTATTTGAGCTGCGCGGCGTCTTCAAATGGTTGAGACGCAGCCTCATGGGATTCGTCCAGGTGACATTTGGTCACTCCATCAACAAGTGAGGCCTTCTGCTCTGTTCATTCATCTCAGATGAAAGATATGTTCACAGCCAAGTCTGTGAGATGGTCAACTGGCTACTCTCACAATCCATGCTCATTTTCTACCTCAACACTTTCCGGGAATCCTACTGGCCGGACGGGAAACTAGCAAGGCAGCCTCCTGTTCGCTCAGAAGAAGAACGACTCAGAACAAGGCTACTGGCGAAGCAGAAGGTCCTTCAGAGCATTCCTGGTGTGTATTATTTGTTTCTAAGTACATTATTAAACTGTTTTATTTTCATTTTTTTCTTATCCTCAGATGTTTTGAAAAACCTTGTGGGAGAAGCTAATGCAAAGAATGGAGCAATTAAACTGTTTGAATATTTCCAAGATATCAAACTGAACAAACATCTATTCTACGTAAGTATCCTTTTGATCTCTGATAATTAATTGCACATAAATTATGTGATCCTTTCCTTACAGGTGCTTGTGCAGGCTTTCATGTACGAATGTATTCCCGAACTGAATCACTTTGATTTTCTTGAAAAAGAAGACGAACGGAAAAAACGCGAATCAGAACAAACAGAAGAGGCTGAAAATGAAAGCGAGTGAACGAGCCGACAATCGAGATTCCACTCAATCGCGAGATTTTAATTAACAAATTCCAGTTGATCAACTGCAGAATAGCTTGGTATTCTGGTTGAGAATATGAGTCTTATTTTTTCTTCATTTTTGTCAGGTACTGACTTGTATTTACTCTGTAGCTCAGGTTTTGATTTAATTATTCAGTTATATTGATTTTATTTGATTACATCATTATTATATTCAACTACAGATGTTTTTTTTTTTTTCAGCTCAGTAATTACATTCCCACTTCACAGAATGCAAATATAAGTAAAAATTTTCATATCTATACTATTTAAATTCTCAGTTTGTTTGAACAGTTGCTTAATCTTTGCTCCTACATATCACTCCTGAATCATTTACATTTGATTGTATTTCTTACTTCTAGTCATTTTAGTCACTTCTGCATATCATTCAATGTATGGTGCTATTTCCAATATTAAAAATATGTGCATTCTTACACAAACAAATTTTTATTCAAAATCTGTTCTTGATGGTATTTTCTCTGAAATCAAACTCCGTCTGTGATAATTATACGTTAGTGCTGTTATTTTCCAAGTTATTATGGAAGAACCCATGCATTGGAGTACCCGGAACACTGGTACCAAAGGTTACATTACGTATACGTCTTTCGTACTATTGGTGTACTACATTGATATATTACATTTATACTATCTGAATGTGCATGCATCGGTGGTTCAGTGGTAGAATGCTCGCCTGCCACGCGGGCGGCCCGGGTTCGATTCCCGGCCGATGCAACTTTTAATTTTTGTGATTGACCTTTGATTGATTCTCGTTTTTTTTATTCGAGTCAATCTATCATGAAGGCAATTGTGCATAACAATGATAAGTGTTCATCACGATAGATACGCGACACGCGCACGCTAGAAAATGCGTTATGAATGAACAGAAACTGCGTTATGATTTCATTTTCATTCTACGTCATTGGTTGATTGTGCGCGATGCAATCATAACGTCCTGCATGCACGCCACCGAATTCGTTGGATCTGATCGGGAAACCCCATATAACATGATTGTTCACCATAAGAGAAGCAGTGATAAGTAGTCTGCAGTTTTCAACTTTACACCGTAAAAGACAAACACATTTTTTTGCTGTAATGTCAGTATATAGGTCAACGTCTAATTGAATGTTGTTCATTTTGTTCTTGTGTAAGCGAGGTGCTTTAATTAATCACATGTCCCTGGAATTATGCTACCATACACTGCGGTTCATTAGGTACAACATCATGCATCTGTATTTTGATTGAGCATGTTCATTATTTTACTGTTTCACCAACAATTAATGTATTGTATGCAATATCACATTTTGCATATTAAGCATTTTGGCATATTAATTTTGGTCATTTATTAAATGACCCCCCAAAAGGGATCGTGATCATTTCGCCAGACTATAACGAGAAACGTTATAACGTGAATGACCAGAATATGATCCATTTATTAATTGGGTGTGACGCGCACAATGATAGATATCATTAAGTTCAGAGACATGGAGAATAGATGAGTCACAGCTCACGAAAACGTAAAACGTGTTCGTTTATAAACAAATTATAACGTTTGGATCTCTGGATTATAGTTGAGGTGGGAACAGACGTCTTGTTCTACATTTGAATCTACATTTGAATGTAAAATATACTGAACATGTGTATACAGGATATACCATACTGTGTTTTCTTTGCAAATTAATGCTTAAATCTTATGATTCATGCAAATTAGTTGACCATCTAATCTAGCGGTATTGATGATTAGTACTGATTACATATAATTCTGGTGTACATTTCTTCATAATGAGGAATTATATCCCTGTGTCAACTGGCAGTGTAGGAGCTAGCCTCCATATCTAGGAACCCTGTTTCCCCATTGTGTAACACTCAGTTGGCCGCTCCGACTGGTGCTGTGGCGTCGTCTGCTCGTTAGACAATGCCTGTTTCCCTCCCGCGCGTCCTATTCCAACAATATTCTGTGATTCCCACAAACCAAATGCCGCAGTCGCCATAGCAACAACGGCTACAAAAATTAATAATGCATTTCAATGCATTCTTGGATTTAAACGAAAAACTTCATACGCGGCTCTTGGATTCTATGCGCAGAAATCACAGGGCACTTTGATCAACATCATTCGGATGTTTCCTAAATTCTCATACAACAAAATAATACTAAATTCAAAAATAAACGAGCAGCTCCAATTTCGAATCCAAAACAACACAAGTTAGTAAATATTCAAACAAAATATTCAAGAATCGAATTTCTCACTCACCGAACAAATCCTCAACAGATCAGTTTCGCGCCGAGCGGAGAAAGTGAAAGTGAAACCACCTAAGAGCAGACGAGAGTTTGTTGTTTCGCGCCAAAATGAAAGGCCCAGTTCGTGGAATTGCATCTAATATTCTCATGCAAAATGTGAGAATCACTCAGAAATATCCCGAAGGAAAAAACCTTTTCCTAATAAAATTCAAATCAGAAAATGTAAATATTTAATAATACGGAGTTTTATTTTTCTTCACTGGAGTATACACACACGATTTGACACGCGTGAACTAGGAACATCTGCTTTTGCGATGTCCAGTGAGATACCGTTCAATCTGTCTGTGGTATTCAAAATTAATGAGCAGATTGTAGATAATGGAATAATTTTTCAGTCGACTGGTCATCTATCGACGATGAATAATAATTAATTTTAAACAAATAACTTTTAGCTGGTGTCACATTATTCCATGATGATCATGCGGCGGAGAAAACAAATCTCCTCTGAAGTAGAACATAGAACAGATAAATGATTGAATATTGGAAATCAATCGCAAAATCAAAAGAACAGTAAAGTAAACACGCCATCATCCGGCACAATAACCACCACACAGCTCTCGCTTTCCATGTCGACATGAAAGAACAGAAGCTGAACTTTTCTAATCAAGCGATGAAGTATTCATGGAGCCGGAAACACGTGACGTGCTGACGGACGCTGGGCGGACGCCACCTTTCGAGCCAACTAAAAATGACCATCGATGACCCTTACAATCTGTAGGAGGGAAAGATCATCTGACCTCTGTTACCTATTATCTCTGTTTGATATCTCTTGGTGCCAATAGCAACGTTCTGTTTGATCGGCTGTAAGTCACGTGGCCAATCACAGGTGGTGCGCATGCGCAGTTGAATGATGACTTCATACACACTAATCTTTTTCCCTCATTAAATATGTTTCTATGATTAAATTTTTAATTCCGTATAAATGCTTGAATTTTTAATTGATGGATGGATTGATTGCATGATTGATATTGTCATGGGAATATAATACAAGCGTAGTTTTACACACGCCATCGGATTAAAGATCTAATATGTCCACAGCGTTGTTTGTTTATGGTCAGTGGTGTTTGCGGATTTGATGTAATTTTGTTTTCTTTTCACATTATTATTTCTGAAGCACCTTCGAGTGACACCACTTCACAAATTCTCAGCCATGACGATCAAGCTCAAATGTGAGTGTAAATTTCATTGCATACTTGCGATGTTCATTGACAATACATCATAATTATTATAACCACATAAAACGTGCATGTACGAACAGTCCAATACCTTCTGGGAAACTTATCTATCCAGGTGGTCCATGGGTGAAGGGGTAACGTTACAAGGTCATCACTGCCTGGGAGGGGGGCTTGTAATGAAGGTGTATTTCGATAACCACTGACCCTTACCTGGTGAAAACTGATTACAGGAACACATCTATTCTGAAGGCTTCATGCCAGTAGTGACTGATTACACGACGGAGAATAAGACCATACTGTTGAGCAGAACAGCAATGAATGCTGCTTGTACATGTATATGCTTTATACACTTGACGAATGTCAAAGGAAAATAAACTTGTATATTGATACAGCTAATAAAAGGTGTGTATACTCATTATACTGGTAATGGGCTGAAACACCTCTGCGCTGGACACTTTGTTGAACATAACACAGCCTTGTGATGCTACTTGGTATGAGTAAAGGCCAAGAAAGTGTAAACCAAAAGGTGTTAATTGCAATTAATTAACCATCCCCTTTTTATTTATCCGCAATCAACAATATAATGTCTCTTCCCCTTTACAATCCCGTTTTAACCCCTTCCACCCCCATCCCATCGGATGTGCTGCTTTTCGCTCTCCCTTTCCCTCCACATTTCTTTATCCTTGATGTTGGTGATATTGTTTTGCTTGGAGTAAAGTATGTTTTCCTGTTTGTTTAGCGCAGTTGAGCTGCACTTTGTCACATCCATCACAACAAGCCTTTGAGCTTTATCGAATTGCGAGTTCAAAATTTATTAAACTGCCGCCAAATCAAGTAAGTGTTTAATTAATCTGATATCTTAGCACCCCAAACAAGTTATTTGGTTTTACGGCTTCACCAACAGTATTGATATCAGTTTTGACCAGATCGGTGGATTCCCAGGGGGGACATTATTCAGCAAGTACAGCCTGTTTGCAAACCGATACTCAGAGGTCAGAGGAGCTGTGGTTAACCCCATAGTATGCCCCATGCAAGAGCTGCACCCCGTACTAATGGGGGAGCACCTTGTGAACTGATCAGGGAACCTCAGGGAGCAGTGGTTTACCTTTTCACGCCCATGCAATATACTGTTACTTTCGCGGGATTTCTTTGAAGTACACCCGGATGACGTCACTTAAAGGCCACCTATCGTGGCGTCCTAAGCATCCCTTTGTACGGTAGCGTGCAAACGGGACATCTTTGGTCAGTGGGACACGCCCAACGCGACAGGTGTAGCCGTTAATTACCCCGGTGATGATTAAGTTAGTCTGCTCAATTGCCCTTTAACACTGGAAGCAATCGAGTTGGTCAGAGAGTCATTGTGTAACACTCAGTTGGCCGTTTCGACCGTGGTGCTGTGGCGTCGTTTGCTCGTTAGACAATGGTCAGAGAGTATGAATCCACCGCGGTGAATAAACATATGGCAAACACAATGCTCTGTTTTGATGACAAAGGTAACTGTGAGGTTAAGGCAGGAGTGATCCACTGAGATTTAATCACGATCTACTTTATGCTTATACAAGCACGCCACCGTGCACGGGACGTCTTGAGAGAATAAGAGACTTCCCACCTCAAATTTGGTGGGCGATATTAGGTGATGAAACCCACCGGAGTGGATTGATACTAAAAGTACACCACCAGCTCTGCCTCATTGCAGCTGAGTTTTCTCTCGCCGTTCCGTGATACCCCAATATCAGATGGAGAGGCGTTGAAAGGCGCTTCATAGGAGTTCTACTACTCTGTATCCTTGCGTCCATCATCTCCAGGCCGAATAACCGTGCCAGGATATTGTTACGCGATAAAAAATAGTTCCGCATAATAAATGAAGTGTTGAAAAGATGGAACCCAAGATTGTCAAAGTAAAATCCGGTAAACTGGTAATTTCTGCAGATGTTATTGTGTACACACTGTTTTTCTCTATCCTGGTAAATTCTCTGTACAAATTGCTCGCAGATGTTCTCCGATGAAGATGTTGTGTTTCTTTCTAGTCTAATTCAATCCACACCTAGAAATAAGTCTGCAGGGCTTTTTCTGGTGCCATTGATTCCATCTGCTTTTAATGCCGTCTTCTGACATGCACTCCTTTTGTTTACCTGTGCGGCTGTACCTATCAATGTCATGTCACGTGTCATGAGTCCCTAATGATAACAACAAATGAGCAGCCGAGGAGGTCAATTTGTAATCCGTCTGTTCCTCATATCCGTGTTCATATTCACTTTGCCTCCTCTAAAAACGTACCCATCCCAAACAAGAATTTCTTCATCATCTCCTCATGCTCTTTTTCTTTATTCGTGGTAGTAGACAACTCAATACCTATACTAATTGAACCCTGGGTACTTTGGACCAGTCCATACTCTCACAACTCACCTGTTCCAAATTACCTGTCTGGGCCGTTTCATCAACATCACGACCAACGTTTATTGCTCGGCCACTCCGCTGCACCATTCGCCACTCTGTGATGCTATCCATGCGCAGAAGAACCGCGGACGAATTAAATCACCGGGTGATGACTGATGAATACAAGATAAAGACCTCAGTTCCTGTGAAATCTAAGCCAACATACCCACTTGCATGTTTCTAAACATTACTGTGGCCAGGAGAAGGACCACTTAGCACACAATTTGTTTCAAGTGCACAGTGTTTTGTGTACGAAATCTCGGTTATAACCAACAAAAGGGTGAGATTCTGTCTACTTTCATTTCGTAATTGTTGTAATGTGAAGTGGATTAGCAGATCTGGTGTGACATTTCTCTTGTGAAGTCTGTCTTTGAGGTTACCGTCAATGTGTTGCTCTTTCCTATTCTCACTTCTTATATTGGTGAATATCCAGCGTTTCGATTCGAATTCTGAGCTGGGGATATCCAACGTGCATGGTTAATATCAGGTCTCCTGTTTCCTTTCTTGAACGTGTACGTGTAATTACATTGTTATTGAGCCAGTCCGGTCAGGTGACCTTGGCCTCAAAAGTCATACGTACGTACGTGATGTGATCAACCGCAAAGCGTATAACGAATGCATGATATAATGCAATTATCTGATGTTGTATTGAAGAAATGCCAAATGCCTCAGGAGACCAGACCAAGAATCAGTTTTATGACAAGGCACGATGGTAATTAAATTGGCTGACAGAGTGAGAGACTAAGAAAAGGTACGGTGGCAACTTCATTTGGTCGGGGGGTAAATGTGGTTCATAGCTCTACTTATACCTCGAGGTTTACACAAACAAGGACAATATTTTGCACTTGGGGAATCCATTTTATGTAGTTTTGCAGCTGAAATCTAACGGTGGCAAGCCGTCGCGTCGAACATCCTATGTGCTGGTATGAAATATGCGGACCCAGAAATCCCAATGCATGTCATCATAATACTAGTTAACTACAGCATTAGATAACCTGTAAACAAAAGTTAAATCTGAAGGATTCTCTTCCTCACGGCATGCATACTACAAAGGTGCAGAGGAATGTATAACAGTATTCAACATCTATAAACAATAGTAAAGTATGTCCTTGTTCTCTGTTCAGCCCAACCTGGTGACACATCCAGAGTCATACATCATTCCCATCACAAAAGTGCAAGTTTTATTTTCTTATACGCACAATAAAGAAGTCTATTTGAGATTTTCTGGCATAAAATTCACACTTTGAGAATAACCACGTTTCATGTGTGCATTCTATAAGATAACACAACAATAACAGAATATGACATGTGCATTTCTTTTGTGTATACCTTAGGGTTTAGGTCTGTATCGTTGGCTTATATAATCCATTGACCCTCGGAAATTCACCCTTGTCACGGAAAACAAATGTAATAAGGTCTCAAAATTTTCCTTGACCATGTCTCGTAGTGATTTGGCGTATTGGTTTCAGCGTAACGTGCACTGCCTGGCGCAGTTTCATGAGCCTACGCCGGTCATCAGGTATATAATATATACACAGTGCCATCAGTCCATCACAGGAAGAGTGACATTGATATAATGCTGAGGGTTGCAACTGCACAAATTGTTATCACTGCAACACAAACTGTGATGTTAACAATGATCTGTTTCGTTTATAAACACTGTGACTGGCTTTTGTCATAAAATTGTCATCAAGTTAGAATCCGCGACATTGCATGGGAACCAAACGGAGGAGGTGGAAGGGGAGGTGGAGGAGGAGGTGGAAGAGGAGGTGGAGGAGGAAACTAGGAAAAGATGGTCACAAGCGCACATGAGCATCAGTATGCCCATCACTCGGTCCATTGCACATCAAATTAGAAAACAAGGCATTCGCCAGAGGCAGGATTCACATTGCCAACGATTTTTCCCCTTTTATAACAAACAAAAGAACATCTCCATACATATCACGCTATTCTTATGTTCTGCATAATTAATAAGATCAGGTATGAGAATTATTCGCGTCAAAATCAAAACGAGCTCGCGGCAAGAACGCGCAGTGAAATAAACCCGAGACAAATCAGCCCGGAGTGAAAACACACCGCGCGCAAGCACAGAATTTATAAGCCCGCGGCTTTAATGTTCATACTATTCATTCCGTGGCCTTAAATTATGCTCAGGTAACGATATTCTAACTCCAGGCGATGGCTGCGTTTGTACAACTTAGAAAAAAAAAAAAAAAAAAATCCAACTGCAAACTCTTGTCCAGCGACATGAATATTTCATGATGCATTCACATTTGCATTTGGAAACTTGCAGGAATATCGGTTACCTGTTTAATTGCATAGTTACAATCACAGGTATGTTGAACTTAATCAAATTCACATCCAGACTCTATTATGCTAATTATAGAAGAAAAGAGTGTGTCCAGTCACGGATGCACCACAGATGCATCACTTGACCAGAATAGTAATCACTTTCTGATCATGCTCTGTAATTAATTATATCACGCTTGCATAAGATACATGCATGTACTAAGAAAATAAGTCACCATCCATCTATACCTTGTGTTAGAATAAAGCACGGATATATATAAATTTACCGTCACTGACAGATTCAGCAAGGATGGGCTCACATCTGTCGCTTAGATTCGATTAATAAATCTTAACTCACACTTCCACCTTCACAAAAGCATTTCATGCACCACCCTGCCACGAGTGACACTCAGATATATAAATTAAGTCATCAACATTCAATGTCATTAAGTTATCAACATTCAATATAAAACTATTATATGCAGGGAGTACCGTAACATATACATTATACATTTATACTTGTATTTGTAGGTATTTTCCACTACAATGCAGCTCAGAATTTCGTACTAAATTTTTCTTTCCACTTCATAGCGTGGAACCTTTTTTTTTTTTCTCGACTTCCTCCTAATTTGAATTGATTGAGATGCGCAGGAATGAGTGAGGCTGGCAGATGAGATGATGAAGGATATTTCTAGGTTAAGAAACTATTTTTCATCCTATTTTTGTATATTAGTTCCCGTTTACATGGTCGCAAATGCATTAAACGTGGATTTGAGTTTCGGAATCAATGATCCGGTCTTGGGAGGTTTCGGTGAACATCGACAATCTTCGGGAGTTTCCGTCAAATGACACCACGACCTTCTTCGCTCCCACACTGCATGCAAATTGATACGTCTACTTCGAGAACGCCAAAAATTTCACAAAGCGAGCAATGCACCTAATAGCTGATCATTAATCACGCTCAGAACAAGCGTCTCCTGTGTTGTAGCGGATAATAAATTGTTCAAAGATCGAAGATTTGACAATTGACAGACAAATCGCACTCACAGCTGATGCTCTTGCGACTGCGCGGCATTTAAATAAGTTTAAACGACGTTTTTGTTGCGCTTTGTCAAATTTGTTTAAAAAGATGTCAAAGGCCTTAGTTAAGTCATTGATTAATGTGATTCTGTCCGAAAGAAAACTACGTCTACATAAAGCAATCGTTGTGTATCATGTGTCTTACTATGACTTACTAAACTATAGTATAAGATCAATTGTGATTAATCAATCACAATCAATCAGCCAGCCAGCCTAGCCGGTTAGCCAGCCGGTCGACGAGCTCAATAATAGCAATAAGTAATTTTAATCGACTTCAAAAGGTACGAGGGGGCTATTCTAGTAATCCCTGCTTCCCCAAATGCGTCCTTCCTTTCTACGACCTGAGCGCGTTGTTGTAATGCAGGAAGCCGTTCCAGTGATTAGCATGAAAAGAGCGTTTCGTTTGTACAGTCACACGTCGAGTGTCGCGTTTGAGCGGAACTAAAAACAAACCAGTCATGTGATCCCAGCGCATGCGTAATCGAGGCGTTAGATTTCGTTAGATCACAGGACAGGTAGGCGTTACTCGATTCACACATTTCAGCCTTTGTACTTGGTGTTTTTGGTCGACATACAGGCGCGGTCATAATGCTCACGCACACACTCTTTTATTTTACGATGGAGCCATTGTGAAACTTTTGATCCGATTAGGTGTTGGGAGTGTTTTTCTAATTGGTGTAATTGGTTTTAAATTATTAAATTGGTGATTTAATTTGTGACGGGAATTTGTAACCAAATTGAATAAAGTGAAATAGGAGTAATTTAGGAATTAGTTTCGTTGAAATTCATGAAATTTTGAAAGCGGAAATAAGGGAAAAAAACCTCAAATTTATTTCTTATAATTTTTAAATATTTGTGTGTGTGTGTGGCGTGGCCAATCTGTTAATGACATGAAAAAACTTGCTAATTATTCGATCACCATTTCATTTTGGTCCACACGCCTTTACATTAAGTTGCGAGTGGTCACGAAAATTCCCTGAGTGGTCCTCAAAATGCAGATGTCCAGACTCTGCCATCACGGCCATAAACAACTCGACATTTCTCTCAATGGTTGAGTAGGAAGAACTCTTTCGAGCAATAATGCAGTAAATCGTTCATAGAATAAACACAACACATTACAGCTGCACTTTGCTTGATATCATCAGCTTTGTTAGACAATCAAGCCTTGTCTTTGAAGAAATTGTATTCTTAAACATTATTGTCTTTCATTCTTCAGCAGTCCTGACGAGTCCTTGGCAAGGTGTGATCATCACTGGAGATAAAAGCCGATATCTGATTGAACAGACGCGCGTCTGCAAGTTGGCCATTTTCGATTTTGATCCGCAGCCGCTCAAGTCGTTCATTCGCAAGCAGCGTTGATTCTGCACTGCAGCCGCATATATAAAGCGACTGCGTTCCCAGCTGAGCAGCATTTTCGAACGAGCGCGTGGTGGGAACTGGATGGAAGATTTCGTAATTTATTAACTGCAGCAAACAATAGGATTTATATCGAGGGTCCTGCTGAGGTCATATAGCTGACACTGTGTTTAAAAGGGTCACGTGACCTTGTGAACAGATGTGAATCTCAGAGACCCCAGGTGGACTTCAGTTTTGTCCTTTTTCAGGAATAAACGACCGCAGGGCGATTAGGATTAGAATCACTGCTTCACGCATGCGCGAAACCTCCTGTCCATTTGGCGAAAAGCACGTTTGAGAGTAACATGAGATATTGGCAGTGATTTACCAAGAAATTTTTCGATCAGAATGGAGATGGGGATGAGGTTGGCTTTTCTGTTGCCATGGTTACTGGTGTCAACGACTTTTGCTCAAGTGCAGAATCAAGTTGGATACCGCCTGCAGGAGGAGCGACCAACCAGCACCTTCATCGGTCACGTTGGGCAGGACTCCGGACTGGAAGCCGAGCATCCTGGGGTTTTCTCCCAACTCCAGTTCTCCATCATGTCTCAGTCATCCCAATTCACGGATCTGTTCCGGGTTTCCACTGAGGGTGGATTGCTGACGACCACATCCCGGATTGACCGAGAGGAGTATTGTCCGGGCATGGAATCCTGCTCCCTGGAGTTCAACGTGCAAGTCATGCCACTGGAATATTTCTATATCATCAAAATCAAAATTGAGTTGACGGACATTAACGACAACACCCCTGAGTTCCCCATGCCCGTGGTTCGACGTTCCATCTCAGAGGCCTCGGTGCTCGGGTCCAGAATTCGCCTGGATCCAGCTGTCGACCTGGACAGTCCTCAGTACTCAGTCCAACGCTATTCTCTTGAAGACCAAACAAAAACTTTCGGAGTATCGTGGCAGGCGAGCTCCAGCAGAGAGGTGGGGTTGGTTCTGAACAAGTACTTGGATCACGAGAAAACTCAGTCATACTCACTGATTCTTATGGCGCATGATGGCAGCACCAACACTGCCAGCGTCAGTATCGAAATCACAGTACTCGATTTGAACGACAACGCTCCAGTATTCGACCAACGAGAGTACTTCTTCCGAGTGGAGGAATCAGTACCCCTAGGTCACGTGGTTGGTCGGATTCTAGCCACGGATACTGACTCCGGTGAAAATGGACGCGTTGTGTATGACCTTCAGGATCCAGTATCGCCATTCAAGGTCAATTCAACTTCCGGAATCATCACCGTGTCTGGATTGCTCGATCGAGAAGCAACTGAGTCATATTCATTAACAGTACTCGCTTCAGATCTTGGCGCTAATTCAGTGCAAGTCCCCGTCACAGTGACCGTCACCATCATCGACCTGAATGATAACATCCCGCAGATATCCGTCCGTGGGGTTTCATCAACCAGTCCCACTGGACGCGTTAGCATCATGGAGAACTCCCCGATCGGGACGTTCTTAGCTCACATCTCAGTGAAAGATTCCGATTCAGGGTTGAACGGTGACGTCACGTGTAACCTGCTCAATAACACCCACTTCCAAATGTCAGCGATATTCAAAGACGAGTACAAGGTGTTGACCAGAAGAGCCATTGACCACGAGGAACAATCGACGTATGAGATCCACCTGCGATGCTCGGACCAAGCGTCCACTTTGAGGCTGACCGCTGAGAGTGTCATCACTGTGGACGTTCTAGATGAGAACGACAACTCGCCCGTCTTCTCTCGATCGCTGTATAACGTCACCGTCCTAGAGAACACCCCGAAGAGTCGGTTTCTGTTACGCGTATCGGCAACGGACAGAGATTCTGGTGAAAATGGACAAGTGAGGTACTCGATAGAGGCGGGCGCAAGGATGAACTTCACAAT
This sequence comes from Capitella teleta, assembly GCA_000328365.1. Lineage (NCBI taxonomy): Eukaryota > Metazoa > Annelida > Polychaeta > Capitellidae > Capitella > Capitella teleta. Next base: position 82,345 of record KB301925.1, read on the forward strand.
TCACCCAACGACTGGTGTGATTTCATCCCTGGTTAAACTAGATTATGAAATCAACACTGAATACACTTTTGCTGTCATAGCAACTGACCAGAACCGGGATGCCAGGAGGTCATCAACGGCACTGGTCATCATCAACATCGTCGACGTCGATGACGAAGATCCAATATTCGTCTTGAAATCGTACGATTTCTTTGTGCCGGAAGATAGCACTCCAAACAGCCATGTCGGCAACGTGGTTGCCATTGACGCCGATTCCTATCTGTATAACAAATTCCAGTATACAATACGCCCTCTTGGCGGTTCGCTGACTGGGGTATTCGGCGTCATCACCCAGACGGGCGAGATCGTCACTTTGGCTGAGCTTGATCGCGAAGCCCAAGATACGTATCGTTTTGTTGTCACGGCAACTAGTACTGGATTGAGAGAAGCCGAGGATGACACCGTGGTAACCATTCACGTGGTTGACGTCAATGACCATACCCCGGTCATCACCTTCCCGACGGAGTCCAACAACACAGTGTACATCTCGAACCAGATGCCCAAGTCATCCGTTATCTGCACGGTCACCGCGTTCGATCTCGATCTTCCTCAGCTTAGTTTCCATCTGTTCGGGGACCAATCCAGCGAAAACTACTTCGCTATCAACGAATCCAGTGGACTGGTTTCGACACTGAAGGACATGGAGGATATCAGTCATTCAGTCTTCCGCCTGAACGTCCTGGTACGGGATGGTGGATCGCCACCAAAGACAACCCAATCCGCCCTGCACATCATCGTGAACCAGTCTATCCCATACCACGTCGATGTGACATCAGGACGTCCGTCCAACCACCTCATCGTCATTGCCATTGCGTGCAGTAGCGGTGTTGTCATGGTGATCCTCGTGGTTGCCATAGCAGCTATCCTCAACCAGCAACGCAGGAACTATAAGCAAAGTGGCTCATTTCTTGTGATTGAATCCCGGAGATCCGTCGACACGGATGACCTGCCCTTGAAGACAAGCACTCCGCTCCAGAAGAAGAACCCAGTCCCTGATGTGATCCAGGCCAACGGAGGATATCCAAATCCCGACGACATTTACGCAAAACCCAATAAGGTTCGTTTTCTTTTTTTTTCGTGATTACAAATTTGCGTAAAAAGGGGCGTTCGAATCGATTTTCATCGAGTAATTTTCACCGACTTCCAAATTGCCGAATTGTAGAATTTATTAAGGAAATGATTATCTAAGTTATGAAGAGTGATACAAATTTTTTTTTTTTTTTTTTTTTTTATGACTTCTTTCACGCGTAACTAACGGACGCCACCATTTAACTTAAAATAAGGTGGCGTAAAATTGTCTTTGTTGCAATAATTCTATTTGAATTTTGAATTTCACTTCGCACGCGATTACAGGGTTTAGTATATGGTGTTTTGATGTGTCAAAACTACACGGGATTGAGGTTCCCACGTGAGTGCCTATAATAGAAAAGTGCATGCAAGTTTATAGATCAGACAAAAGCTTTCGATTCGGTTAATCACGCAACGAAAAGCGCAGACCAAGGGTATACTTTCATGTACGTGTACATATAGAAACGAATCTTATAGTTATGTACTCTATGTATAATTATTTTTCTATTCTTTTGTTCTTTAAAGCGCCCCTCTTCTTCCCAGATTTAGAATCGATTAACGGATGATAACAATCAATTGCGTCACTTTGACGATTACATTGAAGTGCTTAATTCATAATTACATTCATTTTGAATGCGTAGCTCGAGGATCTCTTGTTATAAATGCGAGTAATTCAGTCGCTCATTGCAGTTAATTCGAGAGTCGATTAACTCTCTGTGCGTCCGGGGTTGACCACCCTGACCCGCGGTTCCTGTGGTCAGTGGCTATGTTTGTGTTAAGCGATTCAACTATGGAACAAAACTGACTTTTTAATCAGTTATACCAGCCTAATCATTCCTATCGCGCAGTTGCAATACGCTGTATATTTAACCATGCACAATCAACGAAGTTCAACGTAATTCGAACACAGGTGAACTGGCGATTTGGGCGGTTTTTGTGGGAGGTGTATCAAGCGAACACTGTGGTCCGGTCGGCCGTATCACTTACTACATATTGTGAGAGTGTGCATTACAAATAGCACAACATTTATTTCTATATTTCTTGGATTTTTGCCATGTTTACTTATTTATAGTTAGTTTCACCTGCTCGCGTGGTCCCTATGGACTACATGATGAGGTTTAATTAGGACAGCGAGTGATCAATTTACGGTAATTGCTTTGTTTTTAAGGTCCAAGGGGAATTGATTATGCTTCCAAAAGAGATAAAAGAACTTTTGTTACCGAAGGCTTTTGAAGTCTCCGGGTTAATAACATTTGACGTGCGTGCGGGGATTTCTTTATCGGCACGGCAATTTCAGACCAATTACCCAATCAGCAATGAGCTTACTCTTTTGTTCAAACCACGTGCTTGTTACGCGATCAACGGTTGGTTACTTCACAATAGAAAAATACTCACTCGGTGACTTAATTTCTGGTCTCAAAGCTCCCATGGAATGAATAAATGTCGTCTTATCTGACTTCCTGAATTCGTAAAATTTCTCTGCGAATATTATAAAGAGCTGATCATTAACCACGCATGCGCGGGTTCCCTCAAACCACTTGTCAAATATAAGTGACTTCGCAGACACACACAAAACCCGGTAAATTGAAATCCGATTTAAAAGATAGTGATTTAAGCATTTTTTATCGAATTGAACCCCTTTCCCCAGGGGCTAATCTATTCATAGAGTTAGTGACCGTTTCCTCCCCTTTTAGATTGCACCGGAATCGCCAGGGGCCATGGCGTCATTTATAATACAGAAATTAGACAGTTTATCAAATTACGCCCAAATGGATTCACATCGATGGTATTTACTGCTAATTAACGCTGGAACTTGATCTTGTTACTAGGAATTACTTAACAATCTCAATCCTAGAAACTCTTCAAGAGAAGTAAATCCAATTTTCTATGAAATTAGCTAATTTTTCCTTGTAATTTGACCCTTGGTTCAATTCTGAAATTTTTCATATTACCTGGGTGTTGTAGTGGATTGAATCTAACATCTGCTATGAGTTACCCATGCAACATGCAGGTTAGCATAATGATTGGATAATCTATATCCTTAAATTGCATTACTTATCAATGTCTCTCAAAGCACCCCCTTGAGAAATGGGTTCTTGTAATTGTCCTGTTGTTCTCAATTGAGTACGCTAATCCCAGGTAGTCCTACATAACAATTAAAGAAAACCTATTAATTCACATTTCCATGCAACCAATATATACACTACAACATTATTTTGTTTCGGTAATTTCATGACAACCCGATTCCGGCTTAGAACTGAGAGTTCAAATATATAGCCGATAATAGCGTGATTCCGCATCAAAATGCTCATCCTTTGCCAATCCATTATTACAGAGATTTAAATCTCTAAATTACCGTGTAAGGCGGTCTTATGAACCCCTGCCCCCTTAACCTGCCCCCGGGGTCGCTCAACCTCTTTAGAATTAACTCTGTCAGGAGAATGCTCACATTTTAACCCATCGTAATCCGATCCGCGATTAAAACATGCCCGTGAATAGACTTCGTCGCCTCTCTGCCTCGAATTTCTTTTCTATAATTTGCATACGCCAATTTGTATGCATTTCACGGGTCAAATTTTATTCTCCTCGAAAATTCAAATATTTTAAATGGGAAAATTAAAATCAAAACTATAAGAAACTGCATATATATTTTGAGTTCAGCACATTAATGAACGAATTTTATTTTATGGTTATTCGAATTAGTTAAAGATGCACTGTGTACGTATATGAAACGAGTTCAGGGCTATTCAATATCATAACAACCGAGGCATATAGCAGACGAGTGCTTCGTTATCGGTAGGCTGTGGAGCCATACCCTGCGGGTATAAACCCTATTAGGATGTCCATTTACGAGAAGAAAGAATTTTAATTGAATAGTTTTAGTAGATAATGGAATCTTGAGTTATTTCTGAGTTCAGGAGTCATTTTAAAGAAATTGAATAAGTTTGTTTACCTCAACCATTGACTAATCTTTGATGTATTCTACGTTCAGCGGTTTCATCTTCTTCCCAACCACCCGCTGTCTCCCATTACGCGAATACCAGTTATTACTTATGGATGCATTATGTAATCACCTGTAATTACAGGTACGCCATTCGCAACCAAGCCTCCCAAGGCCGATGAAGGAGGTGACTCCATCTCCTCCCCCTCCTCCGAAGCCTCCCAGGACATACAGCGGATGGACTTCCTCCGACAGTCCTGCCAAGGTCAGTGCTATAATCAATTATCTGATCACGTGACAGTACAATAGATTTAATGTTACGTCACAGCAATTACTCCACGGGAGGTAATCGATCAATTCTAGTAATTAGGAGTATACACATACATCTGCTACCAGCAGAGCCATTTAGTGCTAGCGTGCATTGAAGCGAACGATTTCGACAGGGAGAACGTTGTACATAACATAGTATTATTATTGTCAAGTTTACTCTAAACTTCCAAACGCTGAGATTCGATGCATTTTGATGCATTATAATTATTTATGATGTTAAGGAATTTGAGGCGAATAGCTGTGTAGGAATTTACATGTCAACTATAGTCAGCCATGCATATGAGTATAATTATAACCATGATTACATATATCTGACCACATGGAATGTAGAGGTAATCCTTTAGGATGCTCCGCTGACCACTCAGTGACCAATGGGAGGGGGCGTGTTGATCACCGTGGTGCGCAGGTGGTCACGTGTGTCCCCCTCTTGAGCTCCTGTGGATTTTCTGTCAGGGTCAGTTCGTTACTTTGCCAGCCATGCAGAAATACAATGCTCCAAATGAGCTTCAGGTCACGTGGCTAGGTGACCATCACAGCTCGGATGAGCTCCAAGTACGCTCATGACTTCTATCGCAGTTCTCTGTTTCAAAAGTTGTGCGTTACTTGGAGTGGTTAAAGAGCCACAAAACGCAAACATAAGTCGTACTGATAAGTTTATTGCTTGGTTTAGTGGGCATAATGAGATGTTTCACTACGTATTATAATTATAGCAACACTTGAAAACACTTTTGGTATTTCTCGCAAGATTGGTTCCGACCGAAAACCAATGTAGGAAGATGTTGATTTCGGACACCAGCCATACGAACATATTGTTAGTTCATAGTCTTCGATTTTCCTCCGTGAATGTATGCAGCTGGAGTTGAAATCGGTTTGATTCCTCGGTGGTTTCACCACAGAACATAATTCTGTCTTCCACTCTCAGTGGTTGATGTTTACGAAGCGGCGAGAGAAGGTGCTGATGGCTGAGTTCTGATTGTATGTAAACTTTATCTTGAAAGTGAGATATCTGCCTGGATTTATGAGTGCTTCTGGGTCTAGCTTATCTGTTGATGGTCGAGAGACAGCTTTCTCTGAGAATGGGAATATTTTTCCATCTCTTGGATTCCGTGGTAGAGGCCACTTTTTTTTTGTTGAAGGATGCAATACTTATGTGCGGTTTTATATTTGCTGTTTTCATTAGAAATGATAGCAAGATTTGCATGTTGAAAAGTGGTTTATTTTTGTGACACTTCTCCGATTTTCTCTTCCTGAGAAAGTCAATATCTGAGCACTTACGATAGAAATGATATCCATGTTTTTCGGGTTTCATGTCTTGGCATAATATATATATTTATCTTGTTTATTTTTCCCGCAGCCTAAGGCGCTACCTCCCCTGCCGAATAGCCCGACGTTTTCGAATGACGTTATGATCACCAGTGAAACATCCGGGCATTCGGATGGTTCCGACGTCACTGATAGTGGGCGTGGTTCCAGCGACGAAGTTTCAAGATGGCCGCCGCGCAGAGAAAAAGGCACGTGCTTACTGTATGCTACACTCAAATCTTAACTCATCCTGACACTACAAAATTTACAGATTCTCTCAAGAGATAACTTGTTTAATGGCGTTTCTAACTATATTTTCAGGTTCTCTTAGCCGGCGGCCTGTTAGTAGCTACACACCGAAGTACAGCGCCGATTCTTATCCAAGAAGATCCAATAAAAGACCAAATTCCAGCGTTCATTTTGACGATTCTGTCAATCTGCCTTGGGCACGTGATGTCAGCGTCATCGGTTCCCATGGCAACCGTGAATCCGACCGTTCGGATAATCACAGAAACTGCGTTATTTTGGAGGGCGTTGATGATAATGTCCCTCAAGCAAGTTACGTTTAATATGGTGCAATGCTATGTTCATTATTGTTATATTTTTTATTAATCAATGCAGCTGATTCGTTATGTAATGAACATTGAACATATAATTCTTAATACGTGCAATTCACTTTTTCTTTCTTGCCGACAATTTGCAATAAATAATGGTTATTACGTAAAATAATGATGTCTATCGATGTGTTATACATACGTGTTTATGTTGTTGTAAAAAATGCAATGGACTAAACTTTGAGAGTAGCGAAATGATTTCTTTGAGATGCAAAAAGAATCCATGACTTAACAGAATTACCGAATGTACCGAACAGAATTAATGAATAACATTTTCTCACCTTAGCATGTGAGGTAAGATTCACTGAGTACGCTTCATGTAATCATAACGCATCTTACTATGCCCTTATACTATACTAGCATAGAGGAAGGATAATCATTCTTCTATACTAGTAAGCGAATGAGATACGTTATGAATTTTATCACCAAAGGACCGATCAACCAAGTAATCACAACGCACCTCTCGAGCATGTCAGGAACGCCCCGCCCTTACGAGACAAGAAACTGATTCCGAATCCTTAAACTACCCATTAATATTTTGTCATTGCAATGAATAGTACTAGTTATGAACAATTATAATCATAACGCACCTAGTTATGATAACAGATACCAAGAATAGCAGGAAATGAGTCTGAATTGGGCGTCATAGGACTCATAGCCGATCCATTGCAGAGACTAGTAGAGGGTTCGGAACTTCCGATTGCACAACACGCGATAAATAACCTCCTGGAATGTAACGGACAAGAGGATACATATTGTCTTTTATAGTGTGCTTCTGTGTCGTTTTTTTAACAGTCAACCATCTACAAGAAATTTGTCGAGTATGCTATGGAAATTTACATACTAGTAGCTATCATACAGTCATATAAAAGTACCCGCCATTTCATTATCGTTGTTTTTTTTTTCTTCTTCTGAATTTTGTTGTACGCCTAACTGCGTCTGATGATGATCTGAATCGCGAGTACGTGTACATGCAGTATTAATTTATACGTTAAAGTAACAGCCTCCGTCTGCCATGCAGGCAATGGATCAAATCGAGCGACACTTCTTTTGGCAGAATTCAATTCGCAATCGGACATTTCTGTTATATTTAGCCGAGACGAAAGAATTGTCTGTAGGTTTTTTTTTTTTTATATAGACACCAAAGGATCCCACATAGCTTCGGTGAAACTATAGGAACTTTGTAGACACTGAGTCCTTGTGCAACACCTCTATACAGAGGTCTACAATGTGTCAATGTATGTAGAGTGGCTTATGTTGCTCGCGAAATTTACTTGTTAAATTTTCTTTGTCAGGCAGCTACAGCGCATGTATACTTACCCAACAGAGAAAGTGACATCTGTAGAGGAACGTTACTCATATAAATAGTGTCTGATTGGAGAATGTCGGAAATATCCAAGTGGGTTTTGGTCTTCCGTGTGGACCAATCCCTAGACATGGAGAGGGATTCAACGATACCACATCCTTCAATCCTTGGTAAGGCTTCGTAGCATGGAATGTATATACATGTATGTTTCAGTTCAGTTCAGTTCACAATATTATTGTCCTTTTGTATCAGGACTTGTCTTCAGATTGGAAACGTATAGCGATGTGGCGTCAAGGAAGTCCAGCCTTCTCCAGAAGGTCCCTCAGCTGGGTTCACAAGGTCCGGACCACGTGGATATTCGTGATCCGATCTTCCTGTCGTCACCACTCTGTCTCCGCTCTGCTTCACTGGCCCGAAACGAGCCCAGATCCTTCCCAATGAGTTGTGCAATACCGGGGGGACAGTAGGAGGCAAAGTAACCTCCCAAAGTTATGAAAAATCAAGAGGCGTTGCGAAACCCCGCCATCTTGTACATGCGCATGCGTATGGTTACACAAACAAAACGTTATGGATCTCAGTGAAAGCGTTATGATTTCTGCGTTATGATGTTTTGGTCAAGATAGGGAACTTGAAATTTCGATATTAAAACTGGAGTGCGTTATGTTTCGACGATTGCGATGATACTAGGGTAGCAGTATGTACGCTCCTAGCATTAGCGTTGACCGGAAAGTAATTCTGAGATCATCTGAACTGACAACGAGCACTGATCGAACAGACGGTTACATAATATGTGAGTGCGGAATGCATCATCGTACACGGCTGACAATGCAATGAAATTATTGACCATTTCGTAGATTCCTTGGCGCTGTCGGATTGCAAGCTCTAAGCACTGAGTGTCGAACATCAGGCACACCATTGAGCCCATGTCCTATTGTCCACAACCCCACTGTGAGGTGGTAGGGTACCCCTTTACGTGCATATTCTGCTATCCTTTCGTATATTTGGTTTTAACTTTTAAATTTGAGTACAATGTAGTTCACATGTGAACTTGATGAGTTACATGAGAAGCCCTTCTTAGCATTGCATCTGCATCGATTTATGTACGTGAAAGATGATACACTGTAGTGAAGCCTTTGACAAATGAAGAAGCTACAACAATATCGGAAATGTGTTTTAAGAAATATCAAATAACAAACTAGATATCACCTTATTCTGGCTGAAATAATTATTTCACCATTTAACGAATCGTGCGTGAATTAACGCCGAGAGTTAAAGGTACGAAAAGGTGAAAATTAATTACAGGTAAAAATTATCACCCAATTAAATCCGTAATTGGAGATCAGAAGAACTAGGCATCTGGGTGGTCTATAATAGAATTAAAAGAACCAATTAACTGCTTCTCCCTGCCCATAAAAAGCAAGAGATCGCAAGGTTAATTGCCTCCGAAATCATTCACCTGCAAAAAGCTATAAGAACTCACACAGTCGCACTAAAAGTACACATCATGAAAATATAAAAGCTGCCCGCGTTATGGCAGGATACATCACTCTAAATAGACAGATCACGGCTTTGAAATCGGTTTATCGTCAGATGGGGCTGTGCCTCGGTGACTTTAATTGTAGGGGAGGCGGGCTGGACTTGTTAATGCATGATTAATGCCTTTTATGGAGCTTTAAGAACTCACGGTCGTAGTCCCATTGTTAGTGCGCACGCGCTGTGACATCAAGGGTTAAAGTTGAGAAGTCATACTCTCGAAGTAACTTCCGGTGAAGCGGAAATTTGTAAACTTTGAAGTGATAGGGGATGATCAGATTGAGGGTATACTCAAGTTCGTGTTTTTTCAAGTTTCATGTGAAATAAAAGAACAAGGTGGTAAATATTTAAGCCGCGTTTTATGGCAAATGTTCGTGTAGCGATCATTTCGCTGATGCACCTGCGCACCAAAGCGAGGCTCCGAAAAAAGGAATAAATTACAGAGATAATAATGCAAACGGTCATAAATGAGAATTAATTTGGAATGCATTTTGAATGAGATGCCGTGTACACATCGCCAAACGAAAATTGTGAGCAAATTCGTATTTACAACTGTTATGAATAAATAACAGATCATAAACGTATCGGTTACCTTTGAAGAGAAGTGCTGTAATGTATTGTGAGAAGTTCCAATAAAGCTATTGATATTTTCTCCGGCTTTGAAATATTGATACGAATCTGTGATGTATTGACTGACTCATTGATTGATTGATTGCGATGTTTATCATTATATTAATTTATAAACCGCCTCTAGACCACCCACTAAAGATTGATATCACTTCATGTTAGCTGTTCACGCGAGATTTGACGCGTCAACGAGATTATGACGTAACCTAAATGGATCCTTCTCCGATTTTTTAAAAACATCTTGAATAAAATAACCAATTACGTAACTGATCTGTGTGATATAATAATATATATTCGATTAATCTCATCATGAGATCGAGTATGTGCCGCTATTCACCCCCTATAAAGCCCTTGAAATTCCGAGATCAGGGTTTATGACATTTCTTTGCAAATTATTTTTTTTTTCAAGAGGCCTTATTGGTCTCCAAATAAAGTGCTTGAGTTCTTCGATAATACTCTGTTATAAATTGATATAGCCAAATAAGAGGATCTATATCATTGAATCGCATTTACTTTCGTAATTTCAAAAAAAAAAAAAAAAAAAAAAAAAAAAAAATCAGAAAGAAGACAAAATTTGGAGAATAACTAATGAATAATTTTCTTTCACAAAAAAAGTTAATTTTATTCGAATTAATATCAAAAATAGTTATTTAATCGGAGCTATGCACGACCATAGGAACGCAACAGCTGCCAGTTGTCCACCAAATCGATACACTTGATTGATAGCCATTCCCCGGTGAATCATCGTAATACAGCGCAGTGCCAGCCTGCGCTGCCAAAATTTTGATTTCACACTCATCAATAGTCAATAAAGGCACAGATATCAACATTATAAATAGAGCTGCCATGTCAATCAACATATATAGATAAACCATAGAAATCAAACATAACTGCCATGTTTTGTGAGATCGGAATCCACCCGGTATTTGCATTTCGGGGTGGATTGGAGTCTTTGGAGTAGTGCTGGATCCGGACTGGACGCTGCCCCGGATCCAGGGGTGGGGTAAATGGGATCCGAAATGTCGTGTATGTTGAACGGTGGCTGAGGTGTTCTTGGAAACGAGTTGCTGTACTGATCTGATTGATCTCCATGGTAACGCTTGGGTGGAATGGCTGGGGCGTCAGAAGAGAGTCGCCTCACTGCGAAGAAAAATGCAATTGTACAATCAGGAAAATTGGCTATTTTTGTATAATATGATTTTGCTTTAGTGTTTTAATAGATCTCTTACATTGGACGTTCTTTTGTGGAGTTTGCAGCAGAGGATGACGGGATTGCATAGTTCCGTCATCACAGGAGCCCCGCCCACTATCCGTGACGTCAGAATTCTCGGAATTCCCTCCGGAACTGCAGCAATCTAGAACGTCAGGTGGCGCTTCGGATCCCTGCGCCAGAAGGAGAAGAAAAATAAATTCCGTTAAATTTCAGACTATGTAAATGTTATATAAATTTCACATGAACAAAATATACCCCGCTTTAATTCGCAATACCTACGAATATACATAACGGGTTTTCGTATACACACCTTTGAGGACAACTTCCGGTTGGGTACTACGGGTGGCTTGTGGGTAATGTTCTCTGTGTTATCCGGAACCCTTGGTGGCTTCGGAGGAGGTCTTTGATCTGATTTAGAACTGTGAGATCGAAGAGGAGGCTGCGAAAGAGAATGCAATAACGTCATTCTCCAATGACAATCCGGTTTTGTTTACAATGTACATTAACTTCTGGCGACACATTGATACAACACCTTCATTAAACGACCACACACCTATTCAGGGGTCACAGGTCACCGATACAGGTAAGCAGCGGGGAGCCCCAATTCCCACGCAGTCACCATTCAATTATATACCACCATTACAGGTATTGCATTCCATAACCTGCATTATTGATAGACAGGTGTGGCAATTAATAACGGTAAATTAAATTAACTTTAATTCTTAAGCTTTTAAAAGTCATGCTCAAGGTGTTTTGCTTCTTTTCGGTATGTTTATATGCTGGGTTCATTAAAATGTTGAGGGCAGGCTCTTTGACTGAGGTGCGCCTAATGAAACTATTGAGAAATTTCTTTGAACCAAAGATTGTTGACGAGTTAAGAAAATACTTTCAAAAGAGATACGAAGAAAAATGCTTGTGAATTTTTGATGGAATAAAGGCGTCATTGGTATTGTCTTGCGGCCTATTTAGAGGAGTACTTACAAGTACTTTGAAAGTGATATAGCTCATTAAAGATGAATCGAGCTTTCTCCGGTTATTTGGGGGATAATCGAAAGGGTTACGTCATGCTGACGATGGTGTCTCGGTAATGAGCTCTTAGAGATCTTCATCGCTTACGGATTGCGTAATATTGTTGTCATATATGACAAAAAAAATGCTGTCTGCTATAGCATGCTAATACATGTATTTTACCGGATTTGTTATTCGAACCAAAGGTGGATTTATTTTCAAACCGAGGTTTAAATTTCCAGCCTCCGAGTATTCAAATACTAGTAGGGCGATGGAGTTTGAGAAGAAGCCGACGAACTCGTATTATTTGAGGCACACCAAAGTATAAACCAATTTGTCCTACCATTGAAGCTATAGCAAAGTGTACCTACCTCACTGGCACTGGATTTCTTGCGGATTATAAACTTCCCCAAGTTGCTCGGCTCAGGAACATTTTGTCTGGAGGCGTCGGATGAATTCCTTTTCACTTGGAAATCACTCTCAACCGAAATCGAATCCCGGTGATCAGAGTTTGAGATCGTGATGAGTTGCTTCCTCAGTACGACCATCTTATGCCTCGTTGCTGCCCGACGATGCACAAAGCCCACGGCGGCAATTCCAAGAAGAAGCATCACCATAGCAACGGCTGAGATGCCCACAATGATTAAGAGAATTGTACGATTCTGTCTGGACGACAATGGCACAGGATCAAAAGGAATAGACCCATTGACGATTATACTGATTGACCCCTGAGCGGTCAGTGGGGGGTCACCATGGTCACGAACCACCACGGTCACGAAGAAGGCTTGCTGCTCGTATTTGTCGAGGTCGACGCGAGTCGAGATGGCACCTGAACTCTCATCAACACGGAACATGAAAGCATCTTCACCGCTGATGTAATAGGACAACAGAGCGTTTGTCCCTACGTCGTGGTCAGTGGCGTTGATGCGGGCCACTAACTGGTCAGCGGGAAGGCTAGCGATGTGGACAGCGTTGTTGTACTCACTCGGGAAGTACAGCACCGGAGGTTGGTCGTTCTTATCCGCGATATAAATGTGGATCTGAGCAGTGCCGTATGTGGGATGTCGCCCAATACTCGTGGCGTATGCTGTCAATGCGTACTCAGCACGGCCTTCTCGGTCTAGTCCTGTGGTTGTCCATATTTTTCCCGAGTAGGGGTCCATCTCGAACGGGAGGGGGGCGGAGGCGTTCTCGGGGAAGAGGATCGAGTAGACGAAATCGTTGAACGGTTCATCATCGCGGTCGATGGCATGGACTTGTCCTACTTCCGTGCCTGGAACTTGGTTTTCGTAAACAGCGAACGTGTACTCTGCTTCCAGGAAACTCGGAATATCATCATTGACGTCGATTACATCAAGGATGATCGTTGCTGTCGAGGTCAACTGGCGGTCAACGCCAAGGTCGTTAGCGTACACCAAGAGCTGGACGCGGTTCACTTCCTCTCGGTCGAGTGAAATCTTTGACCGGATGAAACCGGATTGGGGATCGATGGTGAAGTTAGTCGGGTCATCTATTGAGTACACCACTTGACCGTTCGAACCAGCGTCGGGGTCAGTAGCTGACGCTGTGAATACTGAAGTTCCGTGTGCAGCGTTCTCCGTGATACTGGCTAAGTATACCAGCTGTGAGAACTGTGGAGCGTTATCATTGATATCAGTGATAGCCACCGGGAGAGTTTTCTGAGCGTAGAGTTTCGGTTCTCCGTCATCCTCACACGTGATCTTCAAATCGTAAAACGGTATTGCTTCCCGATCCAGGCTAGTCATGGTGGTGATTTTGTACTGGGAATCAAACAGTTTAATCAGCTGAAATTGGGGAAAGTTTAGCGTGCATTGGTACTCTCCGTTCTGTTCGCTGTCAGCATCAGCCACCGTGAAATGAGACACAAATGAGCCAGTATTTGCACCTTCAGGTATTTCTATCTCATTATCATCCTCACTCTCCCCCTGAATGCTAATTACAGGTGCGTTATCATTGATATCCACGATTTTCACAGAAATCCTCGCAGATGCAGGTAGTGAAAGACCTTGCTCGTTGCTCGCTTTCACCGTGAATACATACGAAGTGTGTTCCTCATGATCAAGGACGATGTTGTTGAAGATCTCCCCGGATGCAGAGTCAATCCTGAATGGTACCGTTGATGACGGTATGCTATACACAACAACGGCGTTCTCCCCGATGTCGAGATCATCAGCTTTGACCGTGCCTATCAAAGAGTCCACCGAGACTTGTTCCTCCACAGAGAACTCGTAGGCGGAGCGCTGGAAGACGGGGACATTGTCATTGACATCCTGGACGGTGACTTTGATGGCGGTTGTTCCGGATTGGGCAGTGGGGCCATATCCGTCGAAGGCGAGTAGATTCATGCGAAACTCCTCTTGTGATTCGCGATCTAATTGCTTACGTAACACAATGTACAGTTCGACGCCAACGTCTGTGTTATTTACAACATCAATCCCGAATGTCAATGTCGGGTCCTCCAGGGAGTATCTCCGAATAGCGTTAATTGGACTATCCGGATCATATGCGGTTGACAGGGCAATCCTGCTCCCAATGTGGGACGACTCCGGGAGGGATATGTCAATCTCGGATTCAGGGAACACCGGGACGTTATCGTTCAGATCGATGATCTCGACTTCTACCTGGATGATGTGGAAGTACTCCGAAGGACCCACTTTGATGTTAACCTCCGCTGTGCACTGCTCCTGGTTTGGACACACAACATCCCGATCTACCTGGTTCAAGGTCATCAGCACAGGTTGGTCATCTTCCAAACCGAACAGCCCAGGCGGCACTTGGGACAAGATACTGTATTCCAATTGGTCGAAGAATTCCGGATATTCCTCGTGTAACTTCGAGTCCCGACCGAAGTTCCCGATTGTGGTTCCAAGCGGGATTTCTTCCTCGGTGAAGTAAAACACTCTCGGCTGCACTTCCGCGACGGTAATCCTGATTAACACCAGGATTAGGACAACCAAATCCATGGTTTATATGGTTTTCATCGTTGTATGGTTGCTGAACCAGGTGGCGTTGTGCTGGCACCGCTGCTGCCACGGCGAATGATGGAATGGCACTGGTCACACAGTGGTCAATGCTGAGTGGACGGCGTCATGTGGCGGCGCACTGTGAAGAGAAGATATGATCAGATGACGCAATGATGCCGTTCGAGGGGTGGGGGCTCATTCAACACTATTATTCGTCGCGGTGGATAGGCCCCGCCCACTTTCAACGCACCGAGTATTTATCGCATTGAATTGACAATTTAAGGGGATAATTTCGTTGCTCTAATTTTCACTTCTAGCATATAATTAAATGCCTGTCAGTTTAAGTTATGTAGTGTTAGCTTTGACTTGCATTTTTCGGACAATTATATAACACGATATATTCTGGGGTTTGGTTTCATGATACGATTAATTTAGTATATCATTAGATCCTACTGAATCGAAATAGTATCGTAACTCCTAATTGTTTAAACACCTTCAGTAACCAGGTATTTAACGATAATCACACAATTAATCCGAAACCCATAAAACATTTAGACAACTCTCGATTTCTCTGTAATAGCCATGGAGCAAACCACGTGGTACGAGTTGACCAGTGAGCAGCGATTATATCACATGCAATAGTTGTTGACTTTTAATTTTTACTTTCAAAGTAAATTATCTTCCAGTTGGAGTAACTCAAATTACCCATCATCATGGTCAGATATTTTTCGTTGATACCACCTTGAATTACCCCGAATCAAAGGTTGTTATGTTTACTCGTGTTTAAAAAACAGTCCGCCCTCAATACCCGCATCCATCTTCATGCCTCTGGGCAGAAGCGCTGAAAGTGTTGTCAGTCAGTTGATACAATCACAAGTGCACGCTGTCTCGAGTGACGAGAGAAAAGAGAGAGAAAAGAGAAGACGAGAGATTCTCGCTTTGTCCATAAGTCATCTTCTTCTGTCACAGACACTCGAGAACAATTTATGACTCGAGTTTGACTTTCTCAGCTGCCCGTGAGTACCGAGTAGCTCTGGGTTGGATTCTAAGGACACAACGTGAATTCAATTATATAAATGTCACAATATACGACATGGATTAACTGTATATATATTCGGATTTGCAAATATACTTCGGTCCATTTACACAGGATTTGATACTAAACAGATCCCTCACAATCTGTAGAATGTTAAGACCAAAACTCCAAAATCTATAAGAGCATCTTAGTAATAGTCGTTGTGGTTATACAGAGAACGCTTATACAACTACAGAGTAAAACGTAAAACGACATATATGTACTTAAGTATCAGCCAGACTCGAAGACAATCACTCACCTTGAAATACTGATCAGCGATATGCCTACCTTTGTTTTACTTCTGTGTAAACTTTTCATGCAGTTTCTTCACTCATATACTTAGTAAGCAAAGGTAAGTATTTACACTTTCAGCATAGTATATCACAACATCTCTCGTCCATTCACGACGCAGAGGAATAAAACTAAATTCAATTTCTCACAGGTGTAGCAAAGCGTTTTACAGCGGAGCCAGACTGAGTCATACATCACTCTTTAAAGTTGGAAGGTCAGCGATATGTCCCTCGGTTGGTCCATGTGGACGGTAAATAATGAATAAAAACACACCACTGCTTGACATAAAAATTAAGCAATCTATCATTTTGACCCTGCAAAAAAGCTTATTTTGATTTTTTTTTTTTTTTTCGTGTCTCCTGAATACTGATTAACATATTGTTATGAAATTTATGATGCTGTTAACGTGGTACAGGCGAGTTGATTGAAATTTCGGCGAATTCCCAAGGTTCACGTTTAGATTTAGGTTCTTATACAATGTCAACTAAAGGTGTTCTTTTCACTTTATAATTTTCTTTGCGACTAGATGTCATATAAAGAAAGAATAATATTGCATTGATAGGACGGAATTTTTGTTCGGCATAATACTAAATAGAAACTTAAAATAGGCAAGAAACATGGCTTAATCACAATAATGTGCAACTGCCGGACTACGAATAATACGGACCAAGACCTGAAATTCTAGATGCACACTCGAATCTCTAAGTGAAACATTTCGTCCTCAATTTTATGCAAAGCGGTTGGCGAAGGAAGCTCGATATTGTTATGGCAGGCTTACAGGCTTTCAGAGGGCTTCGTCAAAATATTTCTCCAAAGCATTTTCGGCGAGGGAGTTCGTTGGCTCCTTTCACTTAGATCGCCGCAATTGTGTGAACGCTTTTCTTTACGGGCTTAACGTCTCTTGTTAACGTCTCTTGTTAACGCTCTAATTCGTTTCTTTTGAGGTTTTGTTATCGATATTCTGAACATCGTTGAGTGCTATTGCTGCTATCCACTCATTGTTTATCCAGGTCATCGAGAATTCCATTCAGTTCGTTTCGTTTCAATTTCATTTTGCGAAAACATCATATTTCTGCGCAATGGGAGGTTATTTGATCGTAGATTAACTATTAAGCGTTTGTGTTTATAACATTTGCATTTGATATTTATACATTTAATCCCCATTTGTTGACACTTGGCGTACGACTGATGACAATATTTAATTATATGAATAATGACGTCACTCTCAAGTGAATTCATTTTGTTTGGCGCTGAAGCTGTCGTTGCCACTTTCGTCCCTTGATGAGAGATGCGGGGCAGCTGAAACCCAGCGACGGGATTTACGCGTGTATACGCGTGGGTGCCTCAGGGAGGTATAAATGCTTTTTATGAGGCGGAATTCATCTGAGGAGTAGTTGCTAATATTCACACCTTTGGACCAAAATGCCATTGTTGCTGTGAGTTCCATGCATTTAAATTGTACATAATAAATTAACCTTTCATTATTGACAAACTAAGTTCAAATTAAGACACTTCAAATATATTCACGACTTGAATTATTGTGCTTTTTTAAATAATCCCAATCGTTGGTTAATGGGGAGGTTTGTACGAACTAGTTGTATTTATTCTCTATCACATATTTATTATTTATTGTATTTATTTATTTATTTATTCTCTATCACATACTAAAATATAATATATATTCGTGAAAGAATGATCAACTTGAAAATGAGTCGATTGTTGCAAAATAATTTCAAGCGTCTGAGGAAGTTGGAATTGTGAGCTAGATTTCACTTCACCATAACGAAAGAAAATTCCAGGTGCATATATACGTATATATATATATACTTTTTTTTTCACAGCCTGAATATGAAATGTCAAAAAAAAAAAAAAAAATATTCGCTTACGTAATCTGTCAATCACCAATTCACAACTAAGTCCGATTTTAGTTACTGAAGAAATTCCTGAATTTGAAATTCCGAGCGGCTCCTGGAAACGTTGTGAGCACTCCTGTTGGCCAACCAGTAATTTGTAGCGGAAAAAAAAAAAAAAAAAAAAAAAGTTCAATCATTCCTTTTGCTTGTTTTTGCGCGAAAATTATAATAAATGCATGTGTCAAACATTTCGTGCCCATGGGGCGATTTTCCTCGAGGTATGCATTTCAACCTGGTACACACTCGCATAAAATTAGACGCTCCATAAATTACTCCGGGGTTTTGCATCGCGACTGATTGAAGTCCCTCCAGGGAAAATTGCGGGGAAAAGGGGAAATTTCCCGCCAAAACAGGTGCCTCGTCTAAGAATGATCTACAGCCTCGTTATCAGATACTAGTTGCCAGCGGCGCCACAGGAATTCAGTCTAACTAGGCACTTAATAAGTTCTCAAAAATATTATAATATTCATATTCAATTTATTACAAATTTGAAATTGACCCAAACACGATCGGGTAACAACACACAACTTGCCACAGCGAATGTTGACGCAGGGCTGCTAACAACTTGTGAAAATATAGCATTATAGGATTTTTTTGCTGCACTTTATCTCTCTCTCTAGATTGGACCATTTTGAATGACGGGAGTCCAGAGAGAACCATTTGAATGGCTCTGGAAACACCTGGCTCCAGTGTCATCGGCATTGTTCAAGAGATATGTGACATCATCGATAATAGAACGCATTTGTACGCTAACACCGTCATTTAGCGTGCACTCTGGTTCACGCAAGCGTGCATGAATTGTGCATCTCTATTGTGACGTTTATCCGAAACAATATAAAAAAACTAATTCACGAATACAAAGACACCAATACCCATTAAAGCATTGCATAACACAAACTGCAGTTATATCTGATACCAGCCAGGGGCAACTGAACGCACACAAGCAGCATGTTTTCCCTTTTACTACACCTGGTATTCACCAAAGGCAAAGACGAGGAGAGCGGGAAAGGGTGGACATATCACGATTGGATGTAATCATACCTGTCTGTTGGCGCCTAAAGGTGTTGATCACTCGTTGTTTCAACTTAATTGCTGTCTTTTAAAAGTCCAAAGGCGGTGACAGTTGTCTTCCGCGGTGACTCACCTCACTTCCAGGAACCATCAAGCGTAAATACGCTCGACCAATAAACTGACCACTCTTTTTGCTTTTGTCCACTCACCATTATGATAATCACTGTATGTTTTGATGACCAGCTGTGCCCACCCTTTCACGCTGTCTTTGAGCATCGTAACGAGAGAGGTGCGTTTATAGGTCGTTGATACCTGGCGTATATCGTGTGAATGAAGGTCGTTCTTTACTTATGAAAGATCTCCTTTGTTTTATCTTTGTTCTCTGGTGAAAGTTACATTTGTTTTGGATCAAATGCACTACAGTAATGTCTTTCTATTTCGGCGCAGATCTTACCTGAACATAGAACCTGTATTCTATACCTGATTAATCATATATAGTTATGGAATTTGTTAAATCTATAGTCGGCTGCATTGCCGCGAGGAAGAATAATTAGCACCTGAGTGCAATTTCGTGACATGGTATACACTCAATAGTAATTTCAATCGTTTAACTGCACACTGAATACCTTTTTTACGGGTTCAGATATTTTTTTGGGATATTGAATGGTAGATTGCGAAAGACAACAAGCGTAGCAACACGAATGAGTTATGGCATTAAATTATGCATACAGGAGTATATACTCAGTATAATGGTTATAAAAGTGCAACAATTATCTCATTTGCATGAAGCATTGTGACATGTGCTCTGCTAATTAACATACCTGTTTGTAGCGCCATTAATTAACCTTTTTGTGGACATGTGATGATTATATTTTCTCAACATATAAAATGCAAATTAAGAATGAATCTGCACAGGGAATATTCTGGTTTGAATAATAACCTAATTAATATCCGTATATCATTTGCATACAAGATGATGTCCAATAGATCAATCAAATTGAAACCGAAACAAAACAATAATACCCCAGGATTCTCTCAACATTTTAAGTTGAATATATCAAGAGAGTGAGTGAATCATTACGTAATGACTTTGATACATATATGCCCATCTAAAAAAGAGTATCCACACAGATCACGAGATCTCGTGAGATCTCGTATAAACATTATCACGTTGTCAAAAGAGAAGGAGTTTTATGGAATTGTAAAGAGATATGGTTTTATGACTGAGACGGGGTTTTAACGAATGAAACACGACTGAATGCACAAATTGCGTCGAAAAATGTATTAATTTGAGTAAACTTGTGAAGAGTTGTTGAAATATTTGAGGTTATCCAATATGAAAAGTGATTCTTATATAAGAGTTTGAGAATAAACCTACCAAAGGCGTTTAACACCATTGATGATATACGTATAAATTCATGGTGTCGTCGATCATGCTGTCCCACCACTGAGAGTGTGTGTGCTTGTATTTGATGATCGCATATTACGTCATAATGAACTGAATGATCAACTGCATTTTGGGGTCTCGTAAAACTCTCCGCGTAAGACCCGCAACATCATTTCTACGTACGGCTCATTTTGTAAACTACATTTTGAGATCACATTGCACACGTTCCAGTGTTTTGATACATGCTGCAACAGAAACGGGCCTCCCTGAACTTCACTCTATAAACCTAAACTAGTGCAACAGGTAAACATTTACATGTAATCACCTCACCTGTATAAATTAGCATGACAGGTGCCACTAATCAGACGACCGAATCCACCGCAAACGACACCCAACGGGATGAAGTTATGTAATTTGCCACATGCAACATCGGATTTGTGTTTGAAGGAACTGTTGGGTTTCAGTTTATTTTAGGTCAAAAATGGAGAGTGGACGAATTCTTTCATCTTGGCATCTCCATAGTTATCGAAAGTTCTACTGTTGTACTGTGTGCACAGTTTGTATTGGCAACACAATTAACAATAATAATTATTATTACTTCTTTTTTTCTTTAGCCAAAGGTTAGAAAAATATATCTACCTCACTGGCTTCTGACAGACTATAGCTGGTGATTATGATAAATGTATCACACACTATGGTGTACTTTCCGAACAGGAAATTTGATATGAGAATCCACTGCACAGAACTAATGGAGCGTTTCGCATATTAATCATAACTTAACATTGATGGATGATTTGAATCGGAAATAAGCGTGCGAGGAATTGTGGGATACGCACGTGATCAACAACAGTTGCTGTGCGAAACTTATTTTTTCCTCTTTATCCAGCATGGCTTTAATTTCACGGATGAATAGCATTGTAAATGGTTGCCTTTTGATGGTAATAAAAGTAATTTGGTTGAATAGAAAGGTGATTTTAAAAAGCTTGTGGGGTTAATTTATTCCGTGGTGGTTTATTGAGATTAATTGATTAGCTTTATTCGGAATAATCATTGATTTAATTCGATTTAAATATGTTGTAATTAACTTGTGCACTAGAAGACTATTTGTTCTATCTGTTCGTGGGTTCACTGGCAGGCTGCCAACTAATTTAGAACATACAAGGAAAACAATTGTACATATAATGGACATAAAGTGTCATAACAATGACGCAACAATGGCATAATTACCGACTCCTGTTACATAAATGTGGGCGCGGCTATCAACGGTAAAAGTCAGCATGGAGATCGATGCTAATGAAAATGGAGCATTAATTAGACCGACGTGTGCAATTAATGCATCCGTTAATGACATCGCTTAATTGTGTGAGATGAATGCGAACATCACCTCTTGTGTCTGTTGCTGAAAGAGACTGAGTGGCCTGTCATACTTATGATACGCATGCACAGACTAAACTATGCATTGTTCAGAGTTCCAAAGATGTTTCCCCCACAAAAAAAAAACAAAAAAAAAAAAAAAACAAAAAAAAACCACAGGTAAATGCTTGTGCATTCGTTGAAATGAAGCTTAAGATTTGTGCTGAAGGCAATTGTCAATCTATAGGAATGCTTTAAGTATGCTTGATGTCGGAGCAGGTCTTCTTTTAATTGCAACATTTAAATCAGTGTTCAGGTGTTGTTACATTGTTACGTAAGAGCATTTACGGTGGTTTTTTTGTTTCCGAATTGAAGGCAGAGCAATTTTGATACACAAATGCCACTAAATTTTACATATGTAATGTGGGTTTACAATGACCACAGCGCATTAGTCTCTTGAAAAACAATAAATCAACTGTAAGGCAAAAATGTACATATATAAATATAAAGTTTACAAAGTTATGATTTGACTAAGACACACAAGAAGTGAAGGTTAATGAACGTAATTTGAAATATAATATATGTTTTATATTATAATTTGCATACCTGCAAAAAATATCAGGTGGCAGTTGTATTCCTCTGATACTTGAGCGCTTAGAGAACTCCAAAATGCCCAACTGCAAAGTTGCTGCAACTGCTTAGCATCGCTCTCGATCAAAAAGTCAAAAGCTCCTCAGACTGGCGCACGATTTTAAAGCTCCTCCGAGTTGAGCGACGTGAGCCACAGACTTCAAGCAGGGAGCCTCAAGCGGGCTTGCTCAGCCAATTATAAACAACATCATAGCTTTCATAGATGTAGGCTCCCAATGGATGATGAAGATGTTATTTAACTGTATACCGTCTAAAATAAATCACAGGTAATTTATGAAAAACTAAGTTAGAGTAGCAAGCATGGAACTGTTCACGGATCTCAATGTGTCCTCCATCTCAAGGCACCAAAGGCACACTGTACAGCGCTTTCTCTTAATCTCTGTGGTCGCATTATCTTGACAGCCTCAGGGAGGAGGTGCGTTCATGCAGAACTGGACAGGTCGCTGCGAAGGGTGGAACCTCCTCCAACCAGAAATCCCTGGAGACTTCGCAGACTTGGCACTCGAAGGCACGTTGGGAAATGCAAAACATTCGCGGCATTTTTCTGATTATCTTTATGATCACACTGCCCTGTGGCTACTCAAGACACGCTGATGGAAGTAGCAGGTACCAATGGGCACAGGTGAATGATTTAAAGCTACAATGATCTGCATATGAACCATTAATATGCCAAGCTCTCTTCACGCCACTGAACAGTTTGTTCTTCGAGTCCCACGCTTTCAAGTACTATATGTCTCCCATCAATCATGGGAAATTTGGGAACGATAACCTGGGTTAAATTTGCAGTATAGCTTTTACAAGGTTAAGTCATACCTGTCTTTTGATTTTACTATGAATGATGCTTTGTTTTTCGTTTCCGATCGAAGTTCATATTGATTAATACAGTAATTGGAAGCCTGGTGAATATCATCGTTTATCATGATCCAGATGACGCCATACTATGTACTTCACCAATATAATATTATGTAGTCTGCCTCTGTCACATGAAAGTATTATTTACTCGTAGTTAGCATTATTCCACTTGCAGCAACAGCATCCCATGACAAAGTTAGCCACGATATCGATTTATTACAGTAAATATCATCAAACAACATTAACGTCTTGATATTTAAAATTATTTGTCCAAAAAACTGTCATTATGCATGAAGAGTGCAGTATACAAACATAATTCTGTATCATCTAATTTATGTTTTCTTTCTATTCATAGTCTCATTTTCTAAACATATTTATATGTTATTTATTCTATTAATGTGGGATTAACTAGCTGACATAAACGATTATCTCATGCCATCTTATTTCCTATCCCTTGAAACTCGATAATCTTGGCTATAAGCAGATGTTAATGTTAACATTGCATAATCTACACTCGGCCATTAGCCCATTGCCGTCTTCATGTCCTTTGTAGGCTTTGCGCGAATGGTGAGCGCCCAACGAAAATCAATTTCTTGTCATTGGATCGTCTTGAGCAATGAGATGGGCGGTGTCATCCTCTCTCGTTTCTGACTGCTTTTCTAGCCGTCAAGTTGTGTCAATTGAGAGTGACCAGCGTATGAATCCTTTGTCGGAGGGCGTTTCCTATTTGATATTCTAGTTGGTTCATTTTCTCTATTTTTCTTTCTCCTCTTCTACCTCCACCTCCTCCTTCCCCTCCTCCTCTACCTCCTCTTTGCCATGCATTTCTTCAACCAATCAGAAAAGAGTGCAAGTTGTAGTCATTGAGAGAGAAGATTAACCCCTGACCTTTCCCACAATGCATTTCAGATTTTTCAGTTGTGGAAATAACATTTTTCTCCAGAAGGCGTCTCATATTTTACTTGGTGACAGCGAAACCAGCCGTAAAGTGACGCCGAAGGAATCCCTCCACACTTGGCTTCAGAGTTGTCACAATCCACCTGCTCGCTCGCTTAAGAACGGAAACAGTAGACTTCAAAAAGTTTGACCTCGTCGCCATTTTCCAAGATGGCGTAGAGTGTCCGACGGAGGAAGGCTTTGAAGTGAAGAGGGCGGAGGACGTACTTGACCTTTCCTTCTTGATGCTGGTGCAAGGAATTTGTGATTATTGCAAACTTTGAGCAGCGATAGATCTCTGGCCTAATGCTGACCACGTGGTGTGTAGGCTGAGACCCGGTGTATCTGCTGAAATGTTTGCAATACGAATACAATCATATAACAGAGATGACGCGTCCATTCTGAATAAATAGGAGCATATACACGAGTTTACCAATAAGATAAAACAAAACCACAAATGATGAATGGACATCTTCATCCTCCTCCAAGCAAGTTGCCCGCCCCTCACCCCTTCTGTACTGTTAACCAGATGCTCCCATTACCTGAACACTAATGAGGATTTGATGGCCAGCCATCTTATCTTCAAAGTGATCAGGGCGAAAACCGGATTATCACCCGAAGCTTTTGAAGTTGAGCGCCACAGTGGAACCTCATGGCGTTTATGTCCATTTTATGTCAGCGCTGATTGAAATGTTGCTATGTTAACCAGTAGCGGCTTTTACCGATGATCTCTTAGTGATGAAATAGACGCAATACTACAGTAAACACACGGTTTTATTCGAAGAGAATGGTTTGTTGGATTTGTGAGTTGTATACATGTCAATCCAAAGTGTCAATGTTGATGGTACGTGCACCTAACGAAACTGGCGTTGTGGGTACTCGTGGGTATTGTATATCCACAACTGACGCCTCTGTCCTTGATGAAGAAGTAATGAGGTGATCCTCATAAAAGGTCTCGAGATCGCATAGTGATGAAATGGAAGAGGCTTCATCAGACCCGGTTGACCAAACACGCGGTTATTTGAGGTAATCAACGGCGTGATTGTCACGTGATGCTCGCGCTTCATTTATCACGTGATTAACGAGAGCCTCGCTTTGGGCTGTGCAATCGGAAACTCATCTTTCACCTGGTGATATGCGAGTAACTGAAGGGGTGGTTAAACTGCCATTAATCCTTAATTCAAAAGTTAATCAACGTCGGGCACCGGGTGATTACATAATCCTGTTACAAAATTTCTGTTTATATATTGAATTCAGCCAGTCTGGCAGTCTGCCTGATCTGAACGACATGCAAGTGGTTCGAGGGCAATTAACACACAAGTTCCAAGTCGACCGTTAAAGAATTTCTTCGTTTATTTGCAGGTAGAATTTATTCTCTTCTAGGTTGACAGGTCGATCAGAGTGAGTCTTCTTTTGTACTGTTGCATATCGCAGACGACAGGATAGGTTCTATTTCGGTGTTTTTGGTTGGCGTCTGACGCCAAACTTTTATATCACTTCGGACACACTTCTTCGACTCGTGATTGGACAGTCCAAATTTCTTCCAATCAGAATCGTCAAATTCATGTCAATACGCCTGCGCACTGTTACATCACAGCCGCTACGATTTACTGCGAATAGATGATAACATTTTTGATAACATCCGGTTTTGCTCATAACGATTCTCTCGGTTACAGTCATAACGGAATTCTTAACCCAGGACACGATAAGGGTTTCTCTGTTACGCACGTCGTTAGGTCACAAACTCACAATGTTATCGTCTTCCACCTGATGTGATGTTTTGCTATTTAGACCATTCATTATTTGTGTTCAAAATCGGGCGAACATCGATCGTAAGAAGCTGTTATAAAAACGTTATCATTAGTACTACACTTGCAATTTTCAACAATATATGATGTTTTTCTATGTGTTCTTCGATCTTATATTCATTTATATTCATAAAATGCTTTCACTTAACGCCAACCTTTTAGTTCAAATACTTGTTTTATTTGTCAGCAGCGTTTGATGCAATTGACCAAAGTTCTCTGGTACATCAGTTTTCTTGCCATAATGATGACTTCTTCGGATCAGCGCTTTGATAGTTAAACTCTAACCTCACCCATCGGAGAGACCGAACACACACCAACGCTGGAACCTCGATTACCCGATTGTTACCGAAAGAAATTAATGGTCTCCAAACATTGCTCTTTTATACTCTCTGTGTGAGTTGATCACTCGTTTGAACTCGTTCTCGATGCGTACGTAAGCCGTTCGCTACAAAATCATCTTACAACCTCTCGAAAAATCCGTTTTGGCAACAGAGGCCAATGGCCATGCAAGAGCCATTAGTCACATTTATTGTTCTTCGGCGCTACTGGAAAGAAGCACGGGCACACACCGATGAAAACACACCTCTATTTTGGTACATCCATTTCACATGACTTCACTAGGAATTCCCGAGATGGCTCGCAAGGTGAGGCGAGTGAAATGAATTTACAGTATTTGCTCAATACGACCAGTTGACTAAATGTTACTATGAATAGCAGCCAATGCGATACCCCCTGTCATAGGGCTCGAAATAAGAGAAAAAGTTTACTCGCCACGTGGCGTGTAAACAGGGTATTATTACTTGCCAAAATATATTTTTACTCGCCAGAAATTCTGACGAAAAATAGAGCATGAAACGCAATTATTTTAGACATGTAGTTCCTTGATACGTACTATGTCATTTTCTCAATCCTTTATTTAAGTAGCAATGCGTCAAAAGCATTCAGTACTATCACTTTGCCACTAGAAAAGTGTGTTTCCCTCTGCTGGATTATGCTGGTATGTTGTAAAGACCACGTGTCCACTATGAATTAGGTAATCCAAGACAGCTAACGAATGAAAATTACAAAGGAAAACGCACAGGCTTGTCGACGCTGCCATTTTTTTGATCGGCCTTAGCGGGAATTTTTAAAAGAATTACGAAACAAAATGGTTAACTCGAGCGTTAACTAAACCGCGTCAACTTACATCATCATTCTTGGAGCATGAGTTGGAATCAACTTCCGATTCCAAATGTCGTGTCAATGAGTGAATGATGGAAGCCGCCATTCATGAAATCATTAACCACTGCTATACTACATGTACTATAGTAGTATAACATACCAGTATAACATACTATTCCTAATACGCGACTTAATTTGAAAATATGTGAATGCACTAAAAACAACGGCGGCGCCACAATTAACTCGTCTGATCTGGCGTTGACAATACTCTGTATGGCGTGAGCTAATTCAAACTTTCCGCATGCTATTAGGCGCCTGCATGGACTCACAGAGTTCAGTTTTCTAAACTAAGAAATGAACAAAAATATATTGCTTGGGGTTGACCAAAAAATCTGCTCTTTAAAGTTTACATTTTATGTGGAGAGCTAATTTTTTACTCGCCGTCTGGCGACCATTCTTGATATTTGTACTCGCCAGTGAGATTTTTTACTCGCCATTGGCGAGTAATTGAGTCTTATATCGAGCCCTGTATATGACCAGGGAAACAGTGAATTTGCCTCATTGGCACGTTATGATGCGCATGCTTCAGGATGCTTAAGTGCGTTATGATATTCACGTTTGTTTCGTTGCTCTTGACTTTGTGAAGCATTCAGTTTCCTTAAAAATGCTATTACCTATATTATACTACACGCAACATAATTAAAAAGAAGATTATCAGTGTGTTGGTACAATTCTTCGTATCTTTATCGAATTGACAATAGATTGTATTCGTGACATTTAATCCTATAGATTTGATGGTAATATACATACGCTCAGATATGACATTGGCCTTATGTGGTGGATCATATTATGTCAACAATGGAAAAATCCCAACGACCTTCACCTCAAACTCTTGCAGCATCACAACATTTTTTTAAAGGCGTTGAGGCAACTTCGTAACCCATAAAACAGGCGATTAAATTTTGTATGCGAATCAATGAAACCAACGAAAATGTACGTTTACCACATCAAATTGAAGAAAAAAAGCCATACCAGCCAAGAAAGAGCAGAAATACATATTTCAATAACCCAGCGCTTAGCCAATGGTACCTAAATTGAAAGCGTTGGAGTATTATTCCACACAGATAACATCGCCTTTGTTTCCAGTGGCACCGAATGGCCCAGTGGGTTAAACCGGCTGACTGCAATCCTATGCCGACCGTGTGTCGGAATCAGGCCACGGGCGTTATGATTGTGAAGTATAAATGTAATCCGTTATAATTGTAATTCTTCGGTGACTATGCAGTGCTGCGTAACAAGGTCGGATGCTGTGTACTACTGCCTATGGTGGTATGCAGGATAAAGAACCCTTGGGAATTATCGATAAGAGTTGGGGGAAACCCCAGTCCCGGGCCTTCTGTTCTGGCGCCCGTATCATCCGAATGGTTTGGGTGGAACCGTAAAATCCCATCCCGCATCACGCATCACGCCTTTGTTTCCGGGCACAAAGAGACTTGTTGCGCTAGGAATGCTATAATCCTGATCTCAGAAGCACATCAACCCTGGCATTTGTAGGTTGTTAACCTCAAGGTGACCAAAGTAATTCGGACAGGTCGACCGATGTTTGAAATTAATCGCATGCTTATAACCCTTTCACCATACGCCTATATACTCGTTAATACATTAGCTTACAGGTATTAACCCAGCATCGGAATATAATAAAGGGATTGACAATTATTAGGTTGCAAGGGCGGCAATAGTATTATAGTATTTATATTTCCCAGAATGTCACGTGACTGATATTGACACCCTTTTACGGAGAGCAGGATCGACAATTTGTCAAAACGAAAGAAGCGTCAGGAATATTTGAATGTATTCATTATTATTACTATATTATTTATGCAAAAATTGAGAAATTAAGAAATTTAGTAACAAAGTCATTTTTTTTTTCATGTTTTGTTTGTTAATTTAAAGCGACCATAAAGACTGGTTCTACTTGCATCAAGATAAATAGCAACGCAAAATTATCATCACAAATAGAAAACCCAACAGGATTTCGTTAATAAATTCCATGCTGTACATATTATAAAGACAAGACTTGCCCTATATAAACTACATGCATGCGAACAAATAAGGATTGACTCATTTCAATTCATTTGTTTTGAAATGACCTTAAGTCTACCCCTGGATGACACCGTTCACAGTGACCCTGGTTAACCCCAAAAGGGAGAATGTACTCCGTACACAATGACATGCAATACGTTGTACACCCTCTAAGCCCACAGTATTGGGTAACACCAATTGCCTTCGATCAGCCATACGGAGACGTGACAGCAACACCAAGCCATCTGCAGACAATGTTCACAAGAATTCAACAAATATTGAGCTAATACAGACAGAAAAACATAGACAAAATGCGAGAGAAACGAATTCGTCACCAGTCGACGTCATCGTTTGTGGGCGACGATGACGAGAATCAGATCCGTGGAAACTGGACGGGAAGACTGGACTTCCTCATGTCATGCATGTCGTATGCTGTGGGATTGGGCAATGTGTGGAGGTACCCCTTCAAGTGCTACGAAAACGGAGGAGGTCAGTGCCCTCAATCATGCATCTACAAAACCTTAATGAAGTGTTACCAGTTATAGTAGTTAATAATGCATATATATTTTTTTCATATTAGGTATTTGCAATAAATGTCTCACCTTAACCCTCCTCGCACAGGTGCCTTTGTGTTCCCTTTTCTCATCATGCTCGTCTTCACTGGAATACCTTTGTTCTTCTTGGAAACCG
>KB301925.1:118133-168629 GCA_000328365.1 Capitella teleta
GTCACGCCATCCACTTCCAGAGGTCCCTATCTTCAGTCGCGTCATTTATAGCCATAAATTGCGTCTTTGCTAGATTGATCATCATTCTTGATGAGGTGCAATTAAAACTCCTTGAGGACACAAATCTTTTCTTCTGCTTGCTTGCTTGCGACTGGTCGCTAGTAGCACAGTATCATCCATTGTTACAGGGCCACTGGGCCTTTTGGAGATTGTGCGTGTTCTTATACAACTTGCAGTTAAAGTAAACTTCAAAGTTTATTTTAACTCCAATAGTGGTAGATAAGAAGGCAAGAAGGTGACGAAGAAGCACAAGAATGTGCAAGAGGCAAGAGGAGACTCAAGAGGCAAGAGGTAAAGAACATCATGGATGAAGGCTTATATATGTTTCAACATGTAACATCCATCAACATCAAAACATGCATCCATTCGAGATATTCGTCTGGTTGGCACTTCTCTTTCAGGATTCTAATCATATCATTGACCAAAAGTGTGAATAACAGGCAAGACGTAGGTGATCCTTGACGTACTCCTACGGAGGCTGTTTTTGTGGCAGATCTGAGTATCATCTTAGTAGTTTTGTAGATTACAGCCAGAGTGCGAACCATTGTTGTCCCACATCCTAGGACAAGGAGTCTTTGAAGGAGGAGTTATCGAGGCACCCGGTCGTATGCTTTAGAAAAATCCACGAATATCAGGAAGAGTTTCTTCTTTTTGTGTTTCGCATAGTCGAATCAGAGTCTCAATGATATTAGATGCTCTGTGCATCCTCTTCCAGGTTGTGATCCGGCTTGCTCTCTATCAGGTTTAAACCACAAGGATAAACGTTTGTTAAAGATGACATCATAAAGTTTTGCGAGGAAATCCGTGAGAGAAATCCCTCTGTAATTACCACACATCTTTCTGGATCCTTTCTTGAAAAGAACGACTAGCTGTGTGATCCAGGGTATGTGCCCGTAAGGAGAAGAGACGAAAAAAATGTTGCAAGGAATAAAACCCATGCATCTGGGAGTAGGCGAAGAAGTCCGGGGGAAATACCCGATGGGCCACCACTCTTTGAGGTTTTTAAGGTTTGCGTTGCTTCCAGGACTTCGCTAGGTCGAATGGGATCATCAGTAGCAGGTAAGTGGACAGGATGGTTTGGGAAGTTGCTTAAGAAATTTGTCTGTTCATTGACCGAATTTAGAAGTTCTTCAAAATGCACTCGAAATGCGTCGTCGTTTGGTCTATCTTCTTTTTCAGGACTTGCTATGGATCCGTTCCAATTCACAGCTTTCCATATTGTGCATGAATCGTTGTTCTCAAGGAGATCCTTCCATTTGACATCTGCATCAGTCTTCTGTGCTGCTGGTGAAGTTGTAATTCTCGCATTGGATGCTATGTTGTAAAACAAGTTATTGACTTCATCCACAATAGTGTCTGTGTCGTCTAGAGTAAAGTCGAGAGGAGATGTAATGTTCAGTGTATTTGCTGCTAACTGGGGGTCGATTTGCGACATCTTTATCATTCTTCTTTGGTGTAGGAATACATTGTTCAACGGATCTTGCTGTGTTGATGGTCTGCCGAGTTTTTCTGCTATGTCCATTAATGGCTGTATGTTTCTGCTACACTCAAGTCTGTTGAGAGCTATGCAGCAGCTAATTGCGGCGTGATCAGAGGAAAGTTCCAGTTTTTGGTGAATTTCGAAGTCGCTTATCAAGGGAAGAAGTAATTCTGATGATGCAAACAGAGTATCTAGTTCTGATATCCATCTACTTCTTTGTCGAAAGGTCAATGCTGTCTTGTGGGTTGCACCGCCAGAGCATAGTCCGTTCAGGAGGACAAAGGAGTTACGTAGGCTTCCAATTGCACACCGGGCATTAACATTGGTTGATGTAACAGGGTCCGGTGAAGGAGCATAGTGGGTGGGCATGGGGAAATTCTTTACTTCAATGAATGCTGTGCGCTCATTTCCAAATCGGGCATTGAGGTCTCCGATCAGGATGAATTTTTCATCATCATTCTCATTTACTCTCTCCTGTATTTCACTAAATGGAGCAAATGAGTGGTACGGGGAGTCACTTGGGGCAATGTAACATGAAACAAAATTAAAGTGATTGTCGGGAAAAGCTGTAACTTCAGCATAATGCATTCAGGGTCGGGTATGTCTACTTTGACAATGTATTTAACCATTCTGTGTCTGATCAACAATGCGCAACCGCCTCGGTGCATGTTTTCTCCTTGGCCACGATAGCTTGTGTACCCAGCTATCTCGATGGGTGCTGTTGAGTGGACTTCACTCAAGAAAATAATATCAAAAGTTTGTAAAAAGTGCAAAACAAAATTGCTGCGAAGCTTGTTCTTGGCTCGTGTATGTTCCACGATACTATGGAAATGTGCTTAGTTATTTCTGTGTTGTCCCAGTCAAAAAAAAAAAAAAAAAGCTAGTTGTACCAGCTGTCAATCACTTGACCATCGCACAGGACTTGTCTCTTCTTCATGTCAATGGTGATTTTGCGATCTGCGTTTTCTGATTTGCTTTATTCTGCCTCTTTCACGCTGAACAATCTCTTCCACTCAGCTCTCACAGCGGGATGTGCATCTCTTTTGATGCGGACATTACCCGTGGCTCTAGAGTTGCTGTTTCTGGCTGCATCTCCAATTCTGTTTCTGGTCTTCATTAATGATACAATAACCAGTATCGGCCGATTCTTGTTTGTTTCCTTTGTTCCGAATCGTTTTATGCTCTTGATGTCAGGGCTTGCAGTACGTTGCATCTACTTTGTCAATGATGCTACGGGTTTCACCTTCGTCCGTGTTGGCCTCTGCTCCATCCTCTTCCTTCATACCAAAGATAATCAGGTTACATTCCCTCTCTTTCAGATCCATTTTCTCCATAAACGTTTGTTGATGCCTGATAACCACTGCATGTTGTTTCAATTGCTCGCGCATCTCATCGTTGCTCTTCCTTAGAGCATCCAAGGGGCACCGAATAGCACAGTGGGTTAAACCGGCTGACTGCAATCATATGCCGACCGTGGGGGTCGAGGTTCCGGG
Organism: Capitella teleta; assembly: GCA_000328365.1. NCBI lineage: Eukaryota > Metazoa > Annelida > Polychaeta > Capitellidae > Capitella > Capitella teleta. The sequence goes on from KB301925.1 coordinate 121,167, forward strand.
TTCGAGACCCGATCACGCCACGGGCGTTATGATTGTGAATTATAATTGTAATCCGTTATAATTGTAATTTTTCGGTGACTCTGCAGTGCTGCCCAACTGCGTAACAAGGCCGGGCGCTGTGTACTAATGTCTATGGTGGTATGCAGGATAAAGAACCCTTGAGATTTATCGATAAAATCCAATCACTCACTCAGTTGTTTAATCCTGGGCCATGCAGCCGTTGTGACGCTTACATTATGCTGGCCACTCTACTGATGTGGTCGCGGAGGCTTTTCGATGAGATCCTAAACAAATAATAAATGCATTTGTGTGTCATCGTCTTTTTATTTGACCTTTCCTTTATTGTTACATTCAATTATTATTTTCCAACATTTTTATTCTAAAATTTGTGCGTTTTGGGGTTATCCAACAGTTCTGGTTAATTCTAAACGTGTACCCTTTCTGCTCCTACCAGATGTGCAGGGAAACATTCGTTAATTTTGCGAATATAAACAAAATACAGTAAAACCTTGATGTGTCGAAGTTTGTGGGGTCAGCTCAAATACTTCGACTCAAGGATACTTCGAGGGATAGATCGAGGCCGTTATGATATGACTGTTATGATTCCAAACCGTGCTCTGACGTTATAATTAACTGCATGTGTTATGAATTCAAACTATGAACGGTGAACGAGAAATCTAGACCAAAGAAATGATTATAGGAGAAATTGAGATTGAAACTTTTAATTAACAAATATTTATCAACGTGTAGATCTAAGGGTGGATTTCTTTAATTAACTCTAGCTTCGAATGCGCGGTCTTTTGTCGGCATTCATTAAATATCATCACAAGCACACCAACAACAATGCCTTAGTCGATATCCTCGGTCTATTGGTTTTAGGAGTCAGCCAAGCTCTGGTCGGTTTGCGGTCTTTTGTCGGTCATTCATTAAAGATCATCACAAATACACCAACAACAATATGCCTTATAGTTGAGATCCACGGTCCGTTGATCTTTGGAGTCAGCCAATCAAAGCTCTGGTCGCGGCGTAAACATAGAAGAGATAAAAGCTGCCGACTGCTTTGTGGTGGCGGGGATGTTTTGATGCTTTGTAAATAACTGCATGACTATCTCTCTCTCTCTCTCTCTCTCTCTCTCTCTCTCTCTCTCTCTCTCTCTCTCTCTCTCTCTCTCTCTCTCTCTCTCTCTTTAAAGTTATAAAACTGAGAAATATGCTCATCGAACTTTTCGACTTCGAGCTACAGATCGAAAATATGTCTCGGGGACTTCGAAAACACTTCGTCACAAGGATAAATTCGAGAATGAGACGTTCGAGGGACGGATGTTAGTGCTAATAGTAAAGTATAGCAGAATCGTCGGGACTTCGAAAAACGCTTCGACACAGGGAGACATTCGAGGGACGGACGTTCGATACATCGAGGTTTTACTGTAGTTGGAGCTTTGAACTGAATGCCTCCGTTCTCGAAGGCACGTTACGATACCATATGGCAATGGATACATTTGGCAGGTCATTTCCGGCTTACCTACTTCACGGGTTGAGGACACATCTGATAATGACAAGTGTCACGTGGGCTTCGTTTTCGTTTCCTGTAACATAAATAATTGTGCTAAGTGCTTGAACGTCAATCACGTGTAATCGACAAATTATCTGTAATTTATCGAACTACGATCTGCCATCTGATAAATCGCCACCTGATTGATTTGAAAGTCTGATTTGAAACACCTGCATTTTAGATTTTGTGACGTCCGTATTTGAATGACCTTGAAATTTTAACCATGTGATTATCACAATGAAATGGAAAATCTCAGACCATATGCGCTTCTCGCTTTGATAGAAAAATATCTTCAATAGATTCAACCTTGACATTGAATTAATGACTGTATTGAGTGAGTGAGTGATGGGGTTTTACGGCTCCACCCAATCCTATCGGATGATACGGGCGCCAGAACAGAGGGGGGGGGGGGAAATGCTTTCACCGACCCTTTTTAATGTTTATGCCGATTTCGTCTTTAAAAAATTGAAAGAAAAACGGCTAGGTTCAAGTTATGTTGCAAGAGGTCAACACCGTGGCAAGGGATTTAGATATTAAGTTTAATGGTGCCAAAAGTCAACTTGTCGCTTTTAATAAACAAGGGCACATACCTATTACCATTTCATGCATGGGGGCGATTGTCCACTCGGTAGATAATGCTATCCACCTTTGTAATTCAGTTGGAATTAATTCTGATTGTATTAGAGTCAAAAAATGTAGTCGTGAAATGGTTATGCATTGTAATTCTTTATGTACAGCATTTCCTTGTGTTGATATTGAGGTCAAATATCGTCTTTTTAAAACATATTGTACGCCTTTATACGGTTGCCAGTTGTGGCATTTAAATAGCTCAAATATCGAGAAGATACATTTATCTTGGCGAAAGTGTTTACGCCGCCTTTTTAATCTTCCAAGACGGACTCATTGTGATCTCATTCATATTATCTGTCAAGATGTTCCTTTCATTAATCAAATTTTGAACCGATTTGCTAAGTTTTTACAGGGCATTGTTAAAAGCGTTAATATATTTACTCGTTCCTGTCTTTCCTCTGTTTTATCAGGAAGCCTATCTGTTATTAGTTTCAATGTTTCTTGTTTATGTTCAAAGCTCGGGATACCAAAGTTTCGGATCCCCGAGAATAATTTTACCGCAAGAACGCGGCAATTATTTTTTTGTAGGTGACGCCATGCAAAGTCTTGGTGGCGTCATCAGAGATTTAATCTGTTTGCGAGATTGCATTAATTAATAACGGTTGGACAACTTGTGAATTTACTATGTTTCTCGAAGAACTTTGTTGTAATTAACATATTCTTTTTTTTATTTGATTCTACTTGTATTATTATTCTTTTTGTCCTTTCTGTTTTTTGTTGTTTTTTTTTTCCCTGAATGAAATACATAAATCATATCCGTATATGTATTTCGATGAATAAACATTATATATATAGCTTAAAATACACAATTATCAGATAAAGTTTCTATGCGCTTAACATAAAATAAACCTACATGCATTAAAAAAGGAAAAAAAAAAAAAAAAAAAAAAAAAGATGCACAAGGTGAAGAGAGTCATGAGTGCCAAGTGCCATTTCATAATTATGTGAGAAAACCGTGGCAATTAAGAGCCCGTCCTCTTCCTAGTCGAAAAACGAAAAGCTCACTGCACTTGAACACCCCGAGACGTTATATTTACATACACAGAATGCTAAGATACATATTAAAATATTAGGCTATATGTAACATTGACGAAACATAAAAGTCTTCAATTTTTTCTTGAAGGGCGGCGATGGCTGCGGCACTCGTAACTCTCTTAGTAGAGAATTCCATATCTTGGTTCCTTCACACACCATGGACCGTGCACCGTCATCAGCATCGTCAGACGATCTCAGTGGCCTGAGTGGATGGTAAGGCTCGCAAAATTCTTTTAGATATTCTGGAGATGACTCAGAGTGCAAAGCATTGTGGATGTTACATAAAACTGGATCCGTTTCTCCACTGGGAGCCAATGCAGAGACGCTAAACAGGTCACGTTCTTGTTAGAATTCGCGCGGCACTGTTTTGCGTCATCTGTAGCCGACGTGTTTGGCATTTTGGATGAGCAAAGAGGAGGCCATTATGGTAATCGAGTCTTGAAATCACGGTTGCATGCAGCGTAGTGCGCTTGCTCTTGCTGAGAGATATTGACGTACTTTCGCGATCTTTCGAAGGTACTTTTCACCACATGGCCATCCTGATTCTTCATGGTTAGATGGCTGTCAAAGAGAGCACCGAGAGTTTTAGCCACTGTCGTTGTTATGGGTAAATCATGTTTGTCCGCATTATTTTTAATGCACGAGATCTCTGGTGTTTGTACACTTAGAGCTTTGAAACTTCGTCACATTATGCATTTAATACAGACGCAGGTCTGAAAGAAGTTTTAAATCAATTAAGTCAAGGTCAAGGTCACACGAGGCAGTTAAGTGCAAAATCTACTCATGCTCATAACTTCGTGAATACAGCTCGGTTTTCAATAAAGTTTTCACCATTCAATGCACATTAACAACGTGCACAAGTTTTGTATTTGAACCTAGTGTGTAAGATCATTATAGTTACAGTAATGAGTTAATTACTCAATAATTAGCACTTAATTATACATTATGGGAAGTTCTCTGAACCAAATGTCAGATACATCATGCATCCTGCTTCACCAAATTTTTCGGAGAGATCACGTCAAGGTCAAGTAAGGTCACAGTCGTCTGTTGAATGTTGCTTCTTAGTGGGACTGTAGCTCTATACAAGTGATAGTCATACAACTACGAAAATCAGGATTGACAAAGCCAGAATACCATGCTTCACAATGGCACAAGTCCCGTTGTCTAATTAGGAAATTTATTTTTCAACTAATCACAGCTCGTTAACTATAAACATTTACGAGTAAAAACTTTTCGCCATTAGATGCGTATAAATGTGATCTACAACTTTGATGCGCGCAAGTTTTTGGCTATCACCAGTAGTTAATGAGTTATATGATTATAACTAATAATTACTTCTGTTCCAGCATCTTACTCCATGGCAGAGTGGTTGAGTCGTGAACTATTACATCCAGGGTCAAATCTCGCTATAGAATTTTTTTTTTCACTCAGTTTAATTTCAAATATTTAGCTCACGGATTGCAGTTAAAAATCATCACACTTACACTTACACTTAACTTACAATCACACTTGCACTCACACTTACACTTATACACATGTTCTCTCGTTCACTCCTTCTCACACTCACACTCACACCTACAATTGTATTCGTACTTGCATTCGTAATTGTACTTGCACTTTTACTGGTATACTGGTACTGGTATTGGTATTGGTACAGGTACAGGTACAGGTACAGGTACTGGTATTGGTACCAGTACTCGCACTTGTACTTGTGTTGGTACTGGTACTCGTACTAGCTGGTACTTGTACAAGTACTGATACCGATACCGGTACAAGTACTGGTATTCGAACTGGTACCGGTACAGGTATTGGTTTAGATAGCAGTACTGGTACTGGTACAGGTATTGGTCTACCAGAGAACCTGAGATTCACGGTTCTAATCCCATGCCTGATCATTTTCTAAATTTACATTTTGTTCAAACATTTTTAATGTAACAGTTGTGCAACAGTTATCTCGAATTTAAACTTATTTTAACTCAATTAATGAGCAATTATTTCCCTCATTCACTAACAAATAAACCTAATGAATTCTAACAATTGCCATTCTGTGGGGAACAAATTTTCAATAAAGAAATGTGCTCATGGATTTCAATCACACATTTAGTTCAAGATTTATGCCCATTAAAGACATAATCAACTTGACTGCCATATAATTTTTCAATTCTTATATGCTTTGATACGGTCACCTGCTTTACCATCTGACTTTGTGGTGTAGTGGCAAGGTTGTCTACAGGAAAGTCTGAGGTTCGCAATTCGAATGTCATGTATGATCGTTTTCGAAATATTCATTTCTTTTAAATATTTTTGTAATGCAATGGTTGAACAACAATGATCACGAATTTGAATTTAGGATACATTAACTTTTTTTTCTCTCACTTTGCTTTTATATTTCGACTTCTAGTACTACTATCAATCATGTCTAATCAGTACACTCAAGCATCTCCTATCGATTTATCCATGGTCGGAGTTCCTTCGATGTCTTGTCTGTTTGTCCGCATTATTTTTAATGCACGTACACTTAGCATAAGTGTGATAGCGTATTCCACATTTGATAAATATTCTTCGAAATGGTAGTATGTAGCAGAGGAATAGAAGTGGTCCCAAGACGGATCCTTGAGGTACACCTATGGAGAGATCAGGAGCAGCAGACTGTATTTGTGATTGTGATTGGGGTTTTACGGCTCCACCCAAACCAATACGGGCGCCAGAACAGAAGGCCTGGGACCGGGGTTTCTCCCCACTCTTATCGATAAATCCCAAGGGTTCTTTATCTTGCATATCACCATAGACAGTAGTACACAGCGCCCGGCCTTGTTACCCAGTTGGGCATCACGGCAGAGTCACTGAAGAATCACAATTGTAATTCACAATGATAACGTCCAAAATATTGGCTTCGGCACGATTTGCACCAAAAAGGCCCCCGCGTTTTGATCACTCCATCAGAAAGCCACTCAGCCATTAAAAATACACATTTCGTAACATATGATGTTAAGATTACATGGGTGCTTCGAACTACTTTACACGGTGTTTCATTATAGTATAATAAGTATGATTACATGAACTCTGCCTATGTATGTAGACCTTAATCGGGCCGAGCGTGCACGGGATTGCTTCCATCGCCCAAGCGGCAATCAGCGAATACTGAGAGGTCAGAAGGCCAACGTGCAATTAGCGAATATTGGCGGTCAAAAGTTCACCGAGAACAAAGAACCGGGAAGCAAGCACATCCATCACTGTCAGATAGCAAATACTTGGAAGGCACCGATTTACTACATTTTCTATTAGAAACGCAGGCTGCCCCACATCCATCGTTCTAGTATATAAGACACGAATATTATCCATAAATTCACTCCACTCTTCCACACTCACTCTCTGCACACACCCTCTTCGTCACTACTCCCACTGAAACAACTATCATACTAGTGTGGACATATTATCCGGATTTTTGTTGAAGGTAATTAAATTAAATTAATTAAATAAATTAAATTAAAGCCAATATGAGCTTACCACCAAACCCGTGGATAAATGACGTAGAATTGGAGTCACTACGTCATATGATACATTTTTATTTAATTTGACAAAAGAAAAATATATATACTTGGCAAATCTGTCAATGCCTTACATTTTTTCTATCTGGTAATTTAGTTCATTTTATATCCAGGCCTCGAAATAAGCAAAACACACGGTGAGTGAACTTGAATTTTTTACTCGGCAGAATTTATATGTTTATTGCAAGAAATTCTGACTAAAATAATACTAAAAAATAAATAAATGAAGTAAAAATTTATTGTATATAGCATAAAAACCAAAGAGCTCTGAACGCTGTTCACAATAAACAGAATTTAAAACAAGGTAAGACGATTAATGGGTTACGTGGAATAAAAAGGTTCTTGGAATAAAAATGTTTTCAATTGACTTTTAAAACTGTTAAAAGAGTCAGCACTTCTCAAATAGTCAGATAAAACGTTCCACATGCGTGCAGCCACACTAAAAGCACGATCGTGAATTAGGCCCAAAACAGAAGTAGTGAAAGGCACAGTCAAAAACAGGCGCAATCTAAAAAGATAGCATTAAACGCACTTATTTCATATACGTTCTTGATACATATATTAGTCACTTGCTCTACGACTAGAAGAGCGTGTTTCCCTCTATTGGGTTATGCTGGCATTTTGTTTGGCCACGTGTTAACTCAGAATTAGTCCAGCCAAGACAGCCAAAACAATAAACATGAAAGAACTACACAAGGGAAATAGACCCCGAAGCCAGCCGGGAAAAGCCGACTGTAGCCAGCCGGAAGATATAGATAAAGCATTCTATTGTAATTTTGGCCTCGCGGATGGATTAAGTCATCCGAATGCGTCAGATTGTAGGGTAATTTGCAACAGGAAGTTTCACATGTTATCCAGCTGGGTTAGATTGTTGAGTCAAGGAAATAATTACGAAATATCGCGAGATATCGCAAAATATCGCGAGTTATTCACTCAACTCTCACACTCAAATCTCATGAAACTAAAGAGCTATTCATATATCCAGCAACTATGCATCTAAATACTTTTTATTAATCTGGGTCATTTATGGAAATGTTGTTTTCAGGCAATTTCTAAAGACTTATTGAGCAGTTCATGCGTTACAAATCGTTTCAATAGGCTTTATTTTTATATTCAAGCGGATCATGAGAGTTTATGGCAACTTTAAAGTTGTGGAATGTAAGCTTTGAATAACGTTGTCGATTTCTGGTCTTTTTAATCATTTGTTCCACAATGATTCGCCAAGCAAGGCCATGACTGAAGCATCGTGTTATTATATGATGTGCACATGTCTTTATGCTGAGGCTATGCATTAAGACGACGAGCATGGCGCACTGGCCCATTCGTGGTTACTAGATCAGTAACTTAGTGATAATATTTGAGGTGTTATTTTGTGCACGTCATTATACAAAACAGAAGAACTTCATCAAACGACTTAATAATTATCACGAGAGTATGCTTAACAACACCAACGCAATTGGCAGGAAACAGATAACCCATTTTTGTTAATCCCCTTTTCCAGTTGGATTTTGATTCTAAATAGTCTTGCTCTGACCCAACGATGTTAAAGCATTAAAAATGCCGTCTTGTAACGACACTATCCAGTGATTAACGTATAAATTACTGTACCGTTTAATTAGCCGCTCATGACTATTTCATTGATTTGGTTCGTTGGAGGAAAGCCTCTGACAAACTTTGATCGGCATTGATCATTTTGCACTGTATAATTAATTGAATAGATGAAGTCACTGCACCTTTGTTTAAGGTTGCGACATGGCAATCTAGTCGTTTGCAAATTAATTGCAATGAGGCCTATGGATTTATCACCGATAAAGCACCAACTTCCGAGACACTGAGCTTTGTTTTGAAAAGAAAATGTTATACATGTACTTTCTTCACTCCTCTAGCGGCGCCAGTGAATCGGCGTTAAAAGCTGATGAATGAAAACGACATAGCTTTGAAACCCAAAAGCTGTCTATTGCCCTGCGGAGAGTTATCAAAGATAAGCTACGCTACAGTAAGTAAAATGCCCTGGGGGAAGCATATGCCAATTTCCTACCATCTTTCAAACACACATTTCTTGATTCATCACACCGCACTATTTAGTGACTCAGTATTACCGTCAAAATACTATTAAACTTGATTTATGACTCAGTGAATATTACTAGCGAAATTCATTGGTATTTCTAATCAATAGTTTATGTCATTTAAGTATTCAAATAAAGCTAAATAACCTACATCTCGACCTATTTTGTCTCTATTGTACTTTTCTTCAGGATTGGAAATTCCTTTGAATATATAACTCAACCACATGCACTTCCAATTACACTCTTCCCTGCTTTTGAGACTTCAGGATCAAATCATAATGCATAATACACAAAAATCTACTTGTATGTGAAAAAACCTTAAGTCAAGGCCTACTTCAACGGCGGAACAAAATGCCTTTGCACCACGTTTCCGCCGCTTTACCGATACGCTTGACTGCGTACCGGGGTTTCGAGGCCCGTGCGTGGTCTAACTGTTATACTAGGTCTATGGGAATACGGGTAATTTGTGCTGTGACCCTACCTTATCTGTGATGTTTTCATTTAATGAAATAATATCTACATTATCTCCAAATATTAAAGTGTCTATGACATTTCAAAATGTGTTTTTATATTGGATATTAAATGCATTTATTAATAAAATTGAACATTTTAATTGTTGTTGCAATAAATAAAACCATGATCCGTCCTCTATAAATACTATTTACACCCCCGCAAAGTGAGGGATATTGAGGGGGCGAAAAAAACGATTTTCGAAATCCCGCTTCACCTCTCGCTTGACGAGGTGTTTTGTGACGTCACGATGACCTTGACCTTGGCTCTTGGAGCGACGATTTGATCGTCTGCCCGATTGCGAGAATTTTACGTTTTAGTTGTGTTTAAACAATCGTTTGATTGAATACTATGAGTTCAAATGAACGGTCAAGCACTCGGGAGAGAAGTCCACGACACTGCATCGCCGGTTTTTGCAACGAACAGGCGACGGAAACTTCGCTGACTCACCTGAGTAGTGAGTGACTTCACCTGTTCACCAGTCACACTCACAGTCAATGCTGCATGCAAGAGTGTTCACTGCTCGCAGGTCGATCAACCGCGGTGACCACTGGTGACGGTGATCAGATTTAGACTGCCATCGAAGGATCCATGCTTGATGCAGTTCAGCATGCCTCCACGGGAACCCTTTTCTGGTCACTTGTTCAAGTCAAGTCCTCTGGATAATAATCATAATGGGTCTACCTGTCACGCATGGATTATGGAAGTAAGTTTAATTTAAAGTTTTCCGTCTATATATAATTATATAATATAATTACATTCTAATTATTATGGAAACCACTAGTGAATACGCCCATCACCATAATTATATGCTTTGTCTCAGCTTCCCAGTACCTCTATGAGTGCATACAAGAAGTTAGGCATAAAGGGGGGCATGACAATCACACATTGGTACATTACGCACGGGCGTGATGACTATCAGCGGTACTGATGAAAGGGCAGGGCGAGATGACTATTACCGTACTACGGAAAAGGCCGGGTGTGGCGAGCAATCACTTCAAATTTTTATTATTAAAAGTCGTGCCGTTATTGAAACCCTAATTTATATTCCATATAATATATTCATAATATTGCCTAGTAATTATTATTGGTCTTTGTGGCTATTCTGAATGATAATCAAACAGATAATCATGCAGTCTAGCTCTTGATTCTGCTTTTTGGCTGTGTGACGACAATCTCTTAAAACCGTGTTGTCAGGATGATAATTACGTATCGAACAGATGCGTAGCTGGCTCAACGGCCAAGCGGCATTGAATTTACTTAGTCATGTCTCAATCAAGCTCTGATGAAAATGTATGCATAAATAGTGAAAAAACAAATATATGTCAAATTATGTAAGCATAATAAAAATGATAAAATTAGATGCAAATTCCGGTTTGACAACACATGTAGTTAGCAAATGCTGTAAATCGCTATTTGGTTCCAGCCTCAAAGTATTGCAATATGCTCACCATGACCTAGTTGGCCCTGAAAAGCAGGCAGGTTTAAACAGACCATATAATTATTAATAGCATTGGATTTGCTAGACAATCAGTTGAGAAGCTTCTGCCCATGGGCTGCAGCTATTGAGCAGTAGCTCGGTGGCTACAATTGAGAATTCAGGCATAAGTGCCATAATCACTCAATGGCACTATATGTTTATGATCTTTTGGTAAATATTAAAATTCATGCGTTTGTTAAACATTTCAATTAATAATAATCAGTGTTTCTATATTTGATTTTTTGTTTGATAGTTTTATTCAATTTACAGCCTCGCAATCCTGAAGTATGAGACATACCAAGGAAGACAGAGCCGTGACAGCAGTCTCCCTCAGCCGAACTAGGGCAGCATGTTGTCTGGAAATCACGAAAAAATGCCAAATTCGGTGTGTATAAGCTAAAATGCCTTCACTTGTTCATGATTCAATCTCACTTCAGGTGCATGTTGATACTGTTATAATAATCATGTCTTCAAACTCAAGCAAGAAGCAGCATTCTCACTTCACTTGCCGCCCTGAGGCTCACACCCTGACATCTGCTTATGATCATGTGGTTGACAAAGAATATTGATTGTATTAATTGTATATTTTTCATTATTTTTATTTAATGCAAAAACATCACAAGAATTAGAACCAATTTACATTACTTTGATAATTGATCAAAGGATCTCAAAGCCATGGCATAATATTTGCATTTAACCAAGTTAAATATTGTCAGGAAATTCTTAAGACATACTATTTTTAATTTCCAGAAGTGAATTTTAAACTCAAGCAATTTGTTCTAATGTTATTCGTTCAAGAACAACATGTTTAGAACAACTTCCGCTCTATTCAATTGTAGTGTATTGCTTTTTCAGCTGATAATGCTTCAGTGATGTCCGGCAAAGCGAAAGGAGTCTTTGGCAGACTCTTGAAGAAGAACAAGAATATTATTTGGTTGCCCGTGTCACCTATGTGCCCTGGCTGCAAAGTCCGGTGGGAAGAAACTAAATTCTTTCGATCCAGAGGACCTGATGATAGATCTGTTCTATCACTTTAATAAAAGGTAACATTATCTTTGTTTTCTTCAACTGCATCAAGTTGACCACATCTCACTCCAGCGCCAAGAGAAAGGAAGAGCTAAGGTAATTCCTGGAGTTCACTGACTCATCGGTCAGAAAAGTGCTGAAACATGTGAGCACTCGGTGGCTCAGCTTGCACAAGGCCCTGGAACGGGCATTAAACCAATGGGATGGTCTGAAGAGCTACTTTTTGCTGAGGGGGAAGATGGTCACAGGTTAGTGTTACTTTCATTAGTGTATGGCTCCTGTTTTAATCTTTGTGCTGTGTTTCATTTCCTATAGTACATAACTGAATTCTTTCAGACACAAAGCTAAAGGAGGAGCCAGAGAGCAGAGGCTTGTTGAAGCATTTGACCAGCCAGCAACAAAGCTAATTGTCTACTTTCTCCATGCTGTGCTGCCAAATTTTGATCAGTTCAACTTGCTGCTGCAGACAGAGGCCCCTATGGTCCACCGTTTATATCCTGCCATGATTCTTCTATACAAGGTACAATTTACATATAATGAATAATTGCATCACAGAATAATTCATTATTGCTTCTATGTTTCAGACCATCCTGTCCTGTGTGGTTCAGCCTTCAGTCATTCAGGGGACAGAGAACATCCTCACAATTGATTTAGACTGCACTGATGTATTGAAGACTGATCCAGACCTCCACATTGGATTTGCTGCAACTCAACACATCATGAAGGAGGACTTACAAGGCACCACTGCAGTATCCAGTTTCAAGGCAGAAGTGAGAGACTTTTATTTGGGGGTGTTGCAATACATGAAGAAGAAATTTCCTTTCAAGAACCTTGTGTTCAAAAATGCACCTGTCATTGATCCTGCCAAGAGAGCCAGTGTAACCTCATCCATGTTGATTACTTTGATGAATCAATTTTCTTCATCGGAAATTGACCGTGAGAAAGTCTTTGGAGAATTTTGTCTATATCAGGGTTCATCTGATGAGGAACTTGATTTTTCAGATGGGGATAGTTTTAGAATTGATGAATTCTGGGCCAAGTTAGCTGCAAAAAAGCATGTTGGTACTGGCCAGCAGTTGTTTGCAAACTTGGCTGCTTTTGCCAAGATTGTTCTGCTGGTGCCTCACAGCATGCATTCTGTGAGGGGCTTTTTAGCATGGTAAGAAAAGTGGTCACAGACCAAAGAAGCCAGTTGGGGAGAAATAAGGAGGGGCACTCAGCAGACAGCCAGTACAGCCTGGCCTTGGGTGTCAGAAATACATTATGTGGAATATTAGGTGGCAAGGTCAATGTATTCAAGGATGAGAAGGTCTGTTGCCACTCTTTGGATCCAAATCCTGCATTGCTGAAGAAAGCTAAATCAGCTACTTACAATGCATTGTCTGGTTAACTGTTTTCAACTGCCTTTTGTAATTTACTAAAATATTATTTTATGCTATAGTTTGCTAGTATTTTATTTATTGTATTGTCTTATTATTTTGAGTGTATATATTGTATTATTTTGAGTGTATATAATTATCTTTTTTCTCAACTCTGTAAATAAAAGAATGGGATAATCAATTCCAACATTGTTTTATGGTGATTTTATATCAAATTCTATATTGTTTGCAATGTAGTCCGGGCATGACTTCAGCCCGCGTTGAAATCAACCTGATTTTGTTCTCTGGATATTGGCAAGTATGTAATCGGAAATTTCGTCCTCTCCCCATGTTAATTTCCTATACCTTGGTGTTTTGTGACGTCACAACGTAGATCCGGAGGGATCTCGTGTTTCAAATCTCGGCGGCGAGGGGGCTGGTTTTTTTCGGAAAAAGCGTTCTAAAAGTGTTAGAAGTCGCACTACATTGAACTTTGACCCATATAAGGGCATAATAAAACCTTCGTGAATCGATTTATGTAATCTAGGGGCTGAAGTGTCATAGACACTTTAAAGATAACCGCGCACAATAAAGGTTCCTTATAAATCATCAAGGGTCTCATTGCGCCGTTCATTTCAAAGAATTCCGACACTCACGATTTCTGAGGAAATGTCAAAAGAGACGCACTGCTCAAAATTCTCGGAAAAAAATGCAACAGAGTGACTCGGAGAAGTGCTCCCATTACTCGTGAGTTGAGATGTGGCGCTTCGCATAATTTGTAGCATATAGTATACCGTCATGAGCTTTACAGTTCTCATTATATGTAACAGCATGTTTTTTTCACATTGATGAGAATAAGGTCAATATATGTTTATATGAAGGCATCACCCAATGATCTGGGAGTCATTGGGCATTTGTCACTCTTCCGTGTCTAGATGGAATAATTGGAATATATTAATATGATATTCATATTGAAAATATTATTTACTACTTTACATGTGTATACTCGCAGACACAATACTATAATTATCAAGACGTAGAAAGTAAATATTTCTCAGCACGGCTTCTCGGAAATGAGATATGACGAAGAGACGAAGACGAGACATTCCAAGAAACCATACCACGACTGAATTATTCTTGGAGGTACTAGTACTTGGAGCAATAAATTGCAATCAAGAAAATTCGTTTTTGTAGATACATACTGTGATACACTACAGTCTTTTCATGGGACAAAAGCGAATAAGTGTCGTAGCACAAAACACGAGGATGACCGAATGCGCACTGTTTTGATTTCCACGGAAAGCGTGCGAAGCAAGTGAATAGCGCTTGCATACATCATTTACTAATTAGTGCTTTACCATTCCGTCGAATGTATAATCAGTTCATGCCCACTGTTCGATCATCTACGAATATATATTTAGCAAATTGCGAGATTGCTATTTCACCTCAGCCAGTTAATTCGATTAATAACGTGAAAGACGATCCATCCGCCTCAAAGCGGACGGTTGATCCGAGCAATCCGTATTTATTCCTGATCACTATAGCTGGTATTTGCAACGATTATAGATTTATTACAGGGTTGAAAACAAACGTTATTACGGCTATAATGAATGTAATCATGTAATCATTCATCAAATTAAATAATGGAACGAGATTTGGCTAAGCTACAATTGTTTTAAATCCTATTTATAAATCCTCACTGCACTGCTTCTCTGAAGGAAAACAGAAACAGTTTAACAGAGCAAGTTATTCCAATAAATGAATTATTCTCGGAGTTGTTTGGAGCGGTAAATGTCAACCCAAAACAATCATATTGGGAGATAATGTTGAAAAAACAACAATCTTTTGGAAGATAGGAATAAAAATAGGTGCCATAGCACAAGATTTTGTGCTATTTGTATATTGCTTCAGTGAGTTTGACATCTTTTATCGAGATTTTCGCGTTTAGCAATCAAATGTAAATTATTACGATAATTAAACATAAAATAAATAACATTACTGGAAAACTAAGGCCATCCCCAACCCAACAAATTGGTATGAGTTAGACGTTGGTGCGGGAAGCAGTTGCCGAGATACGAAGAAAAACGTAACAACGGAACGCATGCGTAATTTCCACGTCAGTTCTGGATAGGATGATGAAATGGAGCGTTCTGATATTAGTCAGGAAACGTCTGCCGTCAGTTGCGGAACTTACCCCCCGCGATGTTTTGGCGGGGAAAACATCGCGGGGGGTCTTTTCTTGTAAAATCGCTGCACGGCGCCAAATTATCGGTTTTTGACAATTTAAAAACTGAACATATATTGACACATGGTACGAGGAATTCAAAACTGCATTTCACACCCCGACGCGTCCGTGGTCTTTCAAACCCGAAGGCTCCAACATGATATAGCATAAATTACAGAAGAAGAAAAAGAAGTCACGAATAAATTTGTCTGGTTGGAGTTTTATGATATTTATTTTGGCAAGTAGTGTAGCGTACATGCATTGAATTTGTAAGTTAAAACGACATTTCTAGAAATCTAACTGATAAAATATAGATAAAGTTGAGGGGTCCTTTTGTGCGTTTTTAGTTAATTCGTTTAATTATCACATGGGTGCATAAAAGTTAGACAGGGTGCAGTCTCATCCAAGTGTTTACATTGGATGTCAACGCAGCAGATTTGCTTGTCTTTTTTTTTTCACTGAGGCTTGTTACATAAAAAAAAAAAAAAAAAAAAAAAAAAAAAAGAAAAAAAGATCGAAGCGCTATGCAAGAGTTCTACGAAAACCCAGGTGAATTGAAAATACATTATTTTTATGCTATTCACGCATGGATGGAGCGTTTCTTAAAGGTATCATTTTTGTAGTACCTATTTTTTACCACTGTTATTGTGCCCAATAAGTTTAATAGGTATCGCTCTCAAGGAATGATCCAGTACAGCACGTAATTTTCCGATATTTTCGAATCGCAGAGGAAAAACTATCACTGTGCAAATTCAATATCACCTTTAAGTCTAATTGGTGCATGAGGCTGGTGCCTCTCACCACATATTGTGTCTCTATATCATCTCAAGTCTGATTGGGGTTGATGAGACGGATGCCTCTAACTGTATCTTTTATCTTCAATCTAAAATGATAAGCTGTTGATATCGTTCGCCTAAAAGTATTAGTATAGATGAAGGATTAATGTGAGTGGCTTTGTTGCGTGATGAAACGCGTCTTTCGCCCAGCGAGCAAATTATCTTAATTGTAGACGACCAGGCTCGAGCGCCAGTCTCCACTTAATTTAAATGTGTTTCCACTGAACCTGGCTGAAAAAAATTACCGTAAAATGCTATTAACTCGGCCATATCTTTTTACTCCAAAGAGCGAGAGCTTAAAAATTTACAGTGTATAGAGACGCAACAAACAAGGCTGTTTGTTGTGTCAATCAATCAAATCAATATCACATATAATTGTAGTTATTCGATCTTTGTCAAACATGATCAAAAGCGTAATTAGTACACAACCAATGTTGATAATTTTTGAAAAAAGTCGAATAACTCTGAAAATATCTGCAGTATTGTAAATATTTAAATAATGAAATAATGTGATATACATTTATTAAATTTTAATATATTTATTAATTATGAAATTAATCGACAACACACGGTTTACTCGGCTGAGAATAAAAAAAAAAAAAAAAATAATAATAATTTATGAAATAAAAAAAATAATAATTGAAATAAAAAATCCTAATTACTTGATTAATCAATTTGATGCGCTTGAAGTACTAAAACCCTCTCTGCAGATATACACGATCGCACCACGTAATTTTGTATATTCCTGTAATATGCACGCTAAAGTTCTAAACTAATGTGCACCACTTATCAAATCGTCGAGGTATATTGTATTGGTACCTATCCTCAATGACTGAAGCAAAAACCTGACAATGTCACTGCTGCATTATAACAATAAACAGAGAATATCAGATTTAGATTACCGGTTGCGGCGCAAGTTCCCTCTCGTTAATGGTTTTCTAAATTAATTTATTAGGGCGATTGATTTAAATTTCTGAAGAGAGTGACTTGTTAAATGCACTACTTTAGTCGACACGTTCGAGACGAGTGCCCTGCTTTTACATTCAGAGTCTCATTAACATCTTTTACTTGTCAAAGAAAGATGTCAATGCATGCAGCCTTGCCTTCGTGACCTATTATGTCACCACGTTCTGAACTTTTGACACAATTTGCGTCTGCACTTTGCGTGTCTTGATATACGGTCCATATTTGAACGAATTTCGAGTTTTCAATGTCAGATATAATTAGCAGTATATTGCAGGCACCTGAGATCTAAATTCACAGAAACACAGGCACTTAAAACAGAAATATTCTTTTTTTCTTCTTCAATTTACTTGTAAGTGGTGATCGATCAAGTGGAATGGTTTAAAAAGGGATGCCACCGTCGGGAGGGAATGCACTCTAAAGATGAAGGTCTTGGTGTTGACTCTCCTGGGGGTCCTTGGACTCAGCCAAATTGAAGCAAGTCGGTGCAGCGGCAATGGGGGTAGGGGAATGTTCAGGTACAACGATAATGCCATGAACGAATATCAGTACTCGCTCGAGAGACAGAAGCTGAAGGAAGCCGAAGTTATTTACCAGAACAAGGACACTTCACTGAATAAGGTAATTATTAGGTTTTATTTTGCGTGATTCAACCCATTTATATAAATATAGAGTAAGTATGGTTAAATACTGTGGTAAATGCTTAGAGATAAGCCA
Source organism: Capitella teleta (assembly GCA_000328365.1). Classification (NCBI taxonomy): domain Eukaryota; kingdom Metazoa; phylum Annelida; class Polychaeta; family Capitellidae; genus Capitella; species Capitella teleta. Next base: position 139,112 of record KB301925.1, read on the forward strand.
AGGACGATTGCTATCTTCATTCGGAATATTTGTCATTCAGGAAGAAGCCGTTGTTGATCATTACCTGAACTACCAAAAGTGGGTCGAATTCGACTCGAGACGTTACTCTGGTTTCCCGTCTATGCGACCCCTTGATGAAGAACTGGACAACATCAAGAACTCTGAAGTATACAGACTGCTCAAGTCCTTCCCCAAAGGAGGAATTCTGCACTCTCACGAAGGTTGGATTCCCAGTTAAAGTTGAGATTTTTCAGCTTCAATGTTTTATACCCACAGTGTACCAAGTCAGCCTACACACCCTACTGGACATCGTCTGGGAATCCGATGACTTCCAGTACTTGTACATCCTTCCCGAGAACTCCACAACCAAACCCTGGAAGACAGAGTTCTACATCAACCCTCCCGAGAATGAGCTATGGATAAATGTGGCAAGCACGCCATTCTACACCAAGGAGAACATCTACGACCACCACGTCTTGCTGAAGAAACTGACGGATGAAAACAAGGCCTACCCATCCGATGAGATCCTGCGTTGGAACACACAGAACCCACTGTGGACGATTGGCTACGGTAACCTCATCCGTAACCTGCCCATCCGCAAAGCGTATCTTCAAGCCATGTACCAGGCTGCCCTGGATGAGGGTGTTCAGTATCTGGAGACTAATCTCGATCTTGGTGGCGGGTCGTATTCTGGGTTGTTCGTTCTTGATCCTTCTCCTGAGTATGCCGCTAGTTACGGCAGAAAATATCTCGATAGCAACGGAGACATGGATTGCGAGGTTGCCATGGAAGTCCAAGCTGACTTCATTGCGGCGAACCCAGCTTTCATCTCTCATAGACGTCTCTATGAGAACTACCGGTTCCTGGGTAGCCAGTCTTTTGGTTTAGAGAATGCAGCTCGTCTTGTTGCTAAGTATCCACAACACGTTGCTGGTTATGACTTTGCAGTTCAAGAGGACAAAGGCTACAGCTCACTGTTCTTCCTGGAAGAGCTCCTTGACAAGCGTAACGACGGTGATCTTAATTACTACTTGCACACCACAGAGACCAAGCACCCAGACGACCTTATGTACTCTACTCGCGAAAAAGATCCAGTTGGCGCCCCACAGAATGCGTATGATAATTTCCTTTTGGGTTCTAAAAGGATTGGGCATGGTTATGGCCTGATGACGAAGCACCCTTTTATATTGGCCTTGATGAAGGAGCGAGACATTGCAATTGAGGTTAACCTCGTATCTGGAGAAGTCCTCGGTGATTTTCCTGATCCAAGAGTCCAACCAGGTATCACATATTTCAGATCAGGTGGTCCTGTTGTTCTAGGTTCTGATGATCCTGGCATTTATGGTAATGACTTCTTCACTGTTGATTGGTACCAAGCATTTATGTCCTGGGGGTTGGATCTTGCCGATATGAGGAAACTTGCTCTGACCTCCCTCACACACAGTGGGATGTCGAAAATGGATTCTTCTGAAGCTATCGAATCGAAATGGAAACCGATGTGGAACCAGTACATTGCTACGATCTACGATGAAGCCTGTGCTGCCACGCTAGATGCTGTGCAGCCAAGCTTTGCAAGGATTCTTCCAAGAACGGGTCCTATGTTTAAGTCAATCAGAGTCCAGATCTTTGGTAAACATTTTGAGAGGGGGATTTGCAATGAAGAGAGCATCAAATGCCGCTTTGGGGACATTGAGTCTGTTGAAGCCAAGTACATCACTAACCAGGAGATTACTTGTGTGCTTCCAAAGATGAAACCAAACGAAGTGACCGATGGTCAATCCGTTGCAGTGTCCATCACCTTCGATGGAACCGAGTACTTTGAAACCGGCGAAGTGTTCACGTTCTACCGCTGACCAATCACTGTGTTGCTGTGATCATGTGATCACGGCAGATGAGAGCAATAAACTGATTTTATTCAATGATTGAATTTTGTTTTATTCTGGCAATTAATTGTTAAACGTTAGATTCAAATGTTATGCGTCTTGCTCGTGATAATACACAAGAGAGGCCTGTGATGGAATGATTTATGGGCGGATATTTACGTAAATAATCATTCAATTGTCTTCTGAAAATTGTCAACTGCCTGCTCTATGTTTTTTCAACATTCTAGCTGTTACAATTTCAAGGAACCGTTTCAGCCAATGTGCTGCACATGTAGATAATTTTATAATTAATAATAAGGATGACAGCACCAGAAAAAGATCGTCGCAATTTCAATATGGATTATAATAAATGCCACTCAATTTAACGATTCTTTTGAAATAACAATGTGTCACCCAATGCTATTTCGACCGTTCTGATTGTCGTCATAGATTAATAATAATTCGCTGTAATCCACGGTATGAACAGTTTTAAGTCCTCATTTAAAGCTTCAAGCTTAAAACGCTGCATCATTGCTTTTTTAAAATAATTCAATTACTCTAGAGACATTGGTATCTGCAGGTATCTATGAACTAGGAACTATATTATTATCTAATTCCACATTTCCTGACCTCGTTTCTAATCAAAAGGTTCCCATTTTAGGTAAAATAATTGAACTAAAGGGACAAATAATCTGTTCAATGTTGAGCGGGAAACGTTATCAGTTTGTCGGTGAAAAATTGTAGTCATCGTAATTATTAAACATGCGTGTGTAAAACGAAAGATATGAAAAGCGTTATGAAGAAATGGCCAACATAACCATATGCACATAATAATTTCATCATAATGTTACCAACTCATTTATTTTATCGTGTTTTGATGCCATGTTGGGCGAGACTATGGCGTTCTCATATTAAATATCTCCCCTTCTCAATCTGCTGTCAGCTTTAGAATACAAAGGTAGCTTCATTGTGTGGGGGGACTCAATCAGAAAGGTACATTGGTAGCGCTGAGTTCAATTTCATGGTTCTTCTGTCGTTGGAACATAAAATATTCAATATTTTCTCCGAGTCAGCGGAAATGTCACAGGAAGATTTGAGCTCAATGGTCACAATCGTATATTGAATTTCGAGGAAATCGCTACAACAATAAAGATGTCTCGTATATTTCCCGTGGTTTGTGTTCGGCCATAGATGCAAAGAAACTGGACGAGGGAATGTACACATGGCAGGCTGAAAACCAGTTCGGAGTCAGAGAGGCTTCCGCCTTTGTCACCATTACGGGGATTGGTTAGTAAAACCTAATTTGTTGTCTAATTATGAGATATTGACCATTACAGTACGTCCTTTGATCGGATACACAAACCCCAGAACTGAAGCCATCAAAGGCCGCACCGTCCATTAAAATGCGTTGTGTTGCTAGGCCGCGTCAGGGCGACCCTATTGTAAATGACGTTAAGGTCGTCAGATGACAGAGAGGGGACGTTGACCTTGGATGTATCAGCTGCGAATGTGTGGCCTCCAATGTAGAAGGCAACGACACCTTTGTCACTTATCTGGACGTTGAAGGAAAGTCATGGAGACATTGTCAACAGCACAATAGTTTCACCATCCCTCAGTTCCACTCAACATGGCGGACGCAGGAGAGGAAGATCTATTTGTCACCCAGAACAACTCAATTACCCCGCCCTGTGAGGTGACCGGGGATACCAAACCCACAATTTCATGGCCAACTGATCTAAAAAAATGACCCCCATTACTTACTGACCGATTCGGGCAGTTTGCAGATATTCAGTGCACATCCAGAGGACACAGTCACATACTTCTGTACAGCAGTTAACATCGCAGAACTGAGAGAGAAGAGAATCACCCTGTTTGTTCAAAGTTGGTAAATTTCATCATCTTGACCATCAATTTATGAGGTCCATGGAACCCCCACACCAATACTGACCTGAAAGCACAACGGATCAACAATCCCAAGAGAGTCAGATGCACATCTGTTTCTTCCAAATGGAGCTCTCAGAATCCACCTTGTACAGCGTGAAGACGGCGGCATGTACGAGTGCTTAGCCACCAGTCATGCAGGCAGCGATTCTGTCTTTGTCACCCTCACGGTCCAAATTCCACAAAGCATCACCAGCACGTACGTAGATGAAGCTGTAGCAATCAAGGGCGAGGAAGTTATCCTGCCTTGTAAAGCCATTGGGTATCCAAGACCTCAGATTGAGTGGCGGAAGGACCAGCATGAAACTGACTTTTCTGGGAATAGGTCATAAATGCATGATGCAAGAAGCCGGCTCCCTCATCATCCTAAAGTTGACGAAGATGACGAAGCGAGGTACCTGTGTATTGTCACTAGTCCTGCTGGCATGGTCACTAGGGAGATCAGTCCCTAGTCGCCCATGGTGAAGGTTCATCCTTAGTCGTTAGATTTCTCTTATGTATCATTGGTTACAGTGCCCCCAACGATTGCTGAGTCTGTTTCGTTTTACACTTTTACAATAGCCACCCAGAGAGTCATTCTTCCCTGTCCAGTCAGAGGCACATCAGAACCGGTCATCTCGTGGTATCGGGATGGACGCCAGTTGACTGGCAACCAACGCAGCTGAGAAAGTCACGCATTTTATTCAGCTGCAAATTTACAGTGAGACCATATAAAATAATGAACATTTCTTTGATTTACGGTGTCCATGTCAGTGCCACCATGGTTTTCTGGCAAAGATTGTCCCGACTGCATCGATAATAATGAGGACAATCACGAGATTAACAAAATGCAAGTCTGCAACTTCATAGAGTGCTGTTCGAAGCTCTTTTGAGGGCCATTCCGCCATCCAGGTTCTCTTGAACGCCGTGTTTGAACAAGACAAATTACGTGTATAGTTTATGACAACAGATCACATGGTACAAAAATGGCGGAGAATACAACCTGGATGAAATTGAGGATAAACGTGTTGTTGTCCTTGAGGAGGGACGCATACTGCAGTTCAATAACATCATCGCTTATGACACAGTGCGCTTTATGTGCGTCGCTCGCAATCTGGCTGGTGAATCGGAAAAGCATTTCAAAATTGATATTTTCGGAATAGGTTTCAAGGTTTACGTACCAATGACTTTGTAGTCGCTATGTATTCCTCTGTAACAGTGCCTCCGACAATTGATGAGTCGACTGCGTCACCTGCAAATATTTCCATTATTGCGCACCAAACACTGACCATAGACTGCCCAGCACAAGGTATACCCACCCCTGAGATCACCTGGTTCATAGGTGACCAAGAAATATCCAACGGCCATCGAATTGGCTCCACGTTCAGCGCTGATGGACGGCGCTTAGAACTAAGCAACACATATGTTGATGATTCTGGAAAGCGGGTGTAGTGAAGCAAAACTTCACCCTGAATGTCAGAAATGAGTACTGTGTTATGCACTAAGTTCATTGCAATTGTTTATCTCCGTACAGTTCCTGCTAAGGTTGATGATGCTGAGATCATCGTAGGGACTTATGCGATTGTCAACAGAACCATCACTCTATTTTGTCCTGCGTCCGCAAATAATCAGCTCAACTGTTAACGATTCTGGGATGTATGCATGTCTGGCCTCAAATGCTGCTGGGAACGATCAGATGATCATTGATCTGAGAGTGTGGGGTAAGAAATGTTTCAGAGTTAAGTAAGCACACTGCTGTGCATTTGGTTTCCATATGGCGTATGTCATGGGTATAACTCCTTTTCTATGTCGTTCTAGTGTCACCATCGATTGATGCTGACAAGAGTTCCCCACGTGGCGTAAACGTTCTCATCAACGGGACAACTAATTTGTACTGCCACGTTTCTGGACTTCCTACTCCTTCTGTGACGTGGCTAGTGAACGGTTTTCCCCTTCAACCGTCTGGGATGTCATCTCGAATCAAAGTGTCCGCTGAAGGACATCAATTGAACATAATAAACGCGGGCGTGGACGACATAACTAGGTATACCTGTAAAGCATCAAACGAAGCAGGTGTTGCAGATCGTGACCTTGACTCGGCTATATTAGGTACATATAATTCTACTTATCATTGTATGGGAAAAGTTTGATTACATAACAAAGTTCCCCCGTACATTGAACTGGCTGATGGAGCAGCAAACATGCAGGTGATTAAAGGCAAAGTGGCCACCCTCCACTGTCCTGCGATGGGAATTCCTTTCCCTAATGTTACCTGGTATAGAGACAACCAAATACTGCATGTATGGCATCCGAATCAAGACTCACCCGCATCTCCCTCTTTATGCAGCCAGGGTCAAGGACTCGTGTTATGCTCAGTGGTCGCCAGTTGGAGATTGTTCTTACAAAAACCCATGATGAGGGAACATACACGAATACACGTGCGTTGCAACAAATTCGGCTGGACAGCACCAGCGAAACTACAATCTCAGTGTACTAGGTATGATAATCCTGCGATGAATGCTTCTGGTTTTGGCAGTCACTCCAAGTATCGACGAAGCGAATATTAATTGTTGATAACCCTCGTGTTGTGATCAACCGCACTGTTCTATTAGAACCCCCGTGGTTGGTGTGCCACCACCGACGGTCGAGTAGCAGCGAAATTGTGAACCATTAGTCATTGAGAAAGGAACTGAATTACTGGCAGATGGAAAGCATCTTCAACTCACTTGAGTGCAAGTCTCACACACAGCAAGTTACACTTGCATTACATCTAACACAGCAGGACAACTCACAAAGAACTTTGACTTGGAAGTGTTGGGTAAGTACGATGTTTGCTGACTAAATTTATGCACAAGAAACGCTTTATTGCAGTTTCTTCAACGTTTATTAACCAATCAAGCACTGCGATCTTTTAAGTCGTTCAGAATCGCTCTGCTTACCTGCAGTGTTCAACGGAAGGTGTTCCTGCACCGTCTATCGTGTGGCTCAAAGGTTCTATGCTTCTTCTGGATTTTCCCTACACTAATATGAGGGAAATGGGTAACGGGCGCCGATTGGAGCTGCAACATGTGCTGACCAGAGGGCATTTCAGACGAGATGTACTAGTCGTATTAGCAACAGGGGATGAACGTTACGGAATGATCCAGGGCGCTCGGTAGCTTAATCCACTAAACCAACTAAATGCAAGCCAAAACCGCATGTGAAGATCGAGGTATACGTGTATCGTGTTGAGGTCCCGAATGGTCAGGCATCTTGAATTTTAATAATAATTCTTCATTTATATTCGATGGCCCTGTGGTAGGCCTACTATCAACTATTGTACTTGGTTTGTTAAAAGAGATTTATTTCGGTCGTACTGCTGTCATTTTTTTGTTTCGTCTCTTTTGAATCTGAGTGAAAAATCAATACAATATTTAAATTCAATTTGGAATAAAGTGCTGTAAAAAGGTACTCAATATTTCACCACTGACGAGGTCAAAATTTATTTCATTCTTAATGTCAATGCCAAATGTTTTTGCTCAATTGAATAGTCGGTTTGTATAATTCTTTTCAGATTGTATAAATAGCAGGAACTCTGTTGTTTCGTATGTAGCAAAAATCAGCCGCAATAGTAGTAGTAGTAATATAGCCACAAATAATAGACGATTAGACTATCTAAGTAAATGTCGCAATTTTATCAATTCCAATGATCTAAGAAAATCAGAGATGAAATGCAAAATTTTGAAAGCATGTGATATTGATTTAATTGATGAAGATTTTTCTAGTGTTTCGGCCATTATTAACTGGTTTATGAACGAATACCATCATACAGCTCTATGAATTTATCTTACAAAGATATTAACCTGTTTATATTTTGTATTTGTTCCAGTGAGTAAACTTACCATGTACATGTGCCCTTTTTCTTTTCTTATTTTTTTTGTTCGTTATGTTCTACTGTTCATCGTCATTAAAATGTGAGAGTTCTTTTCACGCATAAAATGACATATAATTGGCAAATTTTGTGATTATTACTCGAGCCAGGTATACTGGCTCGCAATGTTTAATATGTGTATTCAATAAGTATATAATTATGCAGTTTTTAAAGTATATAACACTTCTCTAGCAGGTTTAGTTTACGAGATAACGCAAAATTAACTAGTCTTGTTTTTCAAAATTCGTCAGAATTCCTTTGTTTTGGGATAGATTTCTGTTACAAATTCCTAATTATCAAAAACACAGAGGAATACAACTTTTTCTGTAGTATCAATCATTGAAGTGGAGTATTAAGCAGCACCATAATATAATATAAAATTATACGGGTTAAATCGAGCGGTAAATATTTACTCAGATTATCAATCAATAACGTTCGTACATAATTATAATCCGTTTGACACTTTACGGTGGTACGCATATTGAAATCATTGGCAGTTCAACCCCACATCCTCCTGATGGCCGCAATCATGGACGCCCCATCCTCTGTGAGTACAAAACGAGGCGTACGCATGTCCATCGCAGTTCACATTATCCAAGTAGATTGGCCCAGATCCTCCTCCAAATGATGCAATTGCTTCAGCATTTTCATATCTTAAAAGTCAAATATCACAATCAATTCATTGCATTCGAATAACACCACTCACGGCTTTTCCATAGATCGGCAGAAGACAGCAGCGTCCGCATTTAAGAAGGCGTCGTCACAAACTGTTCCCCATTCCCCATTGTGATAGACCTCCAGCCGACCCCTGTTCTCTGACCCATCCGCAAGACGCAAACCTAAACTACCTGAAACAGATCCTCAATTTATAAGTCAATGTTTCGTGGGTTCTGAAAAGAATGCCACAATTAGTTACTGCGAACCATAATTTCCACCCATGCTGGGAGATAAAAAAAACCCACCTAGACAGCAGTAAGATATAGTAGTATATGGAATTGTTTCAAAGATATTACGTTTGAGTCAATCTAGTCCAAAAGTAATAACAATGCAGGATATTCCCAAAATCTGAAAGTGGAAGTACTATTCTTAAGCTAAATTGTTTCATATAAGTTGCAAGAGGCTGGTGTCAAATAGTATTATTAAGTGAAATGAGTGAGCATTGTTGACATGAGGCTATCTTAAATCGATCCGGTAAAATTGCTGATTCTTCCGTAGATAACTATATTCATTGGATATTTGATACGAGCGTGTGCGTCTTCTAACCCCGGACAAGGAGGTATGCGTCTCATCCTCGGCCGTTTCCCGATGCGGGAACTAGGGAGGTTTTTCTCACGAAATCATTCCAAGCGCTGATCTGTTCAACACGAAGACCGCTTCAGTCGCGGGGGATACCCCCGCTGACCACAGACTAGTACGTAATGAACTTTTGTGTTATGCTTTTACACATGTATCGAATGCAACTCAGCATAGTCTGATTAACTGTTTGGTGGAGTTTTACTCTCCACTGGAAGTGGCCAATGCAAGAGAGTTGCTGCTAAAGGAAGTTGACCAGTTACTTGCGCAATTAAATGCAATAAAAAGCTCGGCGACGTCAATTACCATGTGATTAGCTCTCTGCCAGGCCCTACGCTGAGGACATAGTTCAGGGAATAGCCTTGGTCCTGAACAATGATCTCGATATGGACTCAATGGCTGAGTTTTATGCCATCGACCTTAGGAAGGTCCCCCCATGTCCCTCAGAGGAGCTGAATTTGTTCTTTTTGGCCCTAGGCTCACAGCCGTTGAGAAAGAACTGACTGCAATTAAGACAGATCGGTCAAAACCCTCAGATGCTACCCCACGCATCGCAGTCAGTCAAAAGCCACCATCCATCGCAGTCTGTCAAAAGCCACCACTGCCCTCGATTTAGTCGCTGAACGAAGATGAAACTATATCAAAGATCATCCCAAAGGCCGTTTCTGTGTCGACGGGATTATCCCGGACACTAACAAGTGGACGAAGATCGTGAAGAAGAAACGAGTGGGCATGGAGAACAGCGAGAAAGTACGCGCAATCGCAAAAGGAATGCCTAAGGTGGTCGGGACGGCATCTGCCTCCGGATTTTTCCGAGGCAGTGAGCCCGTGAAGCATCTGTTTGTCAACAGAGCTGCTCATGGCACTTCCCCGGACATGATGAAGAAGTACCTGACCTCGAAGAGCGTATCTACGCTCTTTGCCCATGCCACCTCCAAACCTGACTGGACTAGCGCTCGTTTAAGGTTGCTATAGCAGCCAAGGACGCCGAAAAAGTCATGCGCCCTTACTTCTGGCCGGCGTCCATTGTCTGTCGGGAATGGGTGCCGACAAGGAAGAAGATGACCAGCGAGGCACACAGGGGTGCAGCCGCACCAGCGGCGGCGAGAGGCGACGATGGCGTCGTTGGCGACAATGGCGGCGATAAGAGTAAGGATTTACACGATATCGTGTCAACGTTTGTGGTAAAATTGCGAACATTCCGGGTTACGAAATATCTGCTCTCGAAGGCTTCTCACTTCCCAAGGATAGACCGCTTCGAAAGACCCAAAAATTAAAAGAAAGTGTTGCTAATATTCGTCCATAATTTCAAAGGTTTTTTCAAACTGAGATTTCATGCTCGTATTTTATTTTATTTTCCGTTCTTCTGTGATTTCTCTGATAAGTCAAACCAACACAATCTAAAGTTGAGTTTAGAAAGTGTTGTTGTAACAATTGAAGTGCATGCATTGTGATATCAGAGAGACGAACATAACCTGACTTGGCTGAATAGCTTTTTTACTTAAACTTTAATATTTACTTATCAAACAAACCAACCTCAACGTACCTGCATCGCCTATTCTCAGAATAATGCGCTCTGCCGTCAAAGCCAATGTCTGTCCAATGCGTCCTTCCATTGCTGGAGAAAAAATAAAGACACCATACACATTAAACTTATTTATAAACTGTAATTCATACATTATCGAATATTCAAAGTGGAGCTTTATAGTCTGGGTCCTCATGTCACAAAATACATTAGCCGTCGGCAAATCGTGCCGAAGCTAATATTTTTGGTGAAATGCATAGATTTTGACCTCCTAAATACAAGACCACAGCGGGATGAACTCATTCAATCCCAGAAATACGTTTCCTAGGGTTGAACTATTTACCCCCGGAACACGTCGATATTTGTTGCGATAGTTTTCTTATTACTGGAACTACACGGCACAAAAGGTGATTGTATAACCTATCGGGATGCCATAGTCAAAGATATGAATATCCGCAAAAATAGTGTGCAGGCTGCGAATCGAACACCACCCTAAAAATTCACATGAGTCAAAGTAATACTGGTTGAACAATTATTTGATGGATAATGCAAGCTAATTATTCTTAAAAATTACATATTCTCAAAATCAATTCTATGCTTAAATATTCCAAGTTGACAGAATTTAATAACGGTTCACTTCCGTTTTGAAATGCCTATCGACTGAGTAAAAATCCAACATCCATTTATATTCTATTATACCACTCAGTGAGTCTGTCAGCCAATCAACTTTGTGTATTTGGGTGATTAATTCGTGCATAAATGACGCGTATAAATAAACAAATAGCATAGATCAATCTCGCCATTCACCTAATGTTAAAGTCTCAAAATGTAATTTCATAACGCCTCCGCTCATTGGACGTTATGATCGCAAATGCGTTAAAATAAACCGTGTGAAAGAATAGCACAAAGATCGTCTGCACGATGGCGTCGCCTCGATTTTCAGTCGGCAATTATGCGTAGAATTTGGGGTTAATACCAAATGTCAGAGAAACTTTAGGCTTTAATTTATATGTTAATTGTCAAAACATACAATAAATGTACGAGGTGGGGGATGAGCATCGTGATAAATAAAATCTTGTCATGTCTGCTCGACTCAAAAGGTCAAAGGTCATCAAGTCGATAATAAAAAACAAACATACATCTTGGCTTCTTGTTTGTTCCACATGCACTATTTAATTATACTATATATTAAAGAACGCACTTTATAAGACATGCATCGAATGATTAAAATATATGACAGAAATCAGCCAGATTGGTAGCTGAGATATATAAATTCTATATAATTTAATTCCGTACTTAAAAACAAGTTCACAGCAAATAAACAAAAGAACAAAATTCCATGAAATAAAAAATCTGTGAAATAATAGGATCACCATGCTCAAATGATCATTAACCTAGTATTGTCAACTGTTTTAAGAAGTATAGAAACCTATAAAAGCGCAAAATACTGAAATACTCTATAATATCGCTCAATGATCAATCATGATGTGGCAATAATCATCTTTCTATGGATGTCAGAAAGTTCTCATTTTAACAGCCGTTATGCTCATGACGCAATCATAGTGCAATTTGAAGCCATTAAAATCCTCAATTATCGCTCACAACAGTAAACCTCTACTTGCGCGCCTTCGTGACATTAATTTGATATAATTGATCTCACTATACTTGAATATTATCTCAAAAAAAAAAAAAAAAAAAAAAAAAAAAAAAAGAGGGGATGAAAATACTCCGTGCGCAATTATCTGATGGGCACTTTAACGTCCTTCGAAAATGCGGTACAGCTAACCGGAAGTAGTTTTATCAACTTTTGATCGGTTTTAATATGAAAATTTCTTAAACAGGTTAAAAAATATTGTGAATGCGTTGCTTTGGTATGGCGTTATACCCATTGTCACACTATGGGGAAAAATCAGTATTTACCCCCCAACAAAAAAAAAATAAATAAAAAAATACATATATATATTATAGAAGAAAATTAATTTAGATCTTTAGGATTTGAACTAAAGAGACCAGGATCTACCATTTGCAAATTTGTTTAACTAAAAAGGTTATTCCTGCCTAGAGATATTTCCTGAGCAATCTAAAACTTTTTGAGCGCAGCTGAGCAAAGTTCATCTCTATTGTGCATCAGTACAAGGTCTGCCTTGTCATATAGTACCATCTATGATAATTAATAATTATGTATGCATGTGAGCATAAACACGTAGCCAGATTTCGTGTTGCTATGGCAATAAGAAGTGCCATAGCAAAACTTCCTGAACCCCTCGGTATTTAAACATATATCAAGCATCTTTAGCTTCAAGTTACCATTTGTTCTCGGCCTTCATGACTTGTTTACCTGATGTTATGATTTTATGAAAAACATACTAACCTCTCATTCGCGTCGTCAATGTATTCACTGCTGCATCAAGTCCTTGGGTAGGTCCCTGAGAGAGGTCACCCACTGCCGTTTCCAAGGATCTAAGTATTTGAGCTGCTCCTGCAGTCTGTCTATTCATTGCAGATTCAAGGGATCCAAGCCTCTGGGATGTTCCCTGAGTGAGGTTACCAATCGCCATTTCGAATGATGCAAGTCTCTGGGATGTTCCTTGAGTGAGGTCACCCATTGCTGTTTTCAAGGATCCAAGCCTCTGGGCTGTTCCCTGAGTGAGGTTAGTCAGTTTATCCACTGCCGTTTCAAACGATGCAAGTCTCTGGGCTGTTCCCTGAGTGAGGTCACCCATTGCTGTTTCCAAGGATCCAAGCCTCTGGGCTGTTCCCTGAGTGAGGTTAGTCAGTTTATCCACTGCCGTTTCAAACGATGCAAGTCTCTGGGCTGTTCCCTGAGTGAGGTCACCCATTGCTGTTTCCAAGGATCCAAGTCTCTGGGCTGTTCCCTGAGTGAGGTCACCCATTGCTGTTTCCCAGGATCCGAGCCTCTGGGCTGTCCCCTGAGTGAGGTTAGTCAGTTTATCCATTGCCGTTTCAAATGATGCAGGTCTCTGGCATGTTCCCTGAGCTAGGTCACTCATTGCCGTTTCCAAGGATCCAAACCTCTGGACTGTTCCATAGGTGAGGTCACCCATCCCCGATTCTATGGATTGAAGTCTCTGGGCTGTTTCCTGAGTGAGGTCACCCATTGCCTTTTCTATGGAATTCAGTCTTTGGGCTGTTCCTTGGGAAATGATGCGGAGATCAACAAACATCCTTTTCAAGGCAGACTGCACTTGATGCAGCAGATCGCCATTGGAACCTGGCGCAAATGCCTCATTGACGGAGCATTCCTCAGTGGTGCATTGGGCTCGTATCATGGAGCAACACAGGGCCAGGATGCAAGCGACGAAGATCTTCATCGTTGAAGATCGACTGAATCTCAATTCCGTTCTTTTAACTTGATTATAAAAAGAGAAGTGAGGATATGATCTATGGTTGGAGAGCTATTCCGTGTTTGCGTGTGCATCCGGGAAAGTTTGTTGCAATGTCTGATTATGTGATCGAATCGCACGCGTGTGGCATCTTCGTGTGAGTTGAACTTTGACAAGTAAACTTTGGTTTGGTCGCATCATTCAATTGAAGTAGCTTTATATGATTTAATACTCTTACGAGTTGCTATAGATTCACTTAATGCTAATTCTTTCGAAGTTCTCTCTTTGCAGGAGACCTGGTTGGAACATGGTGTCGACACAACGCTTCTTCAACTGTCAAACTATGACCTAGTTTGGAGAGCTGCCTTGACTTCAAGACACGGTGGTGTCTGATTTTACATCAAAAACACCCTGAAATACTCAATTCTTCCACAACATCTGGGATTCCATGTTTATGAAAATCGAAAGCAATCTACTCCCACAACCAATCATAATAGGTAGCATTTACCGACCCCACTCTCAGTTGCAAGCAGAAAAAATACTCTCCATTGAGGAGCTTTCGCAGATCCTCAACACATTACTACATCATTCTCACCTCTCAATAATATTGACTGGCAACTTCAACCTCGATCTACTAAAATTACATCACAATCACACCATCACACAATTTTACAATAGCATCACATCACTCGGCTTCGATCTTCAAATAACATTACCCACAAGAACAACAGACACCAGCCACACACTCATAGATTACAATTTCATCAATTTATTCATCACATTTTGAAAATTAAGACATCATATTTATTCAACACATTTTCACCCATCTCAGGCATCTTAACATCACCAATATCAGATCAAAAACTTTGCTTCACACGTTTCAATGTCAAAAATCTAAACCCAACAACAAATACATTACCATCAAAAACAGACCACACAACTTACACGAAATTATTAAAACAGATCTCCAAAACATGAACATAATGCAACAAATGGACTACAACCCAGACACAGACCCAAGCCGCAATTACACCATCACACACAACGCAATATCATCCACCATTGACAAACACACAACAACAAAAACAGTGAAATTCAACAAACACAAACACAAGAAATCAGAATGGATAACACAAGGACATATAAGAAGATCAATTCGACACCGCGACAAAATACACCTCAAAATGAAACGAACACACCCAGACTCACCACAAAGATATACACTGAAAACAAACATAGCAACATACAACAAAATTATCAAAAAGACAATCACACAAGCAAAAGCAATCCACTACAACAACATCTTCACACAAGCACACAACAACCCAAAAGATACATAGAAAGCAATCAACAACACATTAAACAGAAACACAAAAACAGAAACAAACATCGAATATCTCATAGACAACGACAACAAAAAAAAAACACACAAAAAAAAAAAAAAAAAAAAAAAAAAAACACAACACAACACCCAAAGAAATAGCGGACCACGCGAAAACGGCCACTTAATTGTTATGCTTTAGTCTGGTCTCCCGGCATCAGCATATCATCATCATCATCATTACTACCACCAGTCCCGCTGACTACAATCCTATGCCGACCGTGGGGTTCGAGATCCCGGGTTCGAGACCAGATCAGGCCATGGGCGTTATTATTGTGAATTACAATTGTAATTCTTCGGTGACTCTGCAGTGCTGCGTAACAACTGCGTAACAAGGCGGGGCGCTGCGTACTACTGTCTATGGTGGTATGCAGGATAAAGAACCGTTGGGATTTATCGATAAGAGTAGGGGGAAACCCTAAATTAATATAATAATGATGTCCTAAATCTTCGTGGTACAGTCAAAGATCCAGGTACAATCCAACCAATTCCATTGACTTCACGTGTACACTTTTACTGGTACGATCCAAATGACTTCCTATAGATACTAGGCCTACTGTGAATGGCTGTACACAAACTACATCCTTTATCCCGAACTTTATAGTCTTAAAAAATGATTGCAAATTGTTATATAACCAGAACAACGAGCACCCGACACGCAAATTTAGAAGACAGCAGAACAGAACCAACTGATTTACTGTTTTCTATACAGAATCCTCAAAGAAGCAAAGGAGATAAAAAAGCCTTAAATCGAACAAATCAAATAACAGAGCGAAACAAAAATCCCCGAGGCCAAACATAACAGTATAATAACACTATAATCAGCATCTATTTGCCACATCAAAACTCGGGGTGTATATAGCCAGTACGAAACAAAGAAAATTGCCCATTCTGAACATGGTGGTGAAGCTATTGTGCATTATTTTGGTTCCCCTGACTCAAGGGAACAATTGGATTGAGGTAGAAAATGGATCTGAGTTCAATGCAAACTATTACAAAATTCACTTTGCTCTCAGTATGAAATCCTGTCAAGAGTTTTGTGAAGCTGAATCGAGATCTATCTGTTGCTCAGTGAAACTGTTGACTCCTGCATGTTTCTTGTTCCATCGCTTGACCCGCTTCACTCTGGATGACGCTGGGATCGGTATACCCTACGCGGGTCAGGTTACTGGGTACACAACCATGGATCGCAATGTTACAGGTGAGCACATGGGTCCTTGGTTCAATTGCACGCCTCAAAATGCATTTTAAACAAGAGTTGCTTGAATGAATCAAGCCCTATAATTATATAACATGTCCTGCATGGTCGACCTTGAAGCTTGTTTTACAGTACGCGTGCGTCATGTTTAGCGACAAATACGCCTTTTGAAGTTTTGGCCAACACATTTTGACATATCATATCCGCTGTAGATAGATAGATATTATATTCATGATTGGAGCACATTCAAAGGACTGCCCCTTAGGCCATGGGGCCTGTCAACCGGAGCCGGGACAGCCCTATAAGCATTACAATAATTGCATGATAAGAAATAAGAAAAACAAGAAGAAAAAAAGAAAAACAAACTAAACGAGAAACATTAGGATTGTGATTGTGGAGATGGAGGAGTGGGTAAATGAAAAGGGAGGGGAGGGAGGAGGGAATGGGAGGGGGTGTTTCATTCTTCAACTGTACTGAGGCAACCGGGCTGTTTGTGTGAATGAGTCAGGGAATTTCAGTGCTGATTATGTTTTTTTTTTTGCTTCTGTGTGAACGATTTTAGTGTGGAAATTTGTTTTGTGTCTCTTTGGAGTGAATTCCAGAAGATGGGCCCCTGGTAGATAAGGCTTCTGTGGGTGAATGTTTGTCTTGTGATGCGAGTGGGCATTGGGTTGGTGTCTCGGAATCGTGTTGTATGGATTGCTCGGCAGGATGTTGATTTGGTGGAACATAGTGTTTAATCCGAGAGGGAAGTGGTTGTGGTTGATGCGGTACATTAGTTTTTGAAGTTGCAGTTTATGTAGATTGTCTAATGTGAGGATTTTTTCTGATGCAAAAAGAGGAGCTGAAGGTGCATTGTAGTCTGAATGTGTGATGATGCGCAGGGCTTTCACACATTCAGACTACGATGCACCTTCAGCCCCCCTTTAGCTGTGGGCTAGTTCCAAAGCACGAATGGTTGAAATATTCATAGAGTAGAGTGCAAACATAAACGCAATCATTCTTTCTCAATCGATATCCCTTCCATTTTAGCGGCAACATGGAACAATGCACTGGATTCATTATGTAACGAAACGACAATCAGAAGCTAATTCAAACGGATAGGATGATGGGCGTGGGTAGTAATGATCCTCCAAGCCCTCCAGACGGATATTGACATATTTCATGAGAGTGTCTAGACATTTCGTTGCTAAGGCCTGATAAAAAACAAAAAAAATACATATTGCCAACCAGGATCCTTTATAAGAAAGATAATACTTGCTTCCCTCCAGTTGCAGACATGAAGATCCTTTGCGTTGCGTTGCTGATTCACTGCTGGTTAAACTTTGAGCTGATACTCGGATTATCCCTGGTGTCTAGTGGACTGACCTCGATTCCTGTTGGCATAAATCCGGATGTTAGTGAACTGCGTTTAAAGGATAACAAAATATCAACAATACATCGGTCAGACTTCAATGATAAGTACCCACGCTTATACCACGTGGGTCTTGGCGAAAATTTATTAACATCTATCGAGACTGGTTGCTTCAGAGGGACAGTTTTGCAAACAATTTTACTTGGGTATAATAAGCTCACTGCTTTTCCAGACTTTCGCGAGGTAAAAGATACTCTTGAAACTGTTTCGCTCAAGTTTAATCAAGTCACAAAGATATCACAAGAAGACGTTAATTATCTGACCAAGCTAACCAAGCTTAATCTAAGGAATAACTCAATTGTGCAGTTGCCTGAACTAACCATGTTGCTCCCATCATTGTTAGATCTGGATCTGGTAGGTAACGAATTGGAATGTTGTAACAGCACAGCTTGGCTGAAGAGAATTCCTGATGCTTTAAGGTTAAAATCGGACAACCCGCCGTGCATTAAACCTTGTGAATGGAAACGAATCGCTTGGGAGAATGTTACAGAAGGGATGCTTCTGGAAACACCGTGTGAGATGCAGTTGCCAATGTGGCATCATATTGGTAAGAGACATGTTTCACACTTGATTTCCATGAGATTTACTTGGATTGTGCAACCATTGACCATTCTAAGCTCGATTGAGTGTTGAGTTTTGAGTCTTGGCAGGATAGTTATGTCACGATGAGCAAACTGCTAACACAAAAGTACGTAATTATCAGATAGAACGCTAGCAGATGTAGAACTTTCGTTGGCTGAAGTATTCACATAATACATTGAAACCTTCAATGCGTACGTTCTATTATCAAATTTCGTTATGTCCTGAAATTTATATTATTTTTCTTCCATCAACTTTCAAAAGTGTAGGTATATTAAAAAGTAAGTGATTTTTCATTTCAAGTCTTGAATCACTGGAATCACTGGCACAATGCCAGTTTCTCTGACTCTCTCGGGCTATGATCACAAGCGGGCATCAACAACGCACCACATACTTAGGCGATGGCATAAATCCATCTTCGTCCAACCAGATACCACATTTCGACACTATGCAATGTATCATATTGTGGCAAAATTGTATTTTGGTCACATAATATTATAGGGTATACGGTGACTCAATTAACTAAGAGCGGATTTATGCTCTATTATCATGACAATGTCTCACATGGAGTCATACGTAATAAATAAAAAGAAGCAATATTCTTACAATGATTACCAACCCTTCTCAGTGCGATTCCACGAAATCGACCAAAGTTTAACGACATAATGGAATATTCGTAGAAAAATCGCCATTTGCATGAATTTTGACGCTCCGTTGTCATGGCGACGGACCTGTTGACATTGTGCAAAGTGCCCTGAGTGCCTTGTTCGTCCGATTATGGCCAAACCAAGTTAATTTTCGGGATTTTAATCATATTTGGCTACAGATAATGCAGGTGGTTAGTGGATAATTTCATTTGTTTAATTTTGCATAATGAACCATTCAGTCAACGCTCGTAATCGAAAAATATAATTATATAAATGCTATATTGAATAGCCCTAAGTCTACACATAATAATTATTATGTCGCAGGTTTCATTTATATAATCGATGTTTTATCATGCCTGCAACAGAAATTTAAGGCTATATATTTCTAATATCGAATACATAATAAAACGCATTGAATTAGTTGCACATGTTGTCAGTGGCTGGTCGCCTGTATCGTGTCCGTCGTCAGCTGTGAAGGGCTAAAGGACGATCAGCCATTAGCGTCGGTGATTAATCCCCTCAATTTGAAATTTCGGTATGAAGCCGAGCCTTCTCCCGTGCGTCGCGGCAGATTTGGAAGTAGCCACAGCGAATAGCAGCTCTTGCGTTGCAACCTCTCGACCTCTAAATCCCAAGTAGAGTTACGTCACATTGCCATAAACGTAACATCTTCGTTACAATGTGTATATAGAAACACAGCAAACAAAAGAAGAAGGGTCCTATTGCTGTTAAATGACTGATGCTATCGCCAAAACGCCAATTTCTGAAATTTAAAGATAGTGCTTTCAATGTCGTATCAACAAGTGGGACGATTAATCTGTTAGCTGACTTATTCAGCTGAAAATATTATATAAAGTGGTGCATTGGTGCTAAGGACCAGAACAATATCGTCAACAAACATTTGATTCGCACTAATTAAGGTATCAGCTATAGGCTCACGTTTATAGCATTGCAACATTCCAAGCTGTTTACAAGGTGCGCATAGAAGCAACTCGTTATCGGCGCCAGAGATAAATGGATGAGCAATAGGTTCGTTTTGAGTAGTCGGACTTTCACCTCTTGTGAACTCTGGCCGATTTATTCCCTGAATCATCACAAATACAATGACCAAGATAATTATTTGGTTTCAAAAGCATACGACTCTGCCTTACTCCATTGTTGACATCGAAAGAATTATAGACATGTATATTATAGTATCACCCCAATGTTCTTCAATGAAGCAGATTCTTCGAGCTCTATCCGAACCAACGTGAAATCGGCAACCCATCAATGGATTACAATAGTTTTCCAATTGTATGGTTATGGCCAATGTAAACAGCATTTCGTGCTCAATAATCATTCACTGACTTGCCTAAAACGATCCCAACTGCATTATCCCTACTTCCTTCAAAAGTTAAAGTTACCGCGACAGATCAATGCATTCCGTGTTAACAAAGGAAGCGGACACCTTAAAACACCAAACGGCATGGCCTGTAATCATTCAGTTATCACGATGCGTTTAGTGTTATGGGCATCGTTGTTCATCAGGTTGTCTGTCAGCTTGGCTCAGTGGAATCACTATTCTAATGGAGCTTGTCTGTATCAGCATGTTAAGCAAAGGAGGATGGATATAGACAATTTGGAAGACTGTAAGGCGGCTTGTTTAACTTCCACCAGTTTCAATTGCTGTGCCGTGAAAATAATCCGTGGGTGGTGTGCCCTTCTGCAGGACACCATCTTGACCCACCCAGAAGATGCACGAACCTCGTGCACTCGTCTTGGTGTTACCTACACAGATCGCAATTTATTGGGTGAGCATAAGTTGCTACGTTTTGTCTTGTCTGACTTTGTTTTTCGCGTAGTCCCAGTACTGACCGAAATAGTATTTCAGCCAATAATAGATGGGATCTATGCAGGCATGAGTCCCTTATCGGGGATTGTTATTGGTGGTGGCGATACATAAGATAAGTGAGATATGACTAATAAGACCAGTTGTATGCCACAATAGTACGTACCTTCACACACGAATCGTGTGTTCAAATACTTGAAGCACGGAATATGCACGAGTGTGTGTGTGTGTAGGTGTATGTGTGATGGTGCGTGTGTATGTGTGAAATAGGGTGAATGGTGTGAAGGTACATACTATTGTGGCATACAACCGGTCTCTAAGCAATATCTCATTGTACGTTTGGGTGAACGTTGCTTGCATAACAACAAGCTGTGTCAACCAACTGAGCATGGATGGTATAGTAACGCTTTCCATTCGTGTGTGAATTGGTGGAGGGGATGTGTGGCGTCGCAGTATACTTCTGAACTTCGTGGTTTGTGCTTTGGCATCAGGGTAACAGTGCATGGTCTCGCCGCTTTTTCGGTTATTTTGGTCACCGTGTTAGAATATAGAAGAAGAATTGCACAGAGGTTGCGTACGTGTTGCTCAATATGCCGTTCGCTTCCAGAATTGTGGATTAGCGTTTTCGTTATGCAATGTATGTGTAATACGCATAAAAACTTTTAAATTTTATACATGGATGAAATATAACGAATATTGCGGGTGAATTGTTGTTGTCTGCCAGTCTTTTGAGCAAAGTTGATCAATGTGTTTGGAATTATATCAAGCGGTGATGTGTGTGTGATTGGGGTTTTACGGCTCCACCCGAACCAATCGGATGATACTGGCGCCAGAACAGAAGGCCTGAGACCGGGGTTTCCCCCTGCTCTTATCGATAAATCCCAAGGGTTCTTTATCCTGCATACCACCATAGACAGTAGTACACAGCGCTCGGTCTTGTTACGCAGTTGGGCAGCACTGCAGAGTCACTGAAGAATCACAATAATTGTAATTCACAATCATAACGCCCGTGGCCTGATCGGGTCTCGAACCCGGGTCCTCGACCCCCACTGTCGGCATAAGATTGCAGCCAGCCGGTTTAACCCACTGAGCTATTCGGTGCTCCCTCAAGCGGTGATAATCAGGTGTTGTTATTACAACTAACATTGATCAATAATTGACAGCGTCTACAAAGCTTTGTCATTTTCTTGGTATTTCCTTTTGTGCTTCGTTCGCCTGCTCATCCATATACTAGCAAACGAGCGATCGAAGTCAGTCAGAACAATTTACAAAGGAATTACAAAGAAAAAGACAAAGCTCCTGAGGCCGCCAATCCGTTGATCGAATCTTAGTGAGAATCTATAGATTTTCAAATAAGAATAAATCGATATAATTTTCATTTCTTAATTGTGTTCACAATATCCAATTTCCGTGTCAACTTACTGGCGATCAAAATGAAATGAAACAATTCTGACAGGAAGAGGGTTCAATCTTTCTTGTAAAAAAAGAGTGGAAAATCTCTGCAAAGTTTAGATGAAAATGAATAAATGACACCAAAAAAATAGAGTAATGATAATGATTTTACTCGGAGGGAGTGAGGAGCGTGCTATTCTATAATAGGCAGCGAGACGAACATTGGAGGATATTACAGGCACCCAATATAACGATTGAAAAAAGGTGAAACCTTAGTTATCTACAATTTTGAGCCGTGATGTCAACAGCCATGCCACTCGTGCTTCATCTTAAGACGTTGAGAAATAATTTGAAATTTCATCCACTCAAGATTATATTCATTGCATTGAAGTTCATTTATAAATCTGATACATTTCAGAATGTCAGTCTGGAGGCACTAGCGAAGAGACAACGATGATGACTGAAACAACTGCAATTTCAATTGAAGAATCAACAGTGACATCTCAACAAACTGTAATTACAACTGAAGAATCAACAGTGACGACCCAACCAACTGTAATTACAACTGAAAAATCAACAGTAACGACGCAACCAACTGTAATTACAACTGAAAAATCAACAGTAACGACCCAACCAACTGTGATTAAAACTGAAGAATCAACAGTGACGACCCAACCAACTGTAATTACTACAGTAGAATCAAAAGATGTGATTCAAAGTACAGAAATGACAAATGAAAAACCATCCTTGACGATCCAAAAAACTGTACATACAACACAGCCAAAATTGCTGATATCTGAAGCTAACATGAGAACAAAATCTACCATCAACGAAGCTAAATCAGTAACAGCTAATCCTCAAACATCACCCAGAACATCCTTTCAATCGCAAGAGCTGCTGAATTCAACTATGCCTGTTGCCCTTGCCATAACTATCTCACCATCAACCGAGCTACCATCCTCACATGCATCTTTGCTACCCTCATTCCCCATGACAACCGAATATGAATCATCAACACCAGACAGATGTGAGGTCCAGGAAGCCAGCAATTCTGGTGCTGCGTACCAATGTGGAATAGTTCCCAGACAGCGTCCGCCACTCGCTCAATTTAGCAATGTCACAAAAGGTAAGAGTTCTACTCGTCATATTTGTCCTGGAATTGGAACTTTTTACCTTTCTGTATTTCCTTTCAGAGAAAGAAGATATTGTTGATTCCAAGTACATAACCAGCCACGTGGTCATTGGCTGCTCCTTCGTCGTCGCAGATCTTTCTTTCTTGCTGCTTATTCTGATAACAGACCTCCCACGAATCTTGCAACACATCCACTACCTGAACGTTCCATTTGGAAGACTGTTCAACATTGATCAAAGTAAGAAACGACGGAAAAGAGCCCTTGGATACTGACGCATGTTTAGATGGATTGGTTTTTATCGACGAAGGTTTTTAAGGAACTTGATTATTGGTTCAGTATGAAAGCATTTCATAATAATAGCTATACTTTGATTATATATTATAATAGCTATATATTGGATTATTTGCGCTATTTATTTTGAGCTTTAAGTGAAATACGTGCATTAACATCTCGTTTACCTTGAATTTATTTTATTTTTTTTTTAAATTTATTTTGTCAAAAAACAATTTCTGCAGGACTCTCACCAACGCAAAGATCTTTCTGAACTTTTTGTACCTGTCTCAGATGTGCATGAGTGGTGAATATAACAATTATGAAATTTCTCGTGAATCGAGTTTAGACATTCTTTGTTGTCAACTTTGGTTATTGTAACATAGTGATAGTGAATTTATCTTGCTGACTATTAATATATTTGATTTTTTTACTTGCTAATTTTGAATTATTCCCATCACTTTATAATTTTGTTGTTGTGACATCAGAGCTTGCTGTGTTCGATGTTACACACGCGTTTGAATAACAATAAAAACAGAATTTCCATTCGATCAATTTTGATATATATGTCAATTTTACAAAAGTTTGTGCGTGTGGGTGGCCGAAATTAATACGAATTATGGGCATTATGTACAGTAATTTTTTAATCTGAGAGGATCGGAAGGAAGAAAAATGTGTGTGAATATATTTCCTCTGATTCTCTTGCATCGATCGCCAGGTTATGCTGAATCAGTTCACACAAAGAATACAAAAGTTGGCCTGTATTGCAACCTATTGGTGTGAATGGGTCTAATGCCTTCGAAGAAACGGGTTCTTTATGTGAATGTGGGTCAGAAGTGTTTCGTTACGATTCATTGTGAAACATTGAATGTCGTTTCTTTGCTTGCACCACCAGTAGCACATACCAGTAGCACATACCAGCAGCACATATCGGACATCACACAATCCGCACTGAGAGTAGAACGCGTGTGGAGTTCCCCAGGGCAGCATACTTGGTCCACTACTTTTTTTAATTTATACTAACGACCTCAATCATGCCCTTGAACACACATTCTCGATAATGTACGCCGATGATACCAACATCTTCATCTCTGATAAATCCATACATGAAATGACAGAATCTTTCAATGCCGATCTGATTACTATAAATTTGGGGTTTATTGCAAATAGGCTATCAAAAATACACTCCATTCTTTTCACCCTTAACACCAGACTCAGAAATTCACAACTCAATCTGAAATTCGACAATACTGTTATCGACACAGTCAAACAAACTTCCTTGGAGTAGTCATTGCTAGTGCTTTGACATGGTCACCTCACATAACACATATCTGTAAAAATAGCAAAATCGACAGAAATTATAAAAAAGGTATCAAAATTCCTAACCTGTGATACGCTTTGCTTACTGTATAATACCTAAATTTTTTCATACATTACATACTGTAACTTAATTTGAGACAAGGCCATCAAAGTGCATCTTGATCGTCTTCTTCAGGCACAGAAACATGTAGTAAGAATTATTTGCCAAGCTGAGTTTCTCACACACACAGACGCACTATTTAAAAAATGCAATATTCTAAAAATACACGATCTGTTCATTATATCCTGCTCCAATTTCATAATGAAACTAAAATGTAACTTCTTTCCTGCCTTGTTCTTTCTTCTTTGCAATATTCTTACCCATCCTCAATACTCCCCATCACTCTCATAACACTCGAAGTCAAACAAAGAACTCAGTGATTCTTCCAAGGGTTCGTACTTCGATCAGGCAAACCTCCATTCTCTATCAAGCTCCAAAACTGGGGCCGATTCCCGAAAGAAACTTAAGTGGTAAAACTAAGTTCGGGACTTCTTTTACGTGTACAGCATATTAAATTGAAGGGATGTGATAAACCAAGAATATTGTACGATATAACCCAAAGATTCTATGGTGCACACTTGCGTGACGCAGTTGATTATTGCGAGGGTGTTCCGAAAGTTCATGCCATGGCAAAACGGTTAGTGAGGTTGTGACATTCTCCTTTAATCATTCCCGTTTGATCTTTGTCTATTCCCCACAATACCGTATGGTGCCTTACCAGAGCCGCCGGAAATGAACTTAATTGAAGCTTTGGTGTGTAGCAATTATTGATATGAACCTGTTAGGTTTCAGTGGCTTCAAAGCAAGCGCTGCGCGAGTCAAACGCTATCTGAATGCATGAATTAACGGACGTTATAAAATAATTAGGATTGTCTGGAAACTAGCTTGAGTGTAATTCGCCAGGGGTCACCAGAATCAGTTATTGTTGAATGGCTGCTTAAGAATATTAATTTTGTATCGCGAATGGTTTGAAAATGACCAGGAACGATTTGCGCAATGAATTGTAGATCAACATTCTCGTTGACACGAACTAACTTAATTTTTAAGCCATTTTTACATCGTCGCCTTTCTTTTGTATACATTCTAGCGCATAATGGGTTAACCGGAGGCTTTGAGTAAAGTCGGTGATAATTTGAAAAACACAGCAACAATATAGAATCAAGTTGAAAGGTATAAACAACTGCATGGGAACAAATTATCAGAAGAAAAAAATCAATAGTTTAATTACGATCAAAAATTATACCATTGCTTTTAAATATGACGGTGTTTAAAGCAAATTCAGTTCAATAGGTCACAGGCGGCATTGTATAATCACCAAGTACTACATGAATCGAAAGTACTATCCATTAGGATTTCCTAATCATTGTTTTATTTGGGGTTACATGTATATTATTTATGAATAAATTGTCATTCATCAGGCCTAAGCGACAACTTAACCAATAACAATTAAAATTAGAGTGATTCAAAGCAACATTGATTAGGATTTCATCTAATCATCATGCAGATCACAAAAAGTCCACTCAAGACCTTAACCAAGTCTCAAGCTACCGATCACGATCAGCTAAGTTTTTGCCAAGATCACAAAAAGCATGAGGATGCTTGAAACATGATGATCTCAAATATGATTCCCGGTTTGGTTATAGAACTGGCAGAGACACCCAATTACCTGGCTCCTTGCTTCATGCGCTGGAGATTTTACCACGACCAGATTTGTGAGGAAATTGATACATTCAACAGGACAATTGGTATCACATATCTTAATTAATGAGCACAATGGCTACCTGTGGCACATGCAATTGTTACCAAGCTAATTTGGTGTTTAACTATATATGGGTAATTGAGGGCGTAGAGCACAAATGTTTCCATTATGTATCACAGGTAACCATCGCTGGTACATTCGTGTCTAAAGTGTAGGCACAAAAATACTACGTACTGGTACGTGTTTAAAGCTCCTGAAACCTGAAACAAACTCCAAGAAAGCCAATCCTAATCTTCTTACTTGAGACCTTTTAACAATTATAAGATTTCTTCATTGAAGCATCAAGGATAAATTAGAATGACTGTGCGATGATAAAGTGCCAATTCACCATAGCCTGGAATTATAGGGGAATATAATTATAACATATAAAACACTTGCATGTCAAGCTTTCATTGAGCTGTTCTGATGGCGACGCCTTGACACTCAAGCAAATGTTTCCCTTAAATTTATCTTCACTTTTGATCGGTCACGTGACCCCAATCAGCATTCTATGGATCTCTTAGTTGTTATGGGTCCCACAGTAGAAACCGATCGAGGCCCGGGGTTCCTCCGAATGATGTCGATCAGTCGATTGGCAAGTACAAGAATGTAACGGCAGCACTCGTATACATGCATGTACGTGATCGAATTATATTTTAAGAAGTCATGGGAATTGGATAACAAACTGAAGTTTCCAAAAAGAGGTCGCGAAAATGAATTGATCGAACCGACAAAAAAAATGTAAATTATTATTGGACAATATAAACAGTCCTTTTAATTAATGCCATTTAGAAGATACAAACGAGGACATCTAATTACCAAGTTTACATTTAATCTATATGCCCGCCGTGGTATACCTTCCGTTGGCTCGCTCTTGAATGAACAATCCGTACGTACATAAACATCGCCTCACATTCACTCGGCTCATAACTCAAACATGGAAGCCTCAACGAGCTTTGAGCTAAAGACTTCAGCTGACATCGCATCAACTTCAGATGCAACTACAACACCGACTGAAAGTGCGATCCTCACGTGCATTGGCGTCTCAGGTATCGTAGGCAACAGGATCGTGCTGTGCGTTTTGCTCCGTGACAAAACCACTCGAAAGAGGCTCCGAAACATCCTGGTCATCAACCAGAGTCTGGTGGATTTCCTGTCATGCTTCCTTTTCATCGTAATCTACATCTCGAAGAACATCCCCAAGAGCTACGAGGGAGCTGGCATCTGGTGGTGCTGGTTGGTCGACGTGGAGGTTCCGCTATGGTTGTTCATTGCTGTCTCCACCACTAACCTCATGGCCATTACAGTGGAGCGATACCTCATGGTCGTGTTCCCAGTTGTCTACCACAATCACATCACCGCCAACTTCATCTACGGCACAATCGCTTTCGTCTGGGTTTTTACCTTCGTTTTAATCTGCGCATTTTCTTATCCTTTCTCTGGCGTCTATGAGGGAGTGTGTTACCTCCAGGGGTGCGTTTCACTAAGACCTCCTAAGGCCTCCTAAGCGAAATTCTCCTAACTTTAGGAGAATTGCGTTTCACTAAGAAAATTCCTCTCAGAATAGCCTCGTTTTGGTTCAAAAATTCTCCTAAAGTTAGGAGGATTTCAACCCGCTCCTAACTCAATTCAATAAATTTGGCACTTTTCAATTGACAAGAACTCGATTAATTCGAACGCATTTTCGCTTAAAATAGATATTTTTAGAAACATTAAACTCTCATTAAGATATTCATCATATTTTTGGAATTTTATAATTTTCTTATATATTTTTAATTACGCTTCAAACAACCCCACTGTTTCGCTGCTTTTTCGAGCTCAATCGAGTGACTCGCGGATAATTCGCCGATTTCGATAACAGCTTGTCAACAAGACAGTAACCATGAAATGCTGACTCGTTATACCCCAATAGCTGCTATTAAATATGAAATTAACTGCAAAAATGGAAATCAGACAGATGCCCTTTCATTAAATTTACCAAAAATCAATGCTTTTATTAGAATTCATCAATTTATCAGCGAATTTCTCCGATACTACCGCTGACAGATCGAAACGTTATGACAAGCAAACTCAGTCAGACAAAAAAACGATAAATTCAAACGCATTTCGGCTTGAAATAAATATTTTTAGACAGATTGTCCCCTCAATAAGATAACTATCATATTTTGAACTTTTCGGCGAAGTTCTCTTGACATCGTGACACTGACATATCGAGACGTTATGATAACCACGACTCAGTTGACTGTCACCCATGCATCATGCATGTAATCAAGATAAATATATACCCCTTTTGTTAAAATGTGTGATTTAATTGCTTCTAACTTATTACTAGTGTCTCCACGAATGAACTACAGATGACTGACGTGCATTAATACATGTTCCTATGATATAATCATCCTTGGCGACCAATTAAATATATTACACGTAAATGTCTTTCGCGTGATGGCTGGGGTACCTTGTATTTCCATTATTATTTCATTTAAAAATAAGCGTTGCATACACTGCCTCCCCAGGTAATACGCGAATAAAATTAGTATTGCTTGAGATTATATGATTAAATTTCATTACTCATGCAGTTGGATAAATTGAGAAGCCTCGATACAAAACTACGATAACACTATTTTACAGCATACAAGATTTTGCTTTCAATTATTGAAAAACAAGAAAGACAAAATAAAATAAAATAAGAATTTATAAGTTTATATTCACCATAACATACAAAAC
>KB301925.1:216397-232462 GCA_000328365.1 Capitella teleta
GGTGGATTTCCTGTCATGCTTCCTTTTCATCGTAATCTACATCTCGAAGAACATCCCCAAGAGCTACGAGGGAGCTGCCATCTGGTGGTGCTGGTTGGTCGACGTGGAGGTTCCGCTATGGTTGTTCATTGCTGTCTCCACCACTAACCTCATGGCCATTACAGTGGAGCGATACCTCATGGTCGTGTTCCCAGTTGTCTACCACAATCACATCACCGCCAACTTCATCTACGGCACAATCGCTTTCGTCTGGGTTTTTACCTTCGTTTTAATCTGCGCATTTTCTTATCCTTTCTCTGGCGTCTATGAGGGAGTGTGTTACCTCCAGGCCTTCTTCCCCCACAGAGCGCTTGCATGGTTCGTCAGCGTATACTATAATATCGCTTACTTCATCGTCCCAATATTCATGTTCATGGTCTGCTATCCTCACATGGTGAGGGTCATCAAACGACGAATGAAGGTCCAACCAGGCGGGTCGTCCAACCAGAACGCCAAAGTCTCCAAGCGACAGATGAACCTGACGCAGGTGATGTTGTCAGTCAGCATTGCTTTCGTCGTCTGCTGGGCTCCACTCAACATCCACTATTTGCTCAACTTCACTGGAATCCTGCCGCATTTGAATATGTATGATATGTTGTACAGGATCTTGGTTTACCTGTCGCTCGTCAACAGCTGCGTCAACCCTTTCCTGTATGCGTACAACTATGATGATTTCAAGAAAGGTTTTCGGAAAATACTTCCTCTGCCGACAAGTCGATCTGATCAGACGACTTGATCCTCTTAACGACTTCACGGCCCTTGACCTCAGCTCCCGACCTCACGAGAATCCATTGTTGGCAACACTATTGAATGTACTTCAATTAAGTGATTTTGTTAAATACTTGTCGGTATGGTCTGTGGTAGTTGATTCTATAACTAACATATGTTATTTGATTGATAGAGACTCTAGATCTGAACTGAGTATATACACAGTACCCCTTATTTGGTCCTCCTCTTGAAATCTAGTTGTTTCGTCTTCGAATAAAAATCAATTGAGTTTGAACATTGGAACATTGACAGTCATCACCTCGTCGTCTACCAGCCCTATTCAAACAATATTCAAACAATTTCTCTTCTTTTAATTGACTTGATTGTGGAATGATTTGATTGGATGTCTTCGCTATAGTATTCGATTTGTACACGTACGTGTTGTCGCAAATGTTGTTTCAGCAAATACATTGAACAATCATGTACATCATCTGCTTTGGTTTGTTCTTGGATGGTCATGTAATGCAAGAGATATGTACGGATGGCCATAAATCCGGGGTTATCCGAGCTCAGGTTATGCTCTGTCACGTTTCGGTCTCATATTGGCTTCTTGGGCCAAACCTTGGAATGGCCAGTGCTCTGGATATACGAGGGTTGTTTGAAAAGTTCCCGGCCTACCATGGAAAGCGTTATCACAGACAGTTGAAATTTGACTTCAATATAGGTCAGCTTTTCAGATAAACATTGTGAGCATTCTCAGGAAGTCACGTGATCACCTCTAGCGCCAATTTGAGAGAAGCAGGGGTTCTGTTTTACGCGCGACTTCAAAATCGATTTTAGACTTCTTCAACGTATATTTCCGATATATATTCTTCTTAGACGCAACAGAGCAATGGAAAATATATGTTTTTTAAAGTTTTGATGGAATTATTATATAAGGATAAAATGAAGCCTAGAAGAGAGCACTAATACTGGCATAAAATTAAGTTTTTTTCTGGTGATTAAATACTAATAAAAACGGGGGGGAAAATCAAGTGAATCATACAACTATTTGTCAAATATTTTTAATGGCTGAGTGGACATTTTATTGAATGCTGAAAAATGGGCGGGTATTTTAATTGCACCTTCCTTGCGCAAGTTTCGTGTTAACTTTTTTTTTGCGGCAGAATTCCATTTAATTTTCATCACATCAAAGCCAAGGAACAGGCAGTTTACTTAATTAAAACCAGCGATCAGATGCTTACGAGAAAGTGTTATAAGAGTCCCACAAATCAATCGTTTGGTACCCAAAATGAGCCATTGACAGTGATATCAGTAGAAGTGTGTTCAACCAAAAACGCTAGAACTTGTTCTCATTCTGTCTGAGTGTCTCCACACGCCCGACCCTCGCTTAGCGCTTGGATCATCGACACGGGGATTCAGCTTAATTATCATAGATGAGATCTATGCTGGCCTGAGTCCCTGATCGGGGAATACTCCCACATATACAAAGTGGGAAAATGCATCTAATTCCTTACTCATTGACGCAAGAATCGTTCAGTTGAGTGTTCTAGAGTCCTAGTTCCTGTTCTAGATATCTAAATTTCGACAAGGTTATGTAACCGAGGATTCAGGATGATCTTCGGTTACATCTTGTAGAACTAGCATGGCCATGTAATACAGAGGATATGTATGGATGGCCATGTAATAAAGACATAATGAATGAATTGATTTCATATGAACTCATCGCTGAACAGATGACATCCTCAACCGCTGATCATAGTTAGTAACCAACGAAGATGGCCGAGGAATCAGTTAGGACTAATTTACTAGCGAGTACAATCGTATAAACTTGTATAGGCATATGTCACATGTCTTTAATAATTTAATCATGAGAGACAATGCGCGTGTGTGATGCAAAATAAGAAGGCCAATATTTGCCAAATAAGCAGGTAATTATCGTCAGTGTAAAAGGACTAGTCAAGGGAATTAAGGGCATTGTAAAATTGCGCGATTTATCATTTGGAAATGTGTTTTGCGGATCCAGCCAGACAAAAGCAGCTGAGACTCATGAAATTGTCCGAAAATAGCGCTATCCGGAGGCAACCCGTTTTCTATAACCTCTATATCTGAAATATTAAACTCATGCCGACACTGCGCTTATCCAGATTACTCTGATTTACCCATTCCGTATTAACTAAGCTTTAAGTCAAGCCAGAGCAAACCTGTTGTTGATGAGCCTACTCTTGACATCAGTGATATGCAACACCCATTGCAAACATGTAGATAAAGAAAGAGGAGGTATTAGGATAATCTCTGCACATTCCATTGTACTCTGTATAAACATGCATGTATTGTACTTCATTGACAAGTCGGTGTCAGCACTGTTTCCCAAATGTAAGTGCATAATTCAACCCTTTGTCCTTAGATAAGGCACAACTTAACTTCTGGTTATGCCTCCTCGAACCGCACAAGCTTAAGTTGCTTCAGAATTAGTTTAATAAGCGCCCCAAAATTTGTGCGCACGCTGTTGCATGGAATATATGCACGCTTGAAACGTGACTTGGACATTCATCGGCGGCGGCGATGGAGTCATAAATAAAATAAGACCTACTTCGACTTGAATTGCAACCGGCGGCAGATCCTAGGTGTGCGAACCATGCCTCGTCTCTCTCGCACCACGTCACAAGCATTAATGGACTACGTCTACTTTTGGTCCACTCTGTGCTATACTCTCTCTATACACAGAGTTAGCCAAAGGATGTCTATCGGCTCCATGTTAACATTTCAATATTGTTCAATAGCAGTGCATGCGCTTTTCAGAGAAAGTTTTACAAAATAAGGAAAAGGGGCCCTGGACCCTGGATATAAGCATATAAAGCTGCGGTGATCTCTTCGGAATAAACTATTCCATTGTTTGCGAGGGCTGTTGTTGTGAATGTAAAAATAAATTGTATTTCATAAATCAAAACACAAGCAGAGAGATTGTATTGAACTTGAAGCGCTATAGGCAACAGGTGAATTCCATAATGCTTGTTCGGGGGCTCATCTGATTCAGCTCACAAAAATACTTTTGCGTTCACACATCACTTACATTAAAATGTTCCCACCTCATTGAAAATTGACTTTATGTCTAATTTCCTGGCTCGAAAGGGAGCAGAATAAGTTAATCAATCCCTACCAGGTACGTAACTGCTTTGTACAACCAATTAAAAAAGGCTTTTTAACATGAAATAAACTAATTTTGACCCATTTTCACAATATTAATACTTACTATTGTAGCGTCTCAATTACAAAAGGTGTCATTCCACCCAACATTTTAAAGGGATGGGGAACTGAATTTTAAGTGATGTTTTATTGACTCATAGCACCAATTGATAGCATTCCGTGCCAAAATCACCATGCCTGGATGCAAGCGTAAGGAAATAATGCATTCCGAATATCGGGGTTAGCATTGCGCCTATGGGAGAATGGCTTCCATTACGAAGTATAGGAGACACGAAGGCTTGCCGTGATTGGTCCCGTTCCCCTCGTGAAGCTATCGATTTCAGCCAATCAGAGCAGATCATTTTTGCCATAAAAGGACATCTCTGTTGTTTACGAAACGAAAGCGCATGCGTGGTGCACTCCGGCTGACCTTTTTACTGTTTCACGATGAGAAACATGGTAGGTGTCCTAGAAAATCGCTTGTTAAAATAAGAAAAATAGCGAAAAATATTTTTTTTTTCGCGCCTGACTGGTGGCAAAATGATTATTCTATCTATTTCCGAAAAGAAAATAAAAAAATATCCAGGGTTTAGTCGCAGGACACGCTGATATGACGAGGCCCATTGTAAAAGATGGGGAATTCGGTGTTTCATCACAGCTCCTGACGTCACGCCTAATTAATAATAATAATAATAATAATAATAATAATTTTATTCAATCACAACATAAAAGGTGCAAAAATAACGTAGTGGCAGAAGCGTGATCGCTTTTGCGCCACATGAAAAGTACATAGAAAAGGAAGAGAGAAAATAATAGTTTTAACGAGTCTTGCACAAAGAGAGAGAGACAAAAAATTTTAAAAACGAAAAAAAAAAACAACAAAAAACAACAAAAAAACAAAAAAACAAATATATATATGCATATATATATAAATGGAAAAGAACATAATTATAAATACTTAGCTACTAAAATGCAATGAATGGATTTTTTTAATTTTTCTAATGAGTCTAAATTTAAAAGTGACAAAGGTTGTAGGATATTATTATATAATTTAGCAATATTAAAATTTAAAGATTTTTGTCCAAGAGAAGTCCGGCAAAAAGGTACAATAACTTTATAATTTAGTTGACGTCTTGTGTTCAGACCATGAACCAATGGAGTGAGATTAAAAAATTTAGAAACAGGAGTAGGCAGCATATGGTGTGATAATTTGAAAATAAAGATAGTGCTTCGATAAATATACAAATCGTGAATATTTAATACGGAACATTCATGAAACAGTGGTGCAGTGTGGGTTAAAAGTGGAGCCTTGTTGATTAGACGGAGGGCTTTCTTCTGTAAGATAAAAAGTCGATTTATATGTATATTAGCAGATTTTCCCCAAATCATATTGCAGTAAGTCAGGTAAGGCAGTATGAGACTGTTGTAAAGCATGAGTAAAGTCGGTCTGTTTACTGTTTTTGATATTTTGCGAATGATCCCTATTGATTTTGAGATTTTGTTACAGGTGTGAGTGATGTGCTCAGAGAAGTTCAGCTTGTTATCTATTTTTACTCCAAGAAAGTTTATGCATTTAACTGTATCAATAATAGAACCATCGATGGACAAGGAGAGAGAAGAATCACGAAGATAATTATTCAGAGTAAACAACATCGAGTGTGTTTTGGAAACATTGAGAGAAAGTCGATTGCATTTTAAGTATTTAGTCAGAGCTACAAGATCTGTATTAAATTTATTTTCCATTTCATCGATATTTTTACCAGAGAGGAATAAATTTGTATCGTCGGCATACATTATAGGATTGCAGGATGTTACAGCATTTGGTAAATCGTTGATGTATATTAGGAATAACAATGGGCCAAGAATACTCCCTTGTGGTACACCGAATGTTACAGGAAGTTCAGATGAGACACTATTTTCAATTTTGACTGATTGTTTCCTATTACTGAGGTAGTTTTTTAAGAGGTCAAGAGCATTGCCACGAATGCCATAATGTACTAATTTTTTCATTAAGATATTAAAATCTACTGTGTCAAAAGCCTTTTTGATATCAAGAAATAAGCCCATCACATGTTTCTGGGAATCTAAAGAGGATATTATATTGTCTGTTGTGACTGCTAAAGCCATTTCACTATTGAAATTTTTACGAAAACCATATTGATAGTCACTAATTATTTAATTCTGTTGTAAAAAGACATAAATTCTATCATGTAGTAACCTTTCCATTAATTTTGAAAAGGCTGGCAAAACAGAGATCGGCCGATAATTTTTTACCTCCATGGAATTACCAGCTTTATAGATTGGAGTTATATTGGCAAACTTAAATTCATCTGGTACTTTATTATGTTCAAAGATTAGGTTTATTATGTGAGTCAATGGCAGAGAAATTTCATCACTGATCAATTTAATTATGTTTGGTTTTAACTTGTCCTGTCCTGCTGAGGCAGTTGTTTTTAATTTATTAAGGGCTAATTTGATTTCGTTAATTGTTACTGGTGTGAGAAAGAGAGAATTAGGATAGGAACCACTTAGGTAGTCTTCAGGGTTTGAGTCAACGTTGGGTATTATTGAATTAGCAATATATCTCCCGCGAAATCGTTAGGGATGATATTCCTTGTGTGGACCAGGCATAGGAATCATTTTTGGTGCATCAAATAACGACTCAAAGTCCATTTTTAACCAGTTCTCCCTCCCTTTAAAAGTTTGTATCTTCTACTTTTCACGAATACGAGGATTGTTCGAAAAGTTAGAAAGCACTTAAGCTTGTATGGAATCCATGTTTCTTAGAAGTCACAACAGACTGTAGCAAACCAAACTGCGCGTTCATCTACGGGAACACTTGACCACCCATAGAAGAAACTCGGGCTTTTTAGATTGCCGGTGTTCGCCTTATCCTCAAGCCCTTCATGGATGGTTGACTCAATGGAATTGGTGATTGAGAGATTGACGTGATGACATATAGCTGTATCATTAGATCGGTGTCCGCAAATCACTATGACATCCGTCGTTTTAGCATTCTCCATGGCTGCTTGACAGGTTAATAAGTCAGCATGCACCTCTGCATATAGCCTTATACTATGGCTGATTGATATACATATCAAGACCGAGGCCGCAAAATCGCTCTGCTTTAGAAAGCTGATGAGTTTTGGATGTGTCCACTTTGCGAAATCCATGATCTCAAGCGATTTAATAGCTTAAATTACAATAATCACACAATAAACACGAATAAATGCAACGATCGACACGATACGAGGCACGCTGTCCACTGAGGGAAGAAACAGTTGACCATCACTTCCGTTTTGCAGACGATTTTTGGGGTGCGTTATGGACGTTTAGCATAGCGCAAGCGAGAACTGTGACGGGCCCTATTCTGGATTCATGTCATCAAGGAGCCTTAACTATAGTGTATGCTCCTTGATGTCATGCTTGTTGACTTTTGGCGCGAGCGCGTTATGGTTTATTAGTGCGTTATGATTTTGTTGTACTTGAGCAAACAGAATTTATTTTTATATTTTTGTTCATAATTACTTGCCATAACTCTGAGTGAGATTATCATTGTTATTTTTCCATTGGAGATATTATTTTGTGTCATATTCTATTGTTATCATTTGTAGTTTTTTATATGACAAATCTCGTGTCACGTGATCTCGCTTCTTCGATGTCAAGAAATGAAGCTCATAAAATGGCCGTTCGTGTGTTGTAAATTCCGGCTGTGAAATCCATCTCCTGTACCGTGTCCAGCAAATCATCCAACGATAATGGCTAAAACTCCAATAATGCTGTTATGCAATACTAGTTAATTGATGCTTTCGATCAAGTATATAGGCATGGATAGATATCATTAGAGATGTTGTGGAAGGGACAGGGCGGTCATGAATGGCAGGACATCTTGTGCATGTATGTTATAATTCATATCGATATGGCCCGTAGAACACTTTGAAAATAAAAAATAAATTAAAGTGCTCTACAGACTCTTCTTATCACCACGATGATCACCTGTATTATCTCCTCGATTTCTCTGAGTATCTGATCTGACTGATGGTTACTTAGTTCAGCCCCTAATGCAAACAAGATCAACGTAATGTGTCAATGCATCAATCTGTACTAAGTATGCTTGCTATGCTGATTTTCGATGAAGTCGCTTCCATATACACTGCCTTGTGTTTTGGAAGCACACAACCTGGCCACACGTCCTATGAATTTAGTCTACATCTTATCTAGAAAATCATCGACATGGTACAGGATCAGTACATGTGCTCAGTGTGAAATACTGGTTGCCTCATAATTATGGCTTTATTTTTCACACAAATATTATATTATGAATGTTCAGGATATAATGATTCATTTATATATCAATATCCATACATTGATCGTCGTTTGCAGAAAAGGAGCAATGCATATGCAATGTATATAGTTCTTCAGGAAACCACACTTGATTTGCAAATTCTTTACGTGACATCCAGCATCGCTAACCTCATCCTTCTTCTCCTCCTCTTTCGATCCTTCCGCTCTCTCCTCCAGAAACGTTCTCAACAATCGTTCTGATCTCATGATGTGGCCGATCCATCGTGCTTTCCTCTTCCAGATGGCGACTTACAGGCTTCTCTTTCCACCCACTCTCCTCAACACATTTTTATTTTACAAGCGCTTTTTGCGGCTGATCCTCTCCATCCTCTTCTCAATCCACATTTCACAGCTCTCTTGATGTCACATTTTGTGAACGTCCAGGTTTCTGAGCAATAAAGGGGTACCCTTCAGACTAAGGTCATGGTGAGTCAAGCTCCCAGGTCTGTAATGTTTATTGAGCGCGTCTTTAGCCGTGTCGATTCTCATGGTCATTTATATTTCGTTTTGTTTATCTTCTAACTTTGAGCAGGCTTCTGAGGTATTTGATCTGTTGGACCTGTTCTATAGTTCTTGGTGTTATTGGTTCTTTCAGTGTCCCACATCTTTACTTCTTCATTGTTTTTACAAAGATGTTAAATAACAGTTGAGACAGCAGGCAATCCTATTTGGGTGGTACGTGGTCTTGCCAGCCCTTGTTCTTTCCGTCCTATTGCTGTCTGTCCCATGTAAAGACAACAAAGGGTTTAATCCGTCTCCGATCCTTTCAATCTGCTCGCAGGTCTTTCAGGATTTTCATGCGATGCAACATCCAACGTGAAATACGACAGGAGTTCGTGGATAACAACCGGAAAGCTCAGAGCTATGGGGCATCAAAGCAACGGAGATGTGGTTCCACAGGAGAATATATCACGCCCTTATTGAGTTATTGTTGCCTTCCACAAACAGCAATAGCCAGCAATGAAGAGATCCTGAGATGAGCACAACAATCAAACGAGCATAACCAGAATGAGAACTAGCAAACACAACACGAATGACAGTTATGGAGCTTTTTCAGACATGTGACGACGATGTGTTGAGGGAACCCGTACAGAACACCAGATCAACCATCAACACTGGCCAATTCGTTGTTTATATGGCCATATAAATTAAACTACCTATCGAAGAGGAGCTTCAATCCAAATGCCAACGATTTAATTGCAGTGCAGACTTATATACAGCATGCGAATGAACTGCTTAACAGAGGAAATTATAAATAAAATGCAGTGAGCAAATGATGAATAGAATAGTGATGCATGATTATAATAAATAGTACAAATGCTACAGAAAAAAAACAATCCTGATTAACAATTCATATCCAAATGACCTAATAACCCACATGAGGCAGATCATTGAGACTTTCCTCACTCCCACGAATATTTCCGTTCTGACAAAACAAGCACGCAGAATACATCTTTTGCATGGATTTCACGTTGCAAACGTTGAGGTCCACTGTTATGTAATCGGGATAATCTGAACCAATCGTACATGCATTATTACTTAAACGGGATGAAGTCTAGCAATTACAAAATAGAGACTCCGTGTCGGGCAGTATTTCTCACGGACAATGTATCTAAAGAAACTATTATTGAAACAAGATCAATTTTAAAAGCGCGTTTAATGAGTATGGAGAAAATTAAGGCATTCAAATTGTGGAACGATCGTTAAATGCATAATTTATAACCTAAATTGCGTACTTTAACAATGTGAATGACACGGCATCATATATAACACCGAATATGTCACACAAATCATGAATGCGATTCAATCCCTCGACATGAAAAATACGGAGGCGTTTGTCCTTTGGGCAACCCATCATGAGGTTAGACTGAGGTGAGGCACTCGTGTTGTTCGGGTCCAAGGATAGTCATTTCAAAGGAAATCGTGAGGTGGTGGATCATAAAACAATGATATTTGTATTATGATCCCACACAGTAATTCGTTATGGTAGTGCTGGTGGTTTTGGTTTTGGAGATTCGAGATCTAGATGGCCTCGTCCTGGCGCCAATTGGTCACTTTAGCTCCACCTGTCCTAGCTCTGTCTCGGACAGTGCGATTGCAAAAGAAAAAAAAAACGAGATAACGTTGAGGGTTGGAAATAATGAGAAGCCTGATGGCGGTCCATTCCAGCACCCAGCTTCCCAATTGCCTCCCATCGCTGTGTCTCTGTTAAACATCATAAACATCAAGGTGGTAAATGATCTATACATGGTAGCAGATTACTAATTCACAAAATGAAATCGACATTACCATTGTTTGGGGGTAAATTTTGAGTGAAACCCAGTTTTGCTGCTTTCTAAACAAGACTGAAATTGACACGCATGTCAATTTCAAAGCCGCCACAATCAGCTTCTAGATCCCGATTAACTATTCTTTAACTAAAATTTTAATGTATTATTTCCGCGATTGATCAAGCTATGTTATTGTTATTCATCGTGCATGCATAAATTCATTTTATATGCATCATATTATACCCGCATATTTGTTTGCCGGGTGTCGTAAAGACAAACAGTATGCGAAACCAACCAAAATTTTATATTTTGAAATTTACAGATAAAGCGGGCGGTTTACAATGATGCAGGTTGGCATGCATGCATATAGGCCGGCATTCATGATGTGGTTTCTGAGCTGTTGAAGTGAATTAAATGCTGTAATTAATCAAGAGATGCATTCTTAATTCTCGCATCAAGTGCAAAATTGCGCACATTGAATTGATTGTTTAGTTAACACGTGTGCTGTGAGAGGGGTTTTATTGAGGTGTAATTCAAGATATGTTT
Source organism: Capitella teleta (assembly GCA_000328365.1). NCBI lineage: Eukaryota > Metazoa > Annelida > Polychaeta > Capitellidae > Capitella > Capitella teleta. The sequence continues at coordinate 227,491 of KB301925.1, forward strand.
TGGGTAGTATTATAACTTTCGCCCATTGTACTATTTATATAGTTATATAAATTGCAGATCACCGTAGACGTAGTTGTTGAGCTACTTTTTCAGATTAGCAAGATCCGTACAGCTGATACAGATTGGCGAATCGCACCATGATCAATGTCGTCAATGAGAAATAGGGATGGGAAAATCCTACTTTCAGGTGCTTACGAATGGATAATCTCATGTTAATGCGTCTGACAGCAAAATAAAACAATTTGTAATAATTAGTTATTACATTAGTTGTTTTTTAATCTAGTTAATTATCAACAGCTAGTATTATTTTCAAATTTGAAATCCTCTTTTTGGGTTGTAGCTTAGCGTTCTTCGAGATAATTGAACCTTAGCTTTAACACAAATACGTGTTTGTGTTTGTGAATAAATCTGCAGGGCTGATATACTTCTCTGGTTGCAATGACTCTCTGTGCATAGATATGGATATTAATTTCATTTAACATCCTATTAAGTGATTATATGGATATTGAGACGAGCTTCCTATTATGAAATAGAAAGATCATTGGACGCTGATCTCCATGATCTGAGCCTTCCATTATCTCCATGATCATTGGAAGAACTTGATCTATGCCTGCGGGGATCTTCCTAGCTTGTGTACATTCATCTCTCAAGGTCTTCGGAGGTGGTTTCGCAACAATACTAGTAGTTTTGATGCGAGTACACGCAGTACCCCTATTGTTCCGTTTTCAAATTGCATTTAACACATTCACCGCCAAGGCATTTTCGGGACGATACCCCTATACCGCCACGTATTTTACTCAAAAAGCCTTGATTTTACCGCTCTGTAATTTCTATATGAACGCACGCATTTCTGCATATTTAACATATTAGGATAGATCGTTCTTTTGTGAATCTAACCATATAAAATTCAACATCATACATGCAATTACATGTACTGAAATACAGCTCTGAACAACACACACTTTGGTGAAAACCACACCTTCGCAAGCAAAAAGCTGAGAAAATCGCAGTTTTGTCTCAGCTACCAGTATGACCAGCATAACACGCATTGTGATTATAGAGGTTACGTTGTGTAGGCATTTACCTATTACCGCACAATAACGACCCCAGTAATTAGCAGATCAAAGGATGAAAATGATAGTTATAAAGTCGAGAGTTTGAGTCGGCGCTAACTTCAACTTGGCTTTCAGTCGCTAATAAGCTCGTTTTCTTAAGTCCTTTTTGCCTCACAAACCCGCACTGTTGTTAGAGAGATGCCTTGAAAACAGTGCTTTGATGTGTGGCATAAAAGTATGCCGAATTAGAAATAAGCAGTTGGAATAACTTGATAATTTCTTTATTGATCAGTGTGCCTAAACCAAAGACGGAGGCACACGTGTATTATTATAATTGTATTTGAAAGGAAAATCAGGGTACGTACACCTGTATTCTCTTGCAAAGTGCAAAGAGAATGATGCTACACCTCTGTACATGTATATAGTCAACAATGACAAAATAAAGATTAGGAATTGTTTCCGCTTCACGATTACGTGTGGTTTATTGCATTTAGATCTATTCTACATCAAAAAATTAGTTTGAGAATGAGAATATCATAATGAACACGGAACAAAGATAGCACGCCATGCGTATACACGTGCCACGTACGGTGCCACGCTTCAACGATGTATACTCTGTTACATTCTAGCGACTCAATCACTACTATGTAGATCGTAGTTGGAAACTCAATAAACATGCATGGTCTTTCATTGCTAGACATGTATGCACATGTATAAATATGTGCTAGAAATCCATATGTTGCGGAAGCGATGCTTGTGATGAAATGTGTATCTGCCTTTTTTCTATATACATATATACGTGGGATATACATCGTACATATATATCTTATTATTTTTTCAATAACTCATCACATAATTATACATTTACCAGTACACTAGTATTCAAGCTGAACACCCGCATTGCCCAATTGCTGTGAAAACTAATCGCTTCACTGCTTCACCCCGAGTCGTGATCGCTTCGCTGCATGCTTTCGGCAGCGGTCTACCACAAATCAATCGGTAACTGCTATATAAACTTCAGAAGTACAAGGATTAATGATTGGTTTAGGAACATATATCCGATAAATCATGATATAATCATAGATGCACACGGTCAAACTCTTTGATATTTTCAGAGATGATGCGCAATAGGTTATAGCACCCGTATATAGCAAAAAGTGCAAAACACGGAAATCTCCGTGTTTGGCGGAGAAGCGTTGGGCACGTAAACACGGAAATCTCCGTGTTTGGCGGAGAAGCGTTGGGCACGCAAACACGGAAATCTCCGTGTTTGGCGGTGAATGTGTTAATGTGGTGATTGTATTCGTCGTCAACTTCTGTGGTTTAGTCACGCATAATAATGACAACTTCTCCACTCACTCTGTGCAGAGCATTCTTTCTCTCAGGTGTAATCATACTTCAACCTCTTCTAACTGGATGGCCTGAAGTTTGGGCATAAGCATGGATGATGTGACTTTCATTGACGCTCGTTGCATTGTCATCCTGGTCAATCTCTCTGGTATCGGCCTTACAATGTGGCTTCACTACCTTCCTTTTAATGAGTTGTCAATTCGATGTTAATTGACACAGTATTTGCGGTCAAATTAAATGCAGCTGCAGGGGTTGACAAGAAAGATATTGGTTACGCTCTGGTCTCACAAAGAAATCACTTCATTCGTGCGTTTCTTTGAAACTGAATTAAATCTGACGTAAGGGGAAAAGCATTTGACGTGTGGATTGTTTCCAAGAGTACAAAAGTCCATTCTATTTGCACATTTATCTTCCGGACAAAATTAATTCCCATTATGCTCTGATGCTGAATGGCTCTAGACGTGTCAAAAACATGACAGCGGCCAAATGGAATTAAACAGAACCCGGCTGACATCTTTGAGACATTTCTTACAAAGCTCTTTTGTAAATCAGCGTAGTTACTATCAAACATTGACAATAAAGTGCGCTCGAGTCTTGCATGGCAACCAGTGCTGTGCTGAAAAGGCAGAACACGAAATCTCATTCAGTTTCCAGAATGGAGTTTCGTCGCGTACTGTGGCTGCTTGTCGGTTTTGTGAACTTACGAAATACGCGTGGAACAGAGAAAGTAGAATACGTGTCTAAAGAGCTAACATCGATTCCTCTGGACATTTCATCAAGTATGACTCATTTGGATTGCACAAGAAATTCAATATCAAACGTCAAGGATTCAGATTTCAATGATAAGTATCCGAATCTTGTAGTGTTACTGCTTGGTAGGAATAAATTAACGTCAATTGATTGTGGTTGCTTCAAAGGAACTGTTTTGAAGACGATAGACATTCGCCTCAATGGTTTGACTGTCTTTCCAGATTTTCGTGAAGTGCAGGATACACTTCAAAATGTAGTTCTCAACAACAATAATATCAGAAGAATATCACATGAAGATATTAATTACCTGATCAATTTATCAAGATTGTCTCTCAATCAGAATCCTCTGGAGCAATTACCTGATCTTACAGTGCTTCTCCCGTCACTGAAAAACTTGTATCTTGATTATATCAATTTGGATTGTTGCAAGAGTACAGTTTGGATGAAGGATTTGACAATTGAAGGAAAGCCCTGCAAAAACCCATCAACATGGAGGGAAAAGTTACTGGCCGAGATTTCAGAACAAATGCTTCATGGTCGACCCTGTCAAATAACATCTTCAAACTGGACACATAGCGGTGAGGAACACTGTTTGAGTCCTGAAGATCGATATTTTTTTGTTATCACATTCTCCAAATTTTATATGTACCTGTATAACTTTTAGTAAGTTTCATGAACGTAGTATATAACCATATAAAAATTAACCAGGTACACGATCCATCATCCGTCTATGTATAGTACGTGTAACATGTAGTACGATATATCTATACTCACATCAGAAGTTTTAGCCACGGCACATAGGCACTCACGGCAAAGCTACGACGACTGTTTACGGACCGCCCAGGGTCTGCCATCTGCTAGCCCTATACTATGGAGCCGTGGATCCTCTCTACCTTATTAGGCTCATAATGAGTCCACACTAAATAACATTTTAGATGCCCAGGTTACTTTACAATTTCCACGCAAATAATCCGCCAAATATAACAGCAACCATGCTGTATATTGCATTTTTTTGCTGAAGCCACAACAACCACATTCGATTAACTGCAATACTTTGATAATTGGGAATAACGGTTCTTGGCTTCTTGATTCCAGTTTGGCCTCAATGGTCGAGCAAGAGCTAGCTACCATCACTGATATGAGTCACATGATTATTCATCTCGGGTGCCATCGATCACAGGACAGGCAATTTTCATTCTTAATTTCACCACGAATTGTTGTTACCAACCTACCCTCCCTGCTGCTCACCCAGTAGGTCTACATTGAACCTTACTTTCCATTACGATAATTATGTCATGAAGGCTAGTGGTCATCACAGAGATCAGCATCTTGAATGACATGGACATGATATGAATGTAAAAAATTCAGCGATGCTATTTGAGATATTTCATGACCAAATGCTTCATCTCTTCTGAATGCATTTACATTATAATGTAATAATCACGTTTCATAATCCTAATATTCATGGAAGCTCACTTATGCTCATGGCTTTCATTTCTTTCAGAATGTTATGTAATTACCTCAGACACAACGATAACAGATCAGACAAGCATAGTCACAACTGAAAACGCAAAAAATACAAATCAACGAACTATCATTCAAACCGACAATACAATATTGACAGAACAGCCCAAAATTCTTACAACTGAAAAGGAGAGAGGAAGAAACGAAGTCTCTTCAGCTACAATGGATTCACGAATGCAATCTAAAATGCACCAAGAGACACTAAACTTGACGTCTCCTAATATGCTTGGAACAACAATAAATCCATTCACTAAATTACTTCCCTTACTCTCAACATCACAACCCTTCTTTTC
>KB301925.1:232512-252271 GCA_000328365.1 Capitella teleta
CGATCCATCATCCGTCTATGTATAGTATGTACGTGTAACATGCATACATGTAGTACGATACATCGTATCTATACTCACACTATTTTATCGATTTTTTGTAATCAGCATAGGTTCAATCAGAAGTTTTAGCCACGGCACATAGGCACTCACGGCAAAGCTACGACGACTGTTTACGGACCGCCCAGGGTCTGCCATCTGCTAGCCCTATACTGTGGAGCCGTGGATCCTCTCTACCTTATTAGGCTCATAATGAGTCCACACTAAATAACATTTTAGATGCCCAGGTTACTTTACAATTTCCACGCAAATAATCCGCCAAATATAACAGCAACCATGCTGTATACTGCAATTTTTGCTGAAGCCACAACAACCACATTCGATTAACTGCAATACTTTGATAATTGGGAATAACGGTTCTTGGCTTCTTGATTCCAGTTTGGCCTCAATGGTCGAGCAAGAGCTAGCTACCATCACTGACATGAGTCACATGATTATTCATCTCGGGTGCCATCGATCACAGGACAGGCAATTTTCATTCTTAATTTCACCACGAATTGTTGTTACCAACCTACCCTCCCTGCTGCTCACCCAGTAGGTCTACATTGAACCTTACTTTCCATTACGATAATTATGTCATGAAGGCTGGTGGTCATCACAGAGATCAACATCTTGAATGACATGAACATAACATGAATGTAAAAAATTCAGCGATGCTATTTGAGTTATTTCGTGACCAAATGCTTCATCTCTTCTGAATGCATTTACATTATCATGTAATAATCACGTTTTATAATCCTAATATTCATGGAAGCTCACTTATGCTCATGCCTTTCATTTTTTTCAGAATGTTATGTAATTACCTCAGACACAACGATAACAGATCAGACAAGCATAGTCACAACTGAACAAGCAACCATGAAAAATCAGCCAAGCATAGTCACAACTGAACAAGCAACCATGAAAAATCAGCCAAGCATAGTCACAACTGAACAAGCAACCATGAAAAATCAGCCAAGCATAGTCACAACTGAAAACGCAAAAAAGACAAATCAACGAACTATCATTAAAACCGACAATACAATATTGACAGAACAGCCCAAAATTCTTACAACTGAAAAGGAGGGAGGAAGAAACGAAGTCTCTTCAGCTACAATGGATCCACGAATGCAATCTAAAATGTACCAAGAGACACTAAACTTGACGTCTCCTAATGTGCTTGGAACAACAATAAATCCATTCACTAAATTACTTCCCTCACTCTCAACATCACGACCCTTCTTTTCTACAACTGTGGAACCTGAAAATACAACAACCCGCAAATGTGAAGTAACAGATTCGAATGCAACCAATGTTGCATGCCGACATGAAGTTGTGCCAGGAGAGCGACCTCCTCTCCCTAAATTTGTCGTCATAAGAAAAGGTGAGAGTTTTTTCTTTCTTTCTTTGTACGCATAAATAAGTAAACGTAGGATAATATAGGATACTCAGCACACATGCCTCTGGCTAGCTTTATTTTTTGCTGACTAACCTATCAAAAGTGGGATTGGATGCAATGAAGTGCAAACATGTTCAATAATATTTTATTTAATATTATTATGGTAATCGGTGATTTGATTATGTTGCAGGAGGAGGTTTATCCTAAATAATAAAGTGTCCCTGACAAGAGTACCCTCCTGATCGCGAATCAGAGGTCCTACGGGGGGGGGGGATAAATTACAAATTTATAATTACATTGCTACTTAATTTGAACCGTTCCTTGCAGAGGGAGTTGCGATTGTTGATTCGATGTACATCACAAGCCACGTGGTGATCGGCAGCTCGTTCATCATCGCAACTTTTTCGGTCTTGCTGTTCGTGGTTTTGTCCGACGTCCCACGGATTTTGCAGCATATCCACTACCTGAACGTCCCTTATGGACAAATATTCAACGTAGATCAAAGTAGGAAACGACGACGAAAGGCCCTTGGATGCAGACGATATATTAGTAAGCGATGGCGCACTGGTACGGCACTCGCTTAGGGTGCAGTGGTCGTGGGTTCGATTCCCCAGGTCGGCAATTTCCGGGTTTGAATTTAGCGTCTTGAATACACTCACATTCACCACGACATAACATATTGCATAGTGTCAAATTGTGGTATCTGGTTGGACAGTGATGGATATTTGTACTCGATAAAGCAGTGGCTGCGCACGCTTGATATGCTCCCCTCGGTGATTTTGTGTTGGTGTGATGGGTCCAATAACCATGGGTAATATTTTCAGCGCATTTGAATTACGTGTTTAAGATATTAAGTGCGCAATAATCAGAACATTATCATTACTATTTTACTTTTTATATTAACTTTTAAAGTCACTTGGCGTCTACTTTGATGTTAATCGCACAATAAGTTATTTATTTATTTATTTATTTATTTATTTATTTATTTATTTATTTATTTATTTATTTATTTATTTATTTATTTATTTATTTATTTATTTATTTATTTATTTATTTATTTATTTATTTATTTATTTATTTATTTATTTATTTATTTATTTATTTATTTATTTATTTATTTATTTATTTATTTATTTATTTATTTATTTATTTATTTATTTATTTATTTATTTATTTATTTATTTATTTATTTATTTATTTATTTATTTATTTATTTATTTATTTATTTATTATATAATTATAGTGTATTTATTCATTTTTGAATATCCTCGCATGGAATGAATTGCAAAACTTTTCCCGAATGTAATTTTAATTTTATTTTCTTCACAAAACTGAAACGATTGATTGCAACAATCTTGAAACGTTGTACACCTTAGCTTGTTTAGCTGAATGGCTCTCTTAATCAGCGAACGCTTTGCTTTCAACGCGTTGTTGTAGCTCATTGTAGAATGTAGGTGTTTGATTGGTTAACATGGTGAATGTTGTTTGCAGCTGTGGATATCCATGACATGATAATCATCATAATATTAACATGAATTTCTTATAAATATTGTGCTGTGTGCATTACATGCTCTGATTTATTCTTGTTATGTAAACTAGCTCGTTATTCTACACCACCAGATAATACACGGCTCCTGAAAAGTGGTGATTCAGTTTATAATGCAGGTAATAGTGCATGGTGACCATGGTAACGCAACAGGATTTTTCGATTAGTCGCATATTTCTCAGTTTTTCGTTTTGCAAATTTACACTCGAATTCTTCTACTTGACATGTGTATGCATGTACACAATACAGCACTATCATTTTTATTACGGAAAGAATAAATCATTCTTGTGAGTCTCATTCAGTCTAATTCAGAGGTACAGTTGTGCGATTAGTTCCGGTCACTATTTCCTCATTGTGAGGAGCTATAGATATATTGCTGACTCATCTGGTAGTTTTATTAACTTCTAGAATGCTTCCATCTATAATTAGCAAGTGAATGGTGTAGCACCACTGGAAATGCCACGTCCAAAAGGGACAATGATCGATTATGTAATCTATCAAAATAATAAGTTTGAAATGAAAGGTGATCAAGCATGAGTTATCGATAGGTGAGCTGGTGAGTCATAGATTGGCATATGCTTATAAAGTGAACCTTACATACATACGCCCCGTGCTCAAGTAAATCGATACTATATACTGTGAGTTATAGACATGCGGGTCACGTTGACTACGAACTGCGAATTGATGTTTTTCTGCCAGAATATTATTGTTATCTTGTTTGTTCGGATGACTATTATATCCAAAGCACTAATCCAATTTTAGGACTGAAAGGGGTGGATCCTAAAATTAATGTCCTTGCGGCAAATTGTACGTTGCAGCTTCGAGCAGGTACTAATATTCCCCATACAGTGCACCCACAAAAGAAAGTCAAATACGATGGTCATTGAAAAGAGTTCTCAATTATATTATCAATAAAAAATTACAATCATTCACAAGATGGATATCACAGTACATATGCCGAAAAAATATTTCAAGAATATCATTACAAAGCAATGATTGATGCATGAAGGAAAGAACAGTTACTGCAGAGCGACCCTCAACAGAGTATATTATACATACAATGTTCCCACATCTCTAGCCTGGATGCAGTGAATGCACGAGCAAAACATTCTCTAAGAGATTTGAAAGGTGTGCTCATTTGACTAGATGCAGCATGAAGACACGGGTGCATTCATGTGGTATAATTGTGTGCAAGTAAAAAACATATACAAAGATTAAATGAGGGCTCCACCGTATGAGCTTATCGTTGACATTGTCGACATATTTGAAAGAGTTGATGTGTCTAAACTTCGCATACTGCCGTGCTCATCGGTCGGTAGTCTGAACCTAACGTGGTTGGAGTTACCGAGGGCGTCTTCTGGCCCTACGGCATAAGCACCGTTCAGGGCAAGGTTGCGGTCACTGGCCCGTAAACAACTACGGTGTACCCCAGGAGCCAAATCGGAGGAATCAAAGAAAACGCCCGCCTCCTCAGGGATGAGAAGCATGTCAGAAGATCTCGCGATTTCCTCTGTAATGGAACAAAAAGTAGATTGAGCTAAATGGTAAAATAATAAAATTGGGTGGCCATACCTTGGACGGCCATTTGTTCCCAATGAGGAGAAAGGGGAATGCCCGAGTTGAGCTCAGACACCGATGAACCCCGGCCGCTGTCAGTTGCCGAGTAGCTACATTCTGACCCTCTCTCGTTCTGAAAAAAAAAACAACATTTGATAACATAGATCAAAACGTCACTGAGATGGCAAGAGAAAAAGAAGAATAGAATTGGAAATGTAGAAGGAAGTGCAGTCCTGCCCCTCATCCTATGCGTTTTGTATTGTTTTGTTTTGATTTGTTTTGATTTATTGTTGATAGATTGCATAAGTGCAACAACAGATGAGTGACAGTCAGACTTAGAAGAGAAGATAGCGAAAGACAGAAAGCCTAACACTCACAGGATGAGGGTTGGGATTGAAGGCTGCCGGTTTCTGGATGGTGTGTCTAGGCTGATAAATGATTTTATGTTTGCTTGCTGGGGGCTTCTTTTTCCCAGATAGCTCCAGAACCGGAGTTCCCTCAAGCACATCCAGGCCCTAAACAAAAATCAAGAATCAAGAGTGCACTGCCAGTAGCCATTAGGGGCCATGCTTAGGGACTTTGGTGAGGTTAGATCAGTAGAAGTAACTAGAGGTAACTTAGAATTCTTACCTTTGGTATAGATCGACTATGTCTCGAACTCAGCTTGTCAATCTGGCTCCCTTGTTGGGATGCTGAGCCGACACTGGCTCCTGAGCTCTGACTGGATGATGCAACGCTGGCCAAAGAGCTACGTTGGTTGGCTTGAGCCATTTGAACAACAATGTTGCTGGCGCTTCCTCGTATGCTGGAAATGTCGCTCCCCATTGACCCCCGTCTCCTTTCTGCTTCATATATCTGGTATTGCATATCCAAGTTCATGTCAGGGTTGACGTAAGCTGTTCCCCAACCCTCTGATTGATTGCTCTCTGGTATGGCTTGCTGCTGAAGTGGGCGGACCTTGGGATCCAACATGGCCGCCATCCACTTTAGCCGCTTCTCGCGAAGTGCGCGACGCCGCGTCAAAACAATGAGCACGACCAGAATGATTATGATGATGACGCTTGCAATGATCACAGCGATAATGATGCTGACACTTGCTCGGGATCCTGTTCCTACCAAAGGACTAGTGCCACTGCGTACATTAATCTCGAGTTCACTGTGTGATGTCAACTTTGGGTCACTTTTATCATGCACAGTCAGTCGTAGTGAGTATGATTCTTTGAAGTTACTTTGGATGAATTGATCAGTCAAGTAGAGATTTCCTGTGGAAGGCTCGATGATGAAGAAATCAGAGTCTGATTTGGACTGCAACGAATACACAACTTGTGATCCCTGATCGGAGTCACCGGCGATGACCCTACACAAGAAATGCGGAAAAGAACTTATGTCAGTGAGATCCACCTGAACTGTGTTATTCAAAATGGTTGGAAATATGAATACTGGGCCGTTGTCGTTTAGATCTTTGATGTGGATGATTACCGAAGCAAACTGTTGTTCGCCATCAAAACTTGTGGCGACTGCAGTGAAGTTATAAACAGCAACGTGTTCTCGGTCGAGTTCACCTTTACAGACGATTTCCCCAGTTTGATCATCGATGCGGAATTTGCGAACTTCTTCCTGGGGTCCTTCTAAGGAATAAGTGAACCCGTTGAATTTATTGCTGTCATTGTCGATCGCAGTGACATTTCCAATGTGATAATTGGTATCAACGTTTTCTGTCACCACGAATTCGTAAACATCTTGGGTGAAAGTCGGCTGTTGGTCGTTCAAATCCTCAACTGTGATGTAGACGCTGGCGATGGCTTGGCGCTCGGGTTCACCGTGGTCAGTAGCAATGACGGTGAAGTTGAAGTCAGGCGTTTCCTCCCGGTCGAAGCTTCTCCTCGCTGAGATGTTGCCTGAGGCTGCGTCAACTGCGAAGTTTTCCTCCATTGCCGGGTCGTCGTAGATAAAATAGCTCAGTTTCGCGTTGTCTCCGTGGTCTCTGTCTAGGGCTGTCAAACTAATTATGACAATCCCGACTTCATTGTTTTCATGCAGAGATGCCTTGTAGCGACTTGGTTGAAATACCGGTGGGTGATCATTCTCGTCCAGGACATCAATGGTCAAACGTCGCACAGATGTCTGTGGTGGGTCTCCTTGGTCTGCACATGTGATTTCAACGATGTAAGATTCGCCCGCTTCGCGATCAAATACTGCATTGGTGACCATTTTGTACTCTGTCTCGTACATTTTTGACAGCACAAAGCGTGGGTCACTCAGGAAGCACTGGAACTTCCCTGCCTGACCACTGTCCGAGTCAATCACCGTGACATGGGCAAGGAATGTGCCATTGGGCGCATATTCGGACACTTTCAAGTGGCCATCCAATTGTGGGCCCGTGTTTAGCTTGATGTTGGGGGCATTGTCGTTAAGATCAAGTACCTGCATAAGGTTAAATATATTATTGCAATCATTCAATTATTTAACTAACCTCCACAAAGAGCTTTACTCTTCCCGGCACAGAATCTGAGTTCCTATCTTGGGCAGTGATGGTCAGTGTGTACGTGCTGGACAGCTCATAGTCCAGTTCACCGACAACGAACACTTCGCCAGTACTTCCGTCAATGATGAAGAGTTCGCCGTATGCCGCCTCCGTCTTGCTCGAGAAGCGATAGGTGACCTGTACATTAATAGCACCAACAATCAAGTTATAACTTTCTTTATAAGTCAGATTTTCGCCCTCCCCTCCAGACTACTCAGATACATCTGAATCCCTATTGAATTATACAAAACATCCCAGATTCACGAGTGGTTCGTGTAAAGTGTTGCATTCATTGATTTTGGAGCAGTCTAAGACACCATGCAAACCTCTTCTGAAATTTGGTATACTACAGAATGATGGAGCATGGAGAATCATATGAATTTATATAACACAAGACAGTGTTAATCGGCACCGAGTCCTTGGCTGCCCGAGGTCTGGTATTAATTACATTCATTGTGTATTATGTTATAAGCGCGCACAGGTGGGTTCTGCTGTCGCACAGCGGAGCACTTCTTTTAGATACCAGCATATCGACCGCAATTGTGCAGCTGGCTCGGTGGCCAAGTGGTAAGGCGTCGGTCTCGTAAACCGAAGATCCCGGGTTCGATCCCCGGCCGGGCCTCCTTTTTTTTTTTCCTCACTCATTTTGTCAATAATTTTTTTTCTCCAACTTGCGTTTGTTGTTAACGGTACCTTTTCGATACATTTTTTGGATTAATAGTTATTCAGCATTTAACCAAAGAACATGGGACATAGGTCATGGTCTGTGTAAGAGTGCAAGTTATTGGCCTCTATCCATGCGATAAAGGGGGCCTATGCGGTTAAGATTATATGGTACGGTTTAACTCAAAACTATCATAGGCATACCGGCGTGCGGTAAGCCTGGCTAATATAGACGTCTACTATATATAGACTAAGAATTGGCCTGGAATGAGCTATGAGACTTCCTGTTGATCGAGAGGGGACCCAAAAATCTAACACATGAGGCTGTCATCCGAATGAATTCGTCCATTCTCGAGAACACACATTCAATGTTAATCATCAAAATCATCATCAATACATTATGTTATTTTATTACCTTATCTCAGCGGCTCCGTTACGTAATTTTGTGGTAGAGACCTTTATATTAATTTATAATTTAATACCCGTATTAATTTATTCAAATTGATGCAACCATATATTGATTATATTCATCGACTAAAGTATTGTTTCTTTTCTTTCTTTGTTCAAATGAATTTAGATACGAAATATACTTAGGTCCAAATCAGATACAGTGTATCAACTACACAACAATTAAACGCCCCATTGAAAAAAAAAAAAAAAAAAAAAAAAGAGCTTCCGTGGATTGACCCCGTTCTGGGTGCCTAAGACTGAGAGCAAAATGAGACGAGTGACAAATCCAGTCATGTTTACGGAATGTGCGACAGGGAAGAATGTGACCGACCAATATCTGGCGAGAAACGTTTCATTTCGACTAAGGTAGAGAAGATCCCTAGCCTCAGATCCTCATAAAAGACCCCAAATCCGCGTTAAAAATATCCTGAGATTCGATTATTGCTGCAAAATAATGCCCACCTATACCTTACTATGGTCATCGCAGACTTCTTGAAGAACGAAAATAAACTGACGGCATTGTCATGTTCAGCACATCCAATTTGTCACCAAATAAACATTTATGGGATTAACTGAAGTCAGTAATTCCTTGCCGCCTCCCGTCTCTACACAATAGCAGAGAGCTCATTCAAGGCGGTAACAACATCTCACAGGGCTGAGGGTCTCATTGAGAAATTTGGCCCAAAAATCCTCTGATGTGTTATTGACTTGTGAGTCAGAGAACAGGGAATATCTGACCATGAAAATCAAACATTTTTTTATTTTTACCCATTGTCAATTGTTCCTCCAATTAAACCAGGTTAATTCGATTTGTTTTCGTTGAAATTTTAGTAATATGTGCGCAAGTGGTTTAACTTAGAACAAACGAAAATTCGTGTCTATAAATCCAGACACTTCACGCTTCAAATGTGGTGTTGGCATAATCAAAGAGTTGCGAATCTTTTGCTCCTAAGTGTATATAGAGAGATGTGAAGCCTAGTACATATGTAAGGATAATTATGTACTCAATAATTATTGATTTATTATACACGATGAATAACCTCAAAATACCCTATACATGTAGAATAGATATGGAGGATCATTCATATTTCGATATTGCAATTTACAGTAAGGCTAAAAAATTGGCACTAAGCCAACTTACGTCGAATCAGAATACATTCCTGCTCGTGCAAAGTGCGTCATGGTAGACCTTACACCGCCATCGTTGCATGGGTCCGCATTCCGTTCGGGGTCTGGCCTTTTGCCAAGTCATTCAGGGTCTCATTGGGAATCCAGAATGTTCTCCGCCGCACATGCTCTTATTATTACATGTATCTGCATTAACTTTGCAATTCTAAATAGTGAAACCTTGGCTATCTTTACCCATATAGCCAGTCACCATTCATATTTGCCTCTGCGTAATTCCTACTGCAGTCCTAATATTTCACACAACCAATGTCCCATCCCAGCCATTGCAGTATAATTTGTCATCAGATATTCTGAATGAATCGAAATAATAATGAGAAGAATATGAAAATCCTGCTGACCTCTCCGTTTTTGCCTTCGTCTGGATCCGTGGCGTGAACCTGGACAATCCTTTTGTATTGGGGCACGTTTTCATTCACAACCACGTTGTACGTAGCATTTTCAAAACGAGGGCTATTATCATTGACGTCCAAGACTTTGATGTTGACCGCAATGACCCCTGATTTAGGCGGAGATCCACCGTCAAAAGCCACAATTTGCACTGAATATGTGTCGCGGACCTCGCGATCGAGCGATTGAGTCAATTTCAGGTGGATATTCTCAGCTCCGGCCAGACCTGTACTTGATTTCAACTCGAAGTATTCTGAGTCTCCATCTTGCAATAAGGCGTACTGCTGTATCCCGAAGCGAGGGGAGTCTGGATCATCGGCCGCGGGCACTGCGATGGAATTTCCAGGACGTGCAGATTCTGTAACCGAACGCAACACTTGGTCCTCAGGGAACGCCGGGGCGTGGTCATTGATGTCAATGATCTCTACGTTTACAGTTAATATAGCAAAGTACTGTCCAGGTTGTACTTGGACTTTAAGCTTCACTTGACACTCCTCTTTCTGGTAGCAGATGACGTCCCTGTCGATAACTGCAGCGCTGGTTAAATCCCCAGACACCTCATCCAAATTGAACAGATATTCGACTGAATTTCCTTGAGTACGCGAAAATGAGTATCTGAGTGTGTCGAGGATGTCCGGCGTGTACTTGGCCGTCATGTTGGCACTGTCAGCCACATTGCCGATGAAGGTCCCTTTCGGCATCTCCTCCCGGACCGTGAAATCTAGGTCAGAGACAACCTGTGAAGACACTGAGTTGGCACTGAGCCAAAGGAGAAGACAAAACGCTGCGCTCTTCATGCTTGTATCCCGTTATGACGTCGCATCTTCTCTCCGCTTCATCATCTGCAGAGAGAAATGCACAGCGTGAATGCTTATACAGAATGGAGCGCCTTTTTTCCTCTCTATTTTCCAAAGCAAAATCTGCAATTAACATTACCCTCATCATGTTACAGTGCGCCCTAAACATCACCCTCATGAGTGATGGTCAACTTTTGATGATACCATGATGTCCAGGGTATAGTGCGTTGACCATTCAACGCCTGCATACAAGACCCTTTCAAAGTACGAAGCGATGGATATGAGGGCAGCGAATTAACGCTGGCTCAATTTAATCATAATTGCGTATAATTACTGCTGAGATGCCTACAATCTGAAACCGTGAAATTCAAATTGAAATGATGATCTATATATTGTATACTGATTTTAAATGCCAACCTATTTTAATTTTTTTTAATAATTTGAATCAATGTATACACCGTTGTGAGACTTCTGAGTGTACAGCTGTATATCAGTAATTTTACGCTTATGAAATAATGAGATGTTACTGTTTTGCTATAAAATCAATTCCTCGCAATGGATGTTGTTGCCCTGGGAATATAACTGCTCGATTAAAGGTAAAATATGAAGAAGAAAAAAAAAACGCTTGCAAAAATATCCACACTTTATGACACCGTGCCATTTCAATGGGTGTTCAGTGAAGCGATTCTCAACAGATGCCCTACCAGCAGAAACATGCTTGATGTTATAGAGTACCACCTGCTGCCAATACGTCGTGAAGAGGGGATTGGGAACAGCACCAAGTGCAGTATTTACTATGCAGTATAACTGGAAACCCACATGAACACAGTTATGATCCTTCCCTATTGATTGCACAGCGTGAAACGTGAAGATTATTATGAAGACATTCACGACAGACTGACATTGCTAACTCACCGAAATCCGCCCTGTTATAAATGCAGAGTGAGACTTTTGTAAGGCCTCTGTATTTATTCGAATGTACGCCGAACCCGCATCAAAGCTACATTTGCAAATGAAAGTCAAATCAAAAGCATATCATTATAATGTATTTCATCACATTATTATGTCAATAGCGGAATTTGTTCGTGGAATTCATGCATTATATGTTTCTGAATTTACTACGATGGATCAAGTCAACAGATCTGTATACATGTATACGAAATATTAAATTTTAAAACAGCCAACAGGCGTTCAAATTATTGTGTATCACAAATTCACATTTATATCACCTGCATGATGTAGGAGTGGCAAACATACCATGAACACATATGTGAGAGTCCACGGCAAAACAGGTCACATGGGTCGGGATAAAATTTTTAAGTTTGAGGCATCAGCGGACAGCTGACACTTTCCTGGATATTTTGGTGCAAAAATCATGTAGATATCTCAAGGGGTTGCAAAGTTATGGCGTTTTGAAGTCCGAAACTTCAAAAACCATCATTTTGAGAAATTCGCGATTGAAAGTCTAGATTATTGTTATTAATATTCATTTAGACATAATTCAGGCCACAGGTATTATATCATGATGAAATATGACATGCTTGTACTCCTCATCTTGGTGCCTATTACATGCAAGTTTCATAGAGATTGAGCTTGAGCAAAAAAAGTTACAATGTATTACAATAATTATAAGGGACACCAGTTTCCGATTGAAAAACATGAAAAATTACAGAATCCGAAACTGAAGATAACCGAAGAGAACTGATATATAATTTATTTGATATTCAAGCTACAGTAAGAACAATTAAATTTGATTCTCCTGGGGTAGAGGTGGAGGTGGAGGTGGATGTAGAGGTAGGGGTGGAGGTGGAGGAGGAGGAGGAGGAAAAGGAGGAGGAGTGCCGTTATCGTTCTCGTCACTGTCAGACCTAGCATCGGAACTGAAAAAAAGAGAGCATAATGTAATGAATATGTATGTAAGCTAAAAACAATTAAATTTCACTATTAGTATAAGAATTTCTATAAGCTCGATTCGTCCTTTTTACAGATGGCTTAATTAGGGGATGGGGTGAAGGCGGCCTTTATCCTCGTCACTAGTAGGGCCAACAGCACACTCAACACATACCCATAAATAAACTTGAAAGCCGAGATGCATGTTGATAGTTCATGGATGCTCTCTCTTCTTCTGGCGCTTCAGCTTCGAACTGCACGTCATGTCAAACACCTTGATTCCAGTTGGAGGTGCATTACATTCTGTTCACCTGGTTGAAAAAAAAAAATCACTAAGAATAGTTAATTCACAATATGGATAGGCAGCCATGTCCATTTTCATGTTGGCCATCTCTTCAGGTGTGAATAGCTGGCTGCCAGGACCATTTCAGAAGTGCTGGCAACTGCATCTGGAGAAAAGAATTGTACATATAAGCATCCCAGTAAGAGTTAGAGTAAAATGCACATCTGTGGGTTGATTGCCACGTACTGGCGCCGGTCATAATTACTACTATTACTACAACAACTAAAAATGATAATAACAATATTATTAGAATTATAATAATAATAATAATATTATTATTATTTAATAGTCACATTAATAATTATGTGTTGCTCGAGTAATAATTATAATAGTCATTAATTCATTACCGTAATAATTAATATAATTATAATAGGCTTTTTAATAGTAGTAATAATAATGAAAATATTTTATGTTGCTCGAGTTTTAAAATATGCAAATGTGTTCCCAAGCGAGTTTAAAACAGCATGCATGCAGGTGAAAAGATGTACTACACTCAAGTATACAACTGACAACGCAGTGAGTGCACTAAGTTCATCTTCATCATTCATGACTTACATCAAAACATCATTTAACATGAGCCCTTCAAATTTGTTCAGTTTAAGTATAATTGAGGGAAATTACACTAACAAAGGCTTACCTGAATTGCCGGGCTATCAGTCGTAGCAAGCAGTTCGATCCATCTGCACTAAAGGCGATTCCTATCTTCAGTGTGTCACACTGACCAGTGCTGACAGTCCCTTCAATAATCCATCATCCATGTTTTGATTTTAACTCCTTCAGTCCTTGTGGCTTGTGACAACAACCCGAGTGTTGTAACCGCCGGGGGCCTTAGAAGTTCCAAATCACAGTCACAATCATCTTCATTAATCCAGTATTCGTCTATCAAATCATACACTTTTTGGTGATTTTCAGTTGAAGAATTGAAAACCCCGCGAGTTTGTCTTGCATCTCGAGAGAAATGGGTCGAGTCATGGGTTCACGACCCCGGCTCAACCAATCAGTGAACGAGCTGGTTCATTTACATATATTTTAGGTCAAACTGCGGATAATATTCACGACATAGTGCTTCTATTTTAAGCTTTCTGCTTCTTTCATTTTATTTAATACATGACGTAGGACTGCATTATAAGAGAGTTCCCTGGCAGATCTTCTCATTGATATAAAATATGGTGAGTTTCGCTGAAAAACTACTGGCGATCCGGGGGGTCAAAAACCATGATAATCGGCCATTGTTTCGGACTTTTTTCTATAATGCCTAGAGGGTGCTGTTGGAAAATATCATATTTGAGGCACTTAGGATGTTAATTCATGCCTAATACTTCGGGACATGGTGCATGGATGATTTATGAAGGCTCTGAGCCCAAAACCTGAAAACCGCTTATAATCACCCCACATGGTGTTTTTCGCTCATAGCTCGCTTTCGCAATTTGCGACTTGTGACCGAATTTGCCGTGGACGCTCATATATGCACACCACAGGGCGCCTGTTTTGTATTTCAGTACAAGTCTCTTGAGTCTCAGCGTGTGTCATTTGGTCTAAACAAGAACGTCATAATTTTATAACATAGTTATAGAAGTGCACTATCTAATATTCCCGTGGTACGAATTTAGCACCGTTATTACGGTACCTGAACCCATGCACCCCCGCTCCATCTGGAAGATTTTCTCGGGGGTGCTCCTGAAATCAACCAACCACATAGATTCACTGTGACATACAGACAGATAGGTAAACATGAAGGAGTTCTCTGTATCTGAGAAAACATGAACTGGAAAACAAGCATTATACATTCATAAGAATTTACCAAAACAAAAGTTGTGAAAGAAAAATAGTTTTCATGGTCCAACAGCAATTAAGTGAGAACCCAATAACACTCTGCTAAATATCATGCAAACAGATAACCACGTGTATTTGAGGACAACAGTGCATCACAGAAGATAGACATTATTTTTAGGGAAAATTATTTGAGCAAACATAGCTCGATATTGAAGTCTTTCGTGGAAGTAATTCAAAAGAAACAGAGAACGATCAATGTATCGATTTATATGGGCTTTAGTCATCAATGTGATAGAAATTAATTGTTAATCTTCTACCAATATATAGGGCCTACTTCATTGTAGACCAACCGGACACACCGAGGGATTTGTCATGGCGTTATTCAACGAGTAATGACAAGTTTTCTATTTCCTCTCAGATATGGTAGTGATCCAGTATTAAGGTGAGGACTGTTTACTCCTAGTGGTCACGGTTACCTGTGATATATCGATAGGTGAGTTATGTATCTTATTTCTGTTTCATAGCCATTTTGGTTTAAATTTTAAATATCATGATATTATTTGATGTAATTTCAATCTTAATTGATGTGTGATCTATTTGTAATGGACAAAATAATTATTTATATCCATAGAAGAAATTATACTTGAATTACAAATCAAATTTAAATTTAAATCAAATGAATACATAAATTTTTGAATTATAGCCATAATTATAATTAAGAATAATTATAATTAAGAATAATTATAATTAAGAATAATTATAATTAAGAATCTTGCATGTATAGAAATAGAAGGAAAAGACAGATCAAACAACAGCTGAAGGAAGCAACAAAGTAATCTATTTATAAATACACATTTATTGACCTAGAATTAAAATAAAATAATCGTAATTAAGTTGATGGATGCAAAGAAGGTGGTTTAAAAACCCAACAAAAAATAACCATACATTGAAACAAAATTCTTGCTCGGCCTGTAAGAACGATGAAGAAGAGGGAACAGTATTGATATACGTCAATATCGGCACGATTCGTCATGCTGATATTCATTTGTAATTACGTGGATGGGTGTTTGTGTTGACCCAATTAAGGCACTTGATCTGTGACTTAAATCAAGCAGAAACAGACCATTTTGATGGACTCTCTGTGGAGCACCGGTGGCACGCGCCCAACAAAGTATCGCCCGGTCATACCCAATGAGTTGTCATATTCACTTCGCTCAACACTGGCTGACGCCCTTATTGTTTGACATAAATATTTATGAAGTTGAAATTATCAAAAAGTGACTATGAAGTACATGCAGTTTGGAGAAAGAAAAAAAAATGTGGAAAAGGGAGCAAAATCATAGAATAGTAAACCGAGACGCAGCACCGACAACCGAAGCTTGTACAACATTGGCACTATATGCATAACAGGAATGACATTGAATAAATTAATTAATATTTGGGAACATATATAAAGGGATCATTGGGAATCAGGAGAAGAATCAAAGGTGTATGTTGTAGCCTATTAACAGTACAATGTACACAGGTATTGATGGCGTCTCCGTTAATTTTGTACACATATGAATTGATGACGTCTCCGTTTTGTGAGCACAGAAATGTCGCGGCGTCTGAACCAGATGAATGGCGACTTCCTCCTTCAGTTGAGAAAACCACTTCGATCCGAAGCCGGGTCGCTGGTCAGGGGTCACATACACGCCAATCGGAGCGAACTGAAACGAAAAGTTGACATCCTCTTCAACGAACGCAATTACAGGCTGAACATGTTGCAGAGATCTCAAGATGCTGTGTATTGCACCATGCTAAGGGTATTTCATGATTATGTCATAATTATACTGTATACATGTATAAAGCTATAATTATATAATAATGAGCCTATACTCGATCCATTATCTATGTACTTATAATATAATATATTATTCACAGCTTATAATCAATAATACCAAATATGTTGCAGTACAATAACGTACTGTTTCATATGCTGAAAGTGATTTGGATTATAACTTCAGGCGCACAAGCAGAAGAAATTGATACAACAGATGGAGTACAAGAAGCAACAGGATCAGCTCAGAACACAAAGCATCAAATCACTTGCGTCGAAAACAGAGGAATACCAACACGAAGAAGAACCAAACGACTCAGAGCTTCAAGTACAACCTCAAAACGAGGCTCAGTCGGATAGCATTGCACCAAACGAGGCTGTGGGCGATAATACAGAAGAATCTCCGTTGATGACAATCACACAAAGAGCTAAAGTCCTGGAGGTCAGTAGAGGAACACCAAAGAAGCCCTCGGTCCACACGAGGGAAAACAGCATCATCATCGAAGGAAACGTGAAGAAATTTCCTAAGATTGATCTAGCTCTGTTTACGTTGAAAGATAGCTCTTCCCCTACACCACCCAGCCCCGTGCTCTCAACATCCAGGCACCTGGAGGAGGCCCCTCCCACAAGAGCCATGTCACATCCAGAGCCCCTGAGTCAAATCGAAATGAACCGTCAAAAACATCGGGAAATAGGGAGACGTCGGAAGGAGATATTGGATAAGGAACCTCTGAATATTTTCACCAAGGACGGACAGGGCAACGTGGTGCCTTCGATACTGCCCTTTCGACGGAGAAGGTTCCAGGCTCCGACTCTCAGAGAGATCCATTTCAGACAGAAAATGCTCAGAGCTCAAATCGAAGCGAAAGTCGACCAGGAACTCAAAATAGAGCGGTTCTTTCATAAACTGGATGATGATGGTACGTATCACACAACAGGTTTTTTTGGCGGTTGGTATTGTTGCGCAATTTTGTGTGTTTCGATCGGTTTCATGGTGATTGATGAGCTTCATGTGGGTCTGCCGTCAGTAGCTGGATAATTGAGCAAATAAATTATCAAGCAGCTCTGATGAAACTTTGTGAGACTATTAAACACTTATTGCTGATAATGTTTCAGCTAAAATTAAATACTATTATGCTGTATCTTAAGTTAATTTGCCAGATTTTACATTTTGAGAGGCGTTTTTAGTTATTTTCTCTTTCTGTGCATTTCCCTGTTTGCCCTCAACCTAACTTACGCATACTCGTTCACAGCCGACAACAAAGGCCATCGAATACTGGAAATAGGTTATTGTGTCTAAACGCGTGTAAATTAGGAGAAACACTAAAAATCGTGTGTTGAAATCATATATTACGAATACGCAACACTATAGTCAAAAAGTGTTTTCGTTTAATATTTCCTATACATAGCAATTAGCAATCTTAACTAATCAACGAATAATCAAGACCAATATTTCAAGATATTTAAAGTGCAGATGCACTTAGCCACAGAGAGGAATAATTATGTAGAGAGTGCAATGTCGTTTTGAAATTCCTTCATAAAGACATATAACATTGTAGTTTTCCATTTACCATGCGTGTGTTAGCCGTCTATTCGAGTTGAATGAAATCCATGCATGTTACGTACATATATTATGTTTTATTGATAACCGGATACTTCGAATGAAATATATGCAGGTAATAAGTACACATACAATGCATAAGATTCGTACTCTGCTTCAACTTCATCTCCAGGTGCCCAGATGAAGAAGTGGGCGGTGCGGCAGAGAGAGCCACCCAAAATCCAGGGACCTCAGAAAGAGAAATTCAAAGCGGAAGTAACAGTGTCTCTTAATGAAATGATGCGTGCGTTTGGTCAAGGACAAAGAATCCCGGAGAATGTCGATCCTAAATCATTCGAGGCACTCCAGTATTGTAAATACCTCAGATCCTATACGCCCAAAGATCGCATCCAGAGACGACGAGCATCCAAGGGATGAAACTAACCAATGCAATTTGTATGTTTGTTGTTGTTGTTTTATTTATTTTTTTTTTTTTTTGGGGGGGGGTGTTTTTTTAATGATTATGTTTATTCATGTTGCAGGCAATAGATATACAGAGTGGACCAAAAAATAATAGTATATTTACTCCGTGTTGAAGATCTCAATGCTTTTCAATGGTTCTATACACATTTCTGAGAAAGTGTTACAAAACGGATCGCAGTTCAGCTAGTGTCAAAATCATTCAAAGATAAGAGAAATAAAATCTTGGTATGGTTTGTATAACATGTCATGCTACAATTCCTATCTTTTCTATTACAATTCCATCGACATTTATGCCGCTTTATTTCAATTAATATAGTTCACTCATCATTCAGCAATATTTCCACTTTTGGTGGCAAACAGGGCCCCGGACCATGGATAAGTTTCATTGAACGCATAATTAAAGCAACGCTCTCGTACTATTGTTTTATTTGAGGGTGCTATTGTTGTGACAGTAGCACTATAGTTTATCCCTAAAATCAAAACAAAGCAGAGAGTTTGTATTAAAGCGCCATACAAGAAAAGACATTCCTTAATGCTTGTGACCGGAAAATAAATGATGCACAACTAGATCGGAAAATACATGATGCACAACTCTTCGATGAACTGTGCTGCAACATCCTCGACATTGAAGTTAATTTAAAACGCGTAACCTGGCTAGGAAAGCACGACACAAACACGAATCGTCCTCTGAAGATATACTCTGGCCAGCAAAGACGAGGCAGCAAAAGTCCTTGAATCTGATAAGAAACTCAGAAACATCTCTGACTCTGAATTTAAAGGTATCATTTTGGCAAGAGACCTCACTCCAGAATAACGTGCAGAAATAAATGAACTACGAAAGGAGGCTACTCAAGAAAATATGGAGAACCAAGCAGGAGAATGGGAGCTCAAGGTATGCTCCCGTGCACGAAACTGGCTACCAAAAATAGTACGTCTGAGAAAACACTATCCCCCAGCCCAGGAACATACAGGAAGAACAATCCACAATGGAACATCCACCCACCACGGAGGAGGCTGACCCGCAGAGGCCAAAACCCGGCTTCAATAGGCGGCGAATGCCTCAGACACGAAATAGCAAGCCTCGGCGTGGATACGGACTCAAATGTTTCAATCTCTGCATCCTCCAAACACCACCCAAGCCAATCTACCGCCACCGCTCAAACAATATCCTCCTTGTACACAAACGCTAATTCATTATCTGGAAAGACTCTGAAATTAAGGTCCAGAATGAAACAGATGATTCCATTCCTGATATCATCGCCATCACCGAGGTTATGCCAAAGACAATGAGGTATAAGATTGCTGCCGCAAAAATTCAACTCGACGGTTTCAAAAAGGCATCAACCAAGCAGAAACCGGGAGTG
>KB301969.1:12124-35847 GCA_000328365.1 Capitella teleta
AAGGGTCGTTGACATCCGCAGTTCACTCGGTGAAACACTCACGGTACCGTGTATTCTGCTCAATTCCCCTTTGCACCCTTTGATCTCTCTCCTTAGGGTCACTCTGACTCACCCCATGCTCTCACGATCGTTGATACCCCCGCTGCTCAACAATTGAAAGAGAGGTTCTGCCAAACATTCAGTAATTACAGAGCAATTTCAATGGTTGAATTGTTGCAGGATGGAGCAAGACGAAGGAATTCGTCCTCCCAGTTCCAGAGAACTGACCACATTGAGAATAAAATCAGAGCAAGGTGATCACACGTACATCTTAAAGATGCGCTTCAGCGACACAATCCGTGACGTCAGGGACTGTCTCAACAAACAGAGGTAATTTTACGACGTTTCTTTTTATTATATTAATAGCTCTTTCGTCTCCTTCAGGTCTAAGGCGAGCACTGCTTATCAGATTATGTCAACGTTTCCTAATCGTGTTTATGATGACGACTTTGCCAGTCTGAAGGAGTGTGGCCTGACGCCAAGTGCTACTCTCCACCTAAAGCCGTTCTCAGGCTGATATATTTACCCATGCCTCAAAGACTGAACCAAATCTCAATGATCTCACAAATTTTTTATGTTCTAATAAAGTAATTTATATGTCTTCTGAAGATGGATAATATTGTGGATTTGCAAAGTTTTTATTTCTGCATTTTCAATTTGGGATCACATCCAAATGCAGGTATCATTTAGTTGGATAAATTCCGATTATTGTTGTTGTGGAATGCCGTGCTGAATGCCGTCACTGAGAGATGAGCGTGGGCGGTAATCAGCGAAATCATTAAATGTGAAGTGACGGGCATTGCGCCAGAGATCTTTGAATACGCATGCATTTTTCCTTCTTTTTTTTGTTTAATGACTAAATCAATACACATTCTGTTCCAGTTTACAGAAATCGTTGTCACATTTTTCTTTGATTTATTTAAATTTTATTGATACCAAATAATCCAGAACAATTGTGTTCTTTCCTAAGGCTAAGATGAGAAGGTTGGATGCCACAAACGCAGGCGCGTTTATTGTTCATAACACTTTCTTACGGCCTCGATAAAATTGCTTGCCCACAATCTTCTTTGTCCCTCCCCCTTTCCCCTCCCGTATTCTCCGCCTAGATGACCTTTTAGTGACTTGGCTAACTATACAGCATCCATTCTTCCTTGAAGCAATTTTTTTTGTTCCTCAGTTCATTCTGCTGCGTTTGCAATTTTAAATTTCCAGAGGTTTTGTTAAATTGTTCATCTTTTCAATTCAACGTACGTAATTTTGTCTGTGAATGCAATCTTCAAGTCTTCAACATCTTTTGGCCTTTCCATTTGTCTCAAATGCTAGCGACTATCGTGCCTCAATTGATTTTATTCTTTGCATCAAGTTAACATAGGTTTCTTGATATTTGTGATTCATCCACTCGAATGCCTTCTCAGAGTCAAATATTATAGCACGCACGATAAATGCTGTCCATTTGACAGCACCTCTTTGTTGATTGTTCGCTACTGGAATACTTAATTTTGTCTTCACAAATTTGCTGTTCGTTTATGAAACCACTTTGTAGCTCGTTGATCTTCTGCCAGTAGTTGCACAAAATAAAGAAATAGTTCCATTAATTCTATATGCAGTTTCTGTGAAAACTATTAATCTCTCAGATGATTAATTATTCTTATCGTGCAAATCACTTCGCTAATTAAAACACTAGCGACTCAATCCAGCATATAAACAGAGCTCCAGCACGCCAAATAATTATCAATGGCGCATTTCTCCGTTTCACCATTTAACCAGGAAATTATTCATGATGAGATAATACTGACTACCATCTGAAAGTAATTGACGCTTTATAGGTCGAATCACTTTGGGCAGTTTAAATCGTGATGAATTCAATTTAGACCAGTTCTGATTGAAGTGATTTCCACTCTTCGACCCTTTTCCTTCCAGAAGATTCGCTTGATTGCATGCATAATTGATCAGTAGGTGCTTTTAATTTCGTCGTCGCACGGCAGCGACCTCTTCCGTTGGGGTGTTTATTCAGACAACCGCTTTGTTGATGCTTCGATCCCTGGTCGGTCGGTCGGAGGCTGCTCATCAATATTCGAGCCCTGATTATTTCTACATTCCCACGGTGTCTTTTGCCAATAAGACAACCGGAGGTCACGATTGAATTTCAGTGTTGAACAACTTCCACACCTGATGTAACTCGTATAAATGTACGCCATCAGCGAGGAGAGGACGTGCATGCATTGTAGTTAGACCTCAGTAATATGCACCCACACATTGGGTTATGATATATAGCAATGGCCGGAATATATCGGATTAATTTAGTTGCATTAAATACTCGATTCGTATTGAAATTAAGTTGCGGACTCAGGGTCATGAATTTAATTAATAATATTTAATTTTATAATATTAATATGGATATATTACTTGGCTAAATTGTACGTTATATTTTCTCCGACCACTCCCGTTTTACAATTTGTAATTGTGATTAACAAGCGAGATTTAGTTTGGTGCAATATGTAGATTTAAACTACAATAATAATCGCGAACGCCAACAAAGTGAGTGATATGAGTGACGGCAGCATAAGTTGCATGCACAAGAAACTTCAGAACAGGTTCACATTGATCATGGGCCCACACCTATCAGCGGACGATTACATCCACACACGCTGCAATTGGATGCACGTGTAACTCAATTCCAAGCAAAAACTACGTAACTCTATCATGCGTGTTGGTATAATAATTGGCGTGCGTACCATTCCAGACACACGCTAATAATAATATGGCACAATTGGTATAGCAACCCTCGGATCCAAATGCATTATAATTTTCACTCAATCATCAGAACTATAGTGATGGATGAGTATACTGATAAGCATCATTCACAGCACACACGTAATCGAATCACAAATTCGACACAAAAGCTCGACATTAGTCCTAAGTAATCCTAACCAATTACAGGAAATCAATGTTCGTGATCATTAGTTTCCTCACCGGTCAGTGACCGCGTTTTCATGGGTGCAACCACGTTCTTTCTCCTGCAGAAGTTTTTATTGACGACAGTGACTTCTGATGTCCCAGCCAAATGACCACAGAGCGTATGACTCAAAAGACCTCTGGGGTCGATTGAAAATGACCCAATCTCTGACGGTCTTCAGGGCAATCCGACGGGGGTGTGGTTACTATGCGACGATATTAAGGGATTCAGACAACATATGCACAGAGGTATATGCGCAGTTGGGCAGCATGGGGCATGATAGGGTTTTACGGCTCCACCCAAATCATTCGGGTGATACGGGCGCCAGAACAGAAGCCCGAGATCGGGGTTTCCCCCTATTTTTAGTTCAGCAGGGTATTGCGCATACACATCGTCTGTATAATCGTATAATCTTTCCATAAACTCTCGGTGTTATTTTTTTAGATTGGATATCAATTGCACCCATAAGCGGTATTATATCCTACAGTAAGCTGTATAGCTTCTCATTCCTGAGGCTTTAATCTGATCGAATTTTGGCAGGTGGTAAATATTTAAATAAGAATCAGGGCGGATTAATTTTTTGACTGTGCTTCGATCCGAAAAATCAACAACTTAAATGGCATTCATGGCCAGCACTTATGTCGGAAGCACAGGCATCAAAGCGCATTATATCAGGACAATTGGTGTGATGCCGTAATATACATGTATATTTTGTACATGGCGTGGTTTTGAGTGTACACTTGCCCTTCATATAACCCTTAATATTTTGTTGACTGCTGATATAACATAAAAAGGGTAACGCAAGATCAAAAACGGATTAGCAAGAACCAATATTGACCGACGGTTCGGTGACATTGCAACATAAACAATTGAAATTTTGGCAAGTAAATTCACCACCTGGCCGAGGCTGACTCCATATCTTCGTCGTAGCATTTTCGACAAACATAATATTACATGTTTCCCTCGTGCAAATAACACTAACAGAATACAAATGATACATTAGGAGGGTCGATGGTAGAAAATCGACATCCTCATTTTATTTGTGAACCCTGTAAACCGATCAATAATTACCTAACTAGTCATTATTAATGCGGGCAGTCTGTGAGTGTATAATGATGCTCACATAGCGTCTAAAACTGATGCTTTTACACATGGATCAAGAAGGACTAATGACATAGATTATGCTGAGCTTAGGCATTTGAACGAGATATGTATTTAGTGAGGGTTGTTTTTGGACGGCATTCAAACAGTCAACGTGACCCAAAGGTGCAGTCAATGTTTACTTCACGCTTGGAGCAAAAACATGATCTAGTCCCAGCACTTCATTTGCAAAGCAAGCACTCCGCTACGAAGCTTCCATACATAAAACGTGCCGATGATCTCCAAGAGCAAACATGCAAAGGAGCGGCGTCGAATTACGTCCACATAGGCCACAACATTCGTCTGGCGTCCCCGCCGTCTTGATGGCACGAAGAACCATTGATCTGCTGTTTGAGGAGTTTCTGACACTCTTGAATAACTACTTTCACGTCCAATTTACCCTCACTGTATTTCTTCGTCACGTCGTTGAACGGGAAGGCGAGGAAGAAGTCGCCGACCCTGGATGAGTACACGGGAGGAGCTCTAGGGTGTCCAGAGTGGCGGACGCGGGGCCTAGGTCTTTCCCAGGGTTTTGTGTACGATTGGGGATTGGGGGAGATTTGGTTGAGCGATGAGCGTTTGTTGAGTGGGTTGGCACTCCAATGCGGCGGCTTCTTCTTTTTCCTGCGCCTTTTCTCAACATCATGGATGTTAGATTCACTTGGAAGTTTCCTTCGCGTTAGACCTGGAGTTGAGTCTGCGGGGCTTTCGCTGCGGATCGAAGACGATTTAGAGCCGTAATGGTCTTTCTTCAATCGGTCCGGTGCACTTGCCACTTTTAGTGGGTAACCGGCGTACAGTTTCTTACGAGGTGGAACATTCTCTGTCGCATCTACGCTGTCACTTGATCGACTCGACACAGCGCTGTCGTAGTGCGCGTGCGCCTGTTGCAGTTTCTTCAATTTCGGATGGGGTCGGTTTCCGCTTCCGCAGAAGCTAGGGTTGAAGATGCGCCCGGTTGGCGGAAGACTGTTCGTGCCACACATGCTGATCGGTAGGCTCCTCGGCAGCGTGGGTCTGTTGGGAGTCCTCCACTGCCTTGGTTTATCAGTGCTTCCATTACTTACTTCGCTGCAAGGACTGGAACGACCAGAGCTATCACTTACTGTGTGGTTGGACGGAGGCTGCTGTTGCACTGAAGGTAAGCCACACCCAGGCACAATAGCGACGACATCGTTGACTTCGTCCTCTCCTTCTCTCTCAGGCACCCTCACAGATGGCGCTATCTCAGGAAGTCTGAGGTGCTTCCGTGCGAGTGAAGGCGGATGGGGACGACAAGGACTGTCAAAGATGTTGTAGCGAGGGGGAATGGTGCGACCAGTACTGCGTGTCAGGTGGGCTGGTTGGTTGTCACTCAGCTGTTTGTCCTGTTCTGTGAATTGCAGAATATCAATCAAATCATGCAGCATTGGTTTCTTCACGATCAGATCAACTTGGCAATCTGACGTCAGGGATGGACTGAAGTTGACCTCCAACAGCCAAGGCTTAAAGTTCTCATCCACCATGATATCGAAGCCGTACAGCTCGAAGCAGTTGTAAGACTTTGGGGCAAGGTCAACTTGAGTGAACAGAGTTAAGAGAACGACGTTTACAATACGAGAGAAGATGAGTCGGTCGTCCACGTTGATCTGGCGCAAGTAGCTCCTGAGTTGGGCAAGAGTCCACTTGCAGCCTGGACCTACACGTTCCTTGTCCACAATGTAGTTAGGACTGTGTTTGTTGATGGATGTGTTCGTAAGGTGAGCAAACATATTTCCAATGTCGCCCAAGTCAAACTTTTCGGTTCCAAATCGCGCAAGTCCTTCGTCGTAAATATACACAACCAAAGGGTGGAACGAAGGCACAAGAACATAGATACGCAGATCAAACTTGTAGCCCGAGATAAGTAAAGGGTTGCTGATGTATTGCTGGACAACTGCGTTGCAATCATACTGTAGTTCCGAGAGATCTTTGAAGAGGAAGATTCCTCTACCTCTTGACAGATCAGCTGGTTTGCAAATCCAAGTGAACTGTCGATACGGATCTTTCTCTTTCAACTTAGAACAGTGGCCTACAAATTTTGTGTAATCGTTGGGTAGGTTAAACGCCATAGGGCTGAAGTTGTAAATGCCTGCTCCATGCACGGCTTTCATTCGCTTCATGTTGCGAGCCAACGCATCCTTCTTGGTGATGGCGGTGCATTTGGGGTGATGGTTGAGGCGCTGCCATCCTTGCAGCTGTTCGTAATCAGAGTTGCGGAATCGCGAAGATCGCCACCACAAGTTCCAGTCCTGTTCGTCGTGCTCATCTTCGTCGAACTCCTGCCAACCTCGTTCGAGGAAAACGTGACGTAATAACTCTGGACCCGGACCATCGTTCAGACGGAAGATGAGCTGCTTGCATGTTGATGAGCTCATCCCAAGCGGTCAGTGTGTTGACCTGCATAAAACCAAAGTAAGTTGACCGGTTAGAAAATTAACAATGTCTCATATGGAAATTTGAAACTTTGGGTATTGTCACTTTGAATGTTAGTTGGGTTGGAATATAGACCAATCGAGGAGGATAATTGTTCATTCGAAACCTTGTAACATCGATTCTATTAGCGTTTATATGAGTAAAGAGAGAAAAAAAAAAAAAAAAAAAAAAAAAAAATCAGCAAAGAATATAATTACAGATTAAATTTGCCTATACCATGGCAGAATAGCCTGAAACGAGAAGACTGCGAGGTATGTGCAATCGGAAGCCTCCTGGAAAAATAAAGTTCATCTGCGACTCCTGTTGTTGGCCATGAAATCGACCCCAAGAGAATAACGAGATCTCACACCTCGTGATTTTGGTATATACTGGTTGATTCGTGCATACAATGCATACGTACATATCAATGCATTAGGATACTTTACGTGGGATATTTTAAAATTCTGTATCGGTCAGAAGGTTTTTCGAAGATGTCTCCGGTCATTTGCTGCCGTTCCAAAGCAACCAGAGATCTTTCATAAGAGGAAATCAAGTCCAAGTTGCCAATACAATATCAACTAAACTGCCCTAATTATAAGTTTTTAATCACAAATTCACTAACCTCTACAGAACGCACGAGACCGAAATCATCTCGCTTCCAATTGCAGTTGCATTCTCTGCTATAACCTCGCAGCCCAAGAATCGAGACAGCGTGCTTAGCAACGAACCGACAATCCCAGGGAGAAGCAAAACAATTGGTTTGATCAAAGCTCTCAAGAACAATCGAAGCCCTACACATGCAGCGCTTTCAACCCGCAGACGACTGTTTGGCTCAAAGCTTCCTTCAACCTCCGATATATAATTCTGAATCGCATCGATCAATCCTCCTCAATCGAGCGCCTCGCTTCCGAGTAACACGTGCTTTGTTTACAATCGAATATCGATTCGATCGTCAGCCAATCAGAAAAGTTCCGCTGTCGTCACCCGAGATCGGTCGTTAGTGCAAGGTAAAATTGACTGGCAACTGCACCGTGAGGTAACAGGCCTGAGTGACAAGTCTTATAATGAATTAAATTCATTGTTCTATCATTAGAGCTCAGCAAGTGCAATCGCACAGCGTTTCCATACGCCATTATATAATAATTAAATTGACAATAAATTAAACATAAGACATGTCTTACACCATTAGCATTTTACATGCATTTTAATTAGGCCACAGTCGTGTTATGTGGTGATTGGACGATGAATGTTCGTGTTATCTGCACACATTTTTATTGGGACGAAAAAATTGTCGGTATAAAATACTTTACAAAATAAATATTAGAAGCAGAACTGCGCCGATTATGCTTCCCTGTGGTACTCGACTGGGAACTGTTCCCCAGTTGAAGGCGACGTCATGTAGCACCATCCTCTGTTTTGTGATATGCAGGAAAGCCTCGATTAAGAGCAGCGCTCTTCCTCATATCCCGGATGAGCATTTTACGTTATATTATGAATGAGAGTCTAGGTATATTAATTATATTCGTTTCCAGCTTTTTGTCTAGACCTTTAGCCAATCATTCAAGGAATCGAGTTATTGAATTCGACAGATGTTTTTATTTATTTATCTATTAATCCATGTTGGTCTTTGTTAATATAGGCGTTTGCCTCCAGAGTTCGTACTATTTTATCGTGAGAGATTCTTTCCAGTATTTTGGCTCCCTGTGAGGAGAGGTGGACCGGTCTGTAGTTATTTGCGCTGGGTTAAGAACCCTTGGAATAGCCATAAGCGTTTTACACACACACACGCAGAGGTTTCCTTTCTAGATAACCAATTTGAGTTAGATTATGTTTTACAATGCAAAGTTTGCCTACACCTAGCTATGAACTTAGCATAAAACAGGTGCAAACTTTATGAACCAACTACTTATCAATTTGAGCTTATTCCAATATGTTTAAGGTACGCAAGTGCGCAGACCTGTCCTATACCGGTACCTGTTATCCATTATGATTAATCTGATGTGCGTCACATTTTGCGTTGGTTCCTCTATGTTTAGAACACGCGGATGGTTGTTGTCATGACAACCAGACAACCAGCAGAGAACTTAGCTCAGTTTTTCGTTACTTGTAGTGGGTTACGTGGACCCCACCTAAAGCTGCTCTGTGTGGGTTAGAATTACTGTGGCATACCAGTTGCTGAAGCATGCAGCCTTTCGGGGCCTGAGGCTGTTACCATTTATCAGCTGATTTCTCTGGCTTTGGCCATCAGATTGTATTATACCGCACATGCAAAAATATGTTTTTCCCCCGCTCTTTATGTATGAGTAAGGACTTATTCGAATATCGATTGTGAAGATTCCTGACTGGCTGCATGTCATGTAGGACAAACGAGAAGTAAACATTTCTATTATTTCTATATAATTATACGGTGTAGGACCTCGCTGGGGCGTGACTTTTTATCATGCATCGACTGTCTTAATTGAAATGCTCGGAATCGGTTCGGTCTCATTGGCTAAACCTAAAAATGGTCAGTGCTCCGGTCAGTCAGGTCAGGTCAAAAGATTTCAGTCCTTTTGTATCAAGACTCTGTAAAAATAATAACCGGATTGCCCTCGGAGCAAGAGAATAAATAATAAGTAAATAGAGTGAGATAACGAAAATTAAGATATATGTAAATCATAAGGAGATAACAAACATAAAATAAACATAACGATAAACTTAAAAATATAGGTAAACGGAGCATCAAAGGAAATAATGGAACAAAATAAATAAATAAATTGCACCGACGCTTAAAACCCATAACGGCAGGAGCCCAAATAAGCAAAAAAAAACAAAAAAAAAACAAAACAAAACAAAACAAAACAAAAACAAAACAAAAACAAAAACAAAAACAAAAACAAAACAGAAAACAAACAAACAAACAAACAAACAAACCAACCCCCCCCCCCCCCCCAAAAAAAAAAAAAAAAAAAAAAAAACCCAGAAAAACGGAATAACTCTTGGTTCCCTCTTCGTTCCCCCCTACTCCCTTTCTCTCTCATGCTTCTCTCTTTCCCTCCATATCACACCTACACTTCTCAAAATTAAACAGTCCAACTCTGACGGCACTTCAAATCCCAGGACTCCGTTCATTGGATCTTCCTGCCCCTTCTCCATCTTCCACACTCTGTTCCATTCTATCCTTTCGTACATTCAAATAAAACATGCTTCTCCGTCTCCTCTTCGCCGCACACACAGTTCCTTTCATCTTCATCTCGAAGACTGAACGTTATGATTCTCATTTCAGAAGGAACGTAATTCAAAATTACGATTGATTTCGCTTTTAACAAAGCTTTTTTTTTTTTTTTCAACTTCATTATATTAACGCTATATTCACTCTTATTCGAATTTAAGGAGGCGAGTAAACGAAGAAATGTTGACTTTCTTGAGTGGTTATATATTTCTCACCATTTCAATCTGCAATCTGCAGAATTAATTGGCATCATCGTATGCGATAAAACAGAATAATTAAGCTATTACTATGATTATTATCAACTTATATTAACTGGAGTTGAACATTCACTATAATTCATGATTCTTTTGAAGATTCCAAATAATAGGGGGTCGATCGATTGTATTATTTCCTTAGTTTGTTAGTGCATATGTGACGATTTATACAAAATACTGGTTGGTCAGCATAACCCAGTATTGTAGAGGGACATTTTAACACGTACGCTTTGCCATTGATATAATACGGAGTGGAAGTAGACTATTGACGCATTGCTAGCTAGCCTACAAATAATAAGAAGAATAACAAGAATGACATTTATTGCAACAAATCAAAGATACAATATACAAATACAAGTGAACAGAAACATAAAATGTTATAAATGGCGAAGAGACTGGATTACTAATAATTAGATACAACGCGCGCAACGCGGTTAATACATGTACATGCAAATATTTCACTTCAAGAGTACCATAACGTTTGTACAGTAGCACCTGAATCTAACGAACAGTGCCGGATAGCGCAGTGGGTTAAACCGCTGACTACAATCCTATGCCGACCGTGGGGGTCGAGGTCCCGGGTTCGAGACCCGATCAGGCCACGGGCGTTATGATTGTGAATTACAATTGTAATTCTTCGGTGACTCTGCAGTGCTGCCCAACTGCGTAACAAGGCGGGGCGCTGTGTGCTACTGTCTATGGTGGTATGCAGGATAAAGAACCCTTGGATAGTGTGTGTGTGATAGTGTGTGTGTGCGAGCGTGCGTGCGTTCGTTCGTGCGTGTGTGTGCGTGCGTTCGTGCGTGTTAAGGTGTGTGTGTCTGTGTGTTTTGATGGCCTCCATCTTGAGCGGGATCTTGACTTTTCGAATGAAAATAAAATTTATTAAATCATGACATGTGATGATCGATGATGCAAATTAACTAAACTTTACTCTATTTTTGTGTGTGTTTTAATTGAGATCTTAAACGGAGACTACAGTAAAACCCCGCTAACTCGAAAACGGATAACTCGAAGACCCCTCTTCGTCGAAGTGTTTTCAAAGTCCCGACGACTCCCCTATACTTTAACATTACAGATTGCTCGGATTCCTCGAACCCCGCTTCGTCGAAAAACCCTGTTTCTCGAACATATTTTTCGGTCCCTTGAGCAAAATCGAATCGCATTCGTCGAAGTTTTTTTTTTTTTTTTTTAGATCAAAGAACCCTTTCGCTAATTGCAATTAACGCAACTCTGTTTACTGTTTTGGATAATCGTTTACAGAGTTCGACTCGCGTGTCACCTCTCACATTCACGATGCTTGGTTAACAATAGAAGAGAGAGCATGTAGTGGATTTTCGATCGGAGTAAAACACATAAAGGCGTCTTTGATGAAGACGATTACAGAAAGCGGTATAGCCTCAGACGTTGAATAGGCGGGAAACATCAATAATAAACAAACTCTGCCCATCAGTATACTAGTAAAACCCGATCATTCGTCACAACAAATTAATCAGTCTGTGACTGTCTGTCGACGAATCTCTGCGAGACATATCTGCAATAATGGCGACAAAACGAAAGATCACATGTGTAACCCTGGAGACCAAGTTCCTGGCGATCAGCGAAAAGGCCATCGCCGATAAGTTTGGAATCCCACCAAGGACCCTGTCAACTTGGTTAAAAAATTCTGAGAAGATTCAAGCGCATTACAGAGAGAGTGGAGGTGACAGGGTTAGTAAACAACGTAAATCAATTTTTTTTTTTTTTTTTTTTTTTTTTTTTTTTTCATGTGTTGGCAGCTTTAAAGTGGTCAGGGTAGGTCATTACGCTATGATAACGTAATTTGAGATCAATATGCTATCATAACGTCATCTCATAGATCATGACGTTACCAAAATTCGAAAACCCGATTCGTCGAAAACCCGCTTCGTCGAAGTGTTTTCGCTGGTCCCTTCAAATTCGAGTTAGCGGGGTTTTACTGTATTATAGATAACTCCCTTGGCTCTGATCTTTAGCTATATGATGTATGAATACGTCAAACAGACGGAGACGAATTCCTGTGCCAGTTAATTGCAATTAAATTTACTCGGTGCCCCAAAAAAGGCAGTGTATGGGGCTTTAAGAAAATAATGATGATCTTAACTTAATGATTGGTTTGATTATATACGTACAGCAAATGATGTATAATGCACCCAGTGAGTTTTCACGCCCTCAACCTTTCACCCATGTTTGGCACTTGACAGAATCTGTTATAATATACTTCATGAATGCCAACAGGGTCTGTATAATACACCCCATGAATGTATCCTCTGCGGGTTTCTTATAATTACTGTCGGAGAGACAGTTACTCTATATGCAGTACTCTATATGCAGAGACAAGGGATAAAGAGAGACTGAGTGAAGTGGCTTCGGCTGAGTTCGGTAATTTCCAGAAAGCCGAGCGTCCACCATCTTGCTTTGACTGCTGAACGCATTAGCCGGCGGTTTGCCTAATCAAATATTCGTTTGATCGAGACTTTGTTGTGATCTCAGCGACTGGTTAACCGTGAAAATAGCTCGGAAAGCGCGAGGCTGGCAGCTTGAAGCGACACCAGCTCGATTCATACATACAGTTAATGTTAGCTCAAGTTCCGTACACTGTCCTCCGCGCAAGCGTGCCATCACACACAAAGACTTTCCGTTTGCACTGGCTAGATTTGATTACTTTCGAAATTTCATCGACTCCTGGAACTTCACATCCAATTTCCAGACTACTGTTGCGGTTGACTGAAACATTACTGAAACATGTCATGCTGCTATTCCTATCATTTCTATTCCAATTCCAATTTCATTGTCATTTATGTTGACTTTTCTCAATCAGTAGAGTGCACCCAACATTCCCTTTTGGCGGCAAACATGGCATCAGACCTGCAGACTATGGATAGGCATTTGTTTGAGGCTCAGAGAGTGCTGTTGTTCAGGCTCATCCGATTTCACTCTCTTTGTGATCACACAACACTTTTTTTTTTTTTTTTTATGGTCTTATTTAACCTCGGAATCCTGAAACAACTAAGGCTTATGTGGTTCGAGGAGGTAAGCAGGAGTTAAACACTCGCATTTAAATGTTCCTCCATCGTTCAATATTGACATTTTCAACTGATTGTTTTGCATAAATGAGTGCAGAATAAGTTAGCCAATATACATACCAGGTAGTTGCGAGTGGTGTGTGATCTTGAAGAGAGTTTTTTTTTGTGAACTGAATCAGATGGGCCCTCAAATAATCATTTAGAAATGTCATCTCTTGTATGGCGCTTCAGTACAAACTTTTTACTTTGTTTTGATTTTATGGGATAACCATTAGTGCTACAATCAAAACAATAGCACTCTCAAACAAAACCATAGAATGAGAGCGTTGCTTTATTTATGCGTTCAATCAAGCATATCCATGGTCCAGGGCCCTGATTGTCACCAAAAGTAAAAATATCGCGAAATGTTGAGTGAACTCTATTAAGTAAGATAAATCGGCATAAATGTTGATAAATTGAAATAAAAATGACAGGAATAGTGTTGTCATGATGGTAATTATGTACCAAAGAGGTACGTACTTGGGCTTAGAAACATGGGTCCTTCAGTATTCGCAGAAGAGACATGTGTTCTCGACAAGGGTTTCTTCACGACTAAGCCCCGAGCCAATGAGGCGTGACCTCAGCTCGAGCCAGCAGAAGGGTCAAGCCACTCAAGGCTATGACGCAAAGTGTCACGAGATAACTCCGCACAACAATAGCAGCTGACATATTAAACTAACCATACCAAGTATTTCTTTCTCTTATCCTAGCCTGGTTTTTACACTGCGATATGTTTTGTAACACTTTCTCAGAAATGCGTAGCGCCACTGGAAGGCATTGAGATCTTTAACAAGGAGTAGATAGACTACTTTTGGCCCACTCTATATATTTTTACGTTGATATTATTTTGCGGCTGCAGAAAAAAAAAGACCTCACCAACCGGAAACACATGTTTCTGTCAACATCAACATCATGGATAAACTAATGTACGTTTAATTTGCTGTTTCTGCTTAGTCCTAGCGCATCCTGAGGTGTTTTGGCGTGTTTGTTTTAGCAGAAAATCATGACATCACGTTGGCGTATCTGGATTTGTGAATTAGATATTTTGCTTTGCGAAATCTAGTTTCCTCCACTCTCACTCTGCCTCTGGGCCAAGCTACCACAGGGGGTCTTACCAGTGAGCGAGCAGATGTGGACAAAACTCAATGCAGTGAATGCTTTCTGTCTATATATATAATATCAAGGAAAGTCACTGATTCGTGCCAACCTGAGGACGCTTGCCTCGAAAGCAATCTTCTCTTCAAAAGAGGGAGCCGAAACTTCGGATCTGGCAAGATCACCAATAATTGATAAATGAAACGATTGACACCAATAATCTCGTACGGCAACGCTTAATTACTAATTAATTGGCCAAAAATCCAATCAGTTGCAAAACGACTAGTAACGGGTACGATGCATCCATTTTGTCAGACCGCAGTAAATTTTCAGCCTGCAGTGAACTCACGATCGCTAAATGTCGAAATAAAATCCTTAAAACCGGAATGAAGCTGCAAAAGTGTAGAGCTTAGGATACATTCTTAATTGAACAGAACGGCTTTAGAGTGAAACATCCTGTCTGTAATTGTCTCTCGAACAATAAAAGCTATTCTGAGAGTCAAATTGAGCATGAAATATGATTTAAACACGCTCGAAAAAGGAGTTAGTCAGAAGACACATTGCATAATTAAGTTGACTTGAGGGGAATCAGCAGACGACACATACAGCGCCCTCTGGTGTATATGTTTAGAATCGTTTTATATACCTCACAACATGTTGTGTTATCTATCTAATAACTTTAAAATTTATAACCAGTATTTCGAACTATAAAATTATCTGAATACTGTTATATGCATGGAATAATTTATAAAATCATACTGCTGGACTGATCTCTATCGAATGAATGCTTTGATTAATTTCAATTGCATTTCTCAGCTGGACTATTATTGATCAATCACTGAGCGGCTTGTTAAGGTGAAGGTCGAATGCTGCAGCCATCGTACCCATTGCTGGTGGTTTTGGAAATGAACGCATTTTTGTGCAATTAATGACTGCCGGGCGAAGTTTTTGGTGTCGATTCTATAGGTTCAGTTATTCATAATCTTGCCAGATCCGAAGCCTCAGCCCTCTCCCGTGAGGGGAATGTAGCTTCCTAGGCTTTGTTATTATTATTCTGAGAAATCGGTGACTTCCCTTGATATTATTATATACTGTCTAGAAGGCTGCATAGGCATTCCATCGCCCACTGGTAAGACTCCCTGTGCTAGCTACTATTACTAAGCTTAGCTAGTACTACTAGTAGTAGTAGCTCTACTAGCAGCATTCTGTAGCCACAATGATAATCTGTGGGGATGATGTTGAATTATCAATATAGAGGCTTGGAATGAGATTACTCCAGGTAACTCCGCTTTTCTTTCTGAACCAAAGTCTGGTTCAGGTTACTCACTTACTTACTGGTCAGAACCGAATCCCACTGTGACTGTAGTCGCATAATCGGACTCTGGTTCTTCTCAAATCACACGAGACTTGGTTATATTTATCTTGACAACAATGCTGTAACATACAAACTCCACTGTTCGACTAGTGATATCTCATCTCATCTCTCGTGCTCATGACCGAGACTTCGTCCAAACTAGTAACCTGAACCAGAGTTCGGTTTGAGAAGAAAAACACGCCCCTAGTAGGCCGTTTATGTGATTTTTTTCTCTCTGCAGATATGAACTACTTCTTTGGCTTAATATAAAGAGCAGGC
Organism: Capitella teleta; assembly: GCA_000328365.1. Classification (NCBI taxonomy): domain Eukaryota; kingdom Metazoa; phylum Annelida; class Polychaeta; family Capitellidae; genus Capitella; species Capitella teleta. The sequence goes on from KB301969.1 coordinate 27,969, forward strand.
AAAGCAAACTGCAGCAGTGAAAACCTCATCCTGATATCTCTATTATTTCAAAAGTTATGATCGGTCATGGTAATTTACTAATTATAGGGTCAATTTCCTGAAAGAAAGCATTGTGACATAATGTGATAATTGGTCATTCAGCTGAACATTCTGAGCTCTTTGAAGTACACTATGGCTGTCAGCATCAATAATAAAGGATATAACTAAGGCAAACAATTCATTTCCAGAATCAGTGCAACTATGCCAAAATACTTGTTAATATTTTTTTCAAACTGGCCGCCCTAATTAGAGATGGCCTCTATTATGTCATAAAAGTACAACAATTTCATCATTTAGAAGACTTTAAAGCAATAATTACTCATTGGAAGAGATTAATTCTAACTGCAATGACATTGATTCTCTTCATAGAGGACATAAATTAAGCAAAAAAAAATAATAATAGAAAATTAATTGAATCAATTAACAAATTTAAATTAAATTCAAAACCATTTTGTTTTGGGATGAACTCTTACTCAGAACTGGGGTATATGGTAATGGTGATTTATTTTAGGGATAAAAATTAGATAATTAAAAATTAAAAATAATAAAATAATCAATAAGAAGAATCAGATGAGAATCATGTCTCCATTGCACAGATCTTTCAGGAGGGGGAAATGCCAGGTTTCTTCTTCGTCCTCATCATACACAACTTTGAATTCTGTGTTGAAGGGCTCCTTTCCTTGCTTATCGATACCCCGCACAGTAGCAGGATATCACTGGGCAGGCTCTCCGGGCTCATTGCACTGGTGCAGGAATCTCTGGCCGACGAGAGAGGACGGGTCTTTGGCTTTAGCTGCTTGCCTACCCTTCCTGGCCTTCTCCAATTTCAACTTCAGCTCCCTCTTCTTCTCCACTGTGGCCTGGTCGATGTCCTCTGGCTTTTTGTATACCAGTGTGGGGGCAGGAAATTCATTGGCACTGTCATTTCTGGCCAGAATTTCCTCAAGATTTGCTGTCAAGCGTTCCACATCATAGGCTAGGGCATTGGAGGATTCTTGCTAGAGTGTCCTTGGGCCTGCAGATTTCAGGACATCTCTATGGAAGTGGATCTGGCAGAGAAGGGCCTTCCTCTGTTGTGCAGGCACCAGGGCAGAAAGCTTTGCCTCAACCTCCTCGGAAGCCCAAGGCCCACCATAAGAGAAGACTTCACGGCTGGCTTTGAGGCACATGTTGATGTGACGAACCTCCGGCTTTTCTTTCTTTTGATGCTTGTTCTTCAGCTTCTGCTCCACTTTTTCTTTGAGCACCTTCCTGTGCTGGCTGATGGCACACTTCATCTGAGGGATCTTCTTCTTGGCCTCCATGTGCAGCTTCTCCCGTTGAGGCTTGGTCAGGTCTTCCAAGTAACTGGCAGGCTTGTTTTGCCACCACATGAGCATTGTCTCCAGGTTGTGAGCTGAAATGCCAGGTTTACAGTGAAGCAGGTTGTTGAGGACCACCATTTCTCTCTCCCCCATGACATTGGTTTTGTGGACACTCTTTGTGCTCTCGATGAGCTCCTTGGAGGGGTTCCAGTACTTTCCTTCGGGGAGCTGAGAAAAGGCCTGCCGTTCCACGAGCACGAGCAGCTCCAGTGTAATCAGCTCCAGTGCAATCTTCGTCAGCAACTCCAAATCTGGGCCCTGGGTTCTTAGTAGTGATCTGAAACGTTAACAAAATTAATTATAATTCAATTTCAAGCGAAGAAATTTGAAAGACTTACATTCCCAATTCTGAAGTCATGATGGATTGGCCTTAAGGAAAGATGAGTGAGTCTAAGTGGAGGGGGAGGGTGCCATCCTTCATCCACTCTGAGAGAGTTGTATGGAGGAGGAGGTCTTCGTTAATCTCCAAGATGATGCTAGCATGGAGCCTATCCTCGAACAGCTTGGTGAGGAGCACGTACAAAATTCCCATGGCCCTGCAACCAGCCAAATACAGGTCTTCTTTGCAGTCAAAGGCAATTGACTTTACCAATTGTTTGGCTCAGGCCAGTCGTTGAGGAATTCCGCAATAGAGACATGGTGATGATACGCTGCTGCGCAGTTATGGAAGGTGATGTTTGTCCTGTGGCCATGAAACGTGAGGAGGTGATTCTTCTCGCCCTTGCCCCTGAGGAACGCGTTCCACATGACAGGCGTTCCTGCAGTCTGGGAGCCTCTCATGGGAAGGCACTGGCAGCAGTGTGAGCCAAACAAACCGTCCCTGCTTCGTTGTCTTGGTAACTGTGGGGGTTGGCTCCTGACGAGCACACTGCCTCTTCAAATGCCGCCAGTCCTTTGGCTGCAGCAGGGTCCATGTTGATTACCAGATGCATTCGGCATGCAAACATCCCCATAGAAAACAACTGGTCTTTCTCAGACGTTGGAAGAGCATCAAAATCCGGGACAAAAGCAGGGAGCAACTCTTTCCTCAGGTATATCCGCTCAGCCCTAGACAATATGCTTGGTGTGCCTGTGTTTCCCAGACACATTGAATCTGAGAAGTTTAAAATCTTGCTTTCTTTTTGCATTCAATTTCAGACTGTGGTGACATGACAAAAGTAATTCTATTGTCAACAATGGGAGCCATCGAGTGAGCAGTTCTTATAAAAGAAAACTTGCACTCATCTTGTTTCAAGCTATTCTGCCTGAGTAGGAAATTCGTGTTTTAATTTGTCTTGAATATCATTCAGAGTTGACCGAAGTTTTCAAAAAGGGTCTCTTATCACTCATGAAAGCTCAAAGAATCAATCTAATAAGGTTCCGAAATGAACAGAGGTCTTTTTTAAAGTTTTCGGGCTTTTATAATTGGATTTAAGCAAAAGTAAAGTAAGGTTTTTGAAGTAAATTGGACGCCTTTTTAGATAAGCATAATATGATGATAATATTAAGTGAATATCAGCTATAGAATGCTGAAGGAGTAGATTCCAAAACCTGATCAATAGAGTGTGGCGAAGATGGCTCAATAATAACAACAGAACCCTATTAGAATGTTTTCATGATGCTAACCTAGTCCTCTGATGTACACTTTTTTTTTCTTCTTTCCGGCAGAATTCAAGATGACGGTGAGGAGTTTGAGTCGTTGCAGCCAATGGCTGGAAGTGATGATGAGGTAACTTCAATTCTCAATCACGATTGATCTCATTGAATTTGAATAATCTTTCAGGGTCAAAGCGACGATGAGAGTCACACAAAACTCATGCGTGCCATGCAGAAGATCAGTGGCAAGAAAAGGTCAGACGCAATTTCCTAGATCTTTGTTTCCTCTACATCATTTGTTCTTCTCTAAACAGGAAGGGTCAAGTTGAGCGAACAGAACCTAGCACTAATGTTTCAGAGTTCGTTTCTACTGATTGTAAGAACATCTATTGTGTTTTGTTTGAAATTAATGTTTTAAAATCCAACAGCTACGGTGCACATAGGACAATTGATCAGCGCTTTGAAAGGAGAAAGCACGCATGCTCTTGTGAAAAAGAAACTCAAGCGTGTCAGTAAGAAAGATAACATCCTTGACATTCCTCTGCCTCGACATGAACAAGACAAGGTCTGTATTCGTAAACAACTTAGTCGTGTTTGAATTACTGCTTTTTAGATCAAACGTAAAGTTGCTTTTGATGACACGAAAACAGAGGTGTCTGTCTGGGAGCCAATTGTGCAGAAGAACAGAATCGTAAGTAACACGATGGTGATGCATGTGACTTCCTCTATGCTATTTTTTACTCGTCACAGGCTGAGCAGACACACTTTCCGCTTCTGAAGCCAGATTTGAAACAGTACAATGACCCAAAGAACGTCATCAAAAGATACGCGGTATGTAAACCGATCCGTATGAGGATAATATTCATTGTTGATTTCGTAGCCGCACACTTCGCTGGAACTGGAAGTTGAGAATCTGTTACGTGGCTCACAAACTGAAGGGTTGAACGAGGATAAAATGCTGACAGCCGATGAGGAAAAAGCACTGAGAGCCATGAGTCTAGAAGAAGTGAGTCATGCAGGAGTTATTTGAGAGCTTCAACTTGAGAGTCTGATGCAGGCAAAGGAAAGGCGTGATCTGCTGAGGAAGCACAGAGCTCTGTTGTCCTACAAGGAAGCCAAAGCGAGATATCAGAAGAGAATTAAAAGCAAGAAGTGAGCGTTTGTGGTTTGAGCGCACAAGTTAATTTAATGCTGTGTCATCAGATATCATCGCATTATGAAGAAAGAGAAACAGAAGAAGGATGACAAGGAACTTGAGCATCTCCACAAAACAGATCCTGAAGCGTTCCTTGAGAAACTCGACTCAGTCGACAAGAATCGCATCAAGGTTTTTTTTTAAATGGTATTATTTCTGATTTTGTGCACAGAGACTTTGTCTGCAGGAGAGGATGAGTCTGAAGCACAGGGGAGCCAGCAAGTTTATGCAAAAACAAGCGAGGTTTTCCAAATTTGACGAAGAGGTGGGTTGATGTTTGTGTTCTATATCTGTGAGTCAATGTTGTTTTTGCAGGCGCGGCAATCTGTTCAAGACATGCTGCAGAAGAGTCGGCAATTGACACAAAAGGAGAATGTGGACAGTGATGATGATGAGGAGGAGGGGGAGATGTCGGTGGAGGTGATGGAGGAGGAGGCCCAGGTGACCCAATCCAAATCTAATCCTTGGATGAAGTCAAGCGTGAAAACCAAAGTGACATTCACTAAGCCTGTTGCGGTGAGTGAGAAATCTCCCAAGGAGATGACGGAAGAGGACGAGGAAGAAAAAGAGGAAGAGGATGAGGATGAAGAGGAGGTTGAAGAGGAAGAAGATGAGGGAGAAGAAGTGGGAGAGGATAATGATGAGGAGGAGGAGAAGGGGGAGGAGAAGGAAGAGGAGAAAGAAGAGGAGGAAGAAGAAGATGATGGCTCGGCTCTGACTGAGTCAGTTAAGCGAAAGCAGAAGTATGAAGATTTTGAAGGAGATTGGACAAAGGCCAAAGAAGTGAAAATAAAATCAGACGTCAAGGAGTGCGTTAAAGAGGAAGTCACTGTGGATCCGGGGAAGTTCATGACCTTGACTGGGTCCCTGCGTGGCTCAAGGGCTCCTACCGTCACAGAAGATCCTGACCAGCTTGAGCAGCGACTGACGATCGCTCAAGCTTTTGCATCTGACGACGTATTGGAGGAGTTTGAACAAGAAAAAAAAGAAATTGAAGATGCTGAGAAGCCTAAGGACATAGATTTGACGCTGCCAGGATGGGGCTCATGGGGTGGAGAGAACGTGAAACCCAAAAAACATAACAAGTCAGCATACATTTCTCTTGTTTTATGTATTTTTCATTTTTCTCGTCTTCGTAGGTTTCTAATCAAGGCCCCACCCGCCCCTCGGAGGAGGGACTCCTCTCTTGGCAATGTTATTATTAACGAGGCAAAAGTTCAATCAATCGCCAAACACCAGGTACATTCACAGTACATTTAATGCCAGTTCTGTCTGTTGGATATCTGACCAGTGAAATCACTATCTTGCATTTGTACTCTGAATCTTTTTGAACTTGATCTGATGTTGTTTGCATTTCTCAGGTCAACCGCCTGCCACCCACTTTCAAAAATGTTCCGACATTTGAGAGTTCAATCCGTCATCCAATTGGGAAAACTTGGAATCCGGAGACGGCTTTTCAAAACCTGGTTGCACCGAAGGTCGTAACGCACCACGGCCAAGTCATCGACCCAATTAGCAAAGAGGCGACTCTCCGAAAGAAGAAGAAGATGGATTTGGAGGGGCAGAAGTCATCTGGCCCAAAGAATAAGAAACGGAAAAAAATCTATTGAATAAAATTTATTTTTAATTCCTGTGAAATTGTACTTTCTTCTGATTTTGTCATCTAGTCATAGGTTTCTTATCAAGAATCAAGTGTTAATTAAGTCAAACTCTCGCAAACTCTAGTCATGTCAAGAATTAAGTGTAGGTCTATGCCGAGTCCCCCAGAAACTATGAGAAACAACAAAATTAATTTTCCGTTCAGATCCGCGATCGCAAAAGAACAGAAAAATCATCTCCTTGTTCGATCGCCCCAAGGTGCAAATCAATTAGGACATATAACATGCAATTGGTAACGTATAATATATATGTATTGGTTATCCAGTCAATTGAAGAACCTGGTCTTCTTGCATGGTAGCTCCCGTGTGTGCCTTTTTTTACTTCTTATTTTCTTTTTGGTTTTGGCTTGAATGGAATTCGGAATAACTGACGTATCAGCCAGCACAGCTTGTGTTGTCAGGAATTGTTGATAAAGCCGAGAGGGCCCTGCTTCTTGGAAGCTATTAACGGAGGGCCTACATTTAAAGAGGTCCTCTTTCCATTTCAATAAATTTTGGTGTCGATTCCTTAGACTTTGATTAATTCAGCGAGGCAACATTAAGAAAGATCTGCCATCTCTATGAATATAGTCCAAGAGCCCACCCCCCCTCCCCCCCCCCCCAAAAAAAAAAAAAAAAAAGAAAAGAAAAAAGAACCTAACAGAAAAAACACGACATTTCTTGTAACGCAGAATTGCCCAAACAACTGTTTCTGCCATATAAGGAAATGATGTCGATTTCGGTAGTCGACACTGCTGCCGCGTGTACATTTCATTTTTCGCACTCTGCTGGTGACGATTACTTTAAAATTGCTTATCGTTTCAAAGCACGCGTGTTCTGCTTTTGATTTCATTCTCACAATGATATCTCGTTTGTTTTTGTTTTTGTTTTGTTTTTGTTTTTGTTTTTGTTTGTTTGTTTGTTTGTTTGTTTTTTTTTTTTTCAAATTCATTAATTTTGTTCTTTCAGTTAATAATTCAATTATCTCTGTCTAAATGTCTCTTTTCATTTCAATGCCAGTTCGAACCAGTAGCACAATAAACTATACTGCGTATCAGCAATGTGTGGATTACTTTCAACCCGAACCCATAACAATAGGGAAATATTTCTTCTTAACACAACTGCTGAAAGAGCTTCTCACTTGAAGCTCCCACCGTAAACAAATGTTTTGGAGAATTGCATCGGAGAGGTACATTAATATTTTCCGATAAAATTTTCCAAGAGACATCTAGCCAATTGTATAGAATGACCAACGAACAACAAAACTTACATTCTTTTCTCTCAGTAACTACTTCTCAATATCAATACGATAAAATAAATGGAATAAAATTATACCGATTAAAATTCAGGTTAAAAGCATAAAAAAGTGTACACATTCACTCATGGACTGTTTGATTGCATTGATTGGATAGCATAATTAATGCGATCATAAGAAACTGTTGAAATTATGCTTGTTAGATTTCTTTTTGAACTCATCTAGTCTTTGGTAGAACCTCCTGAGTCTCTGATGCAGCACATCCGCCTCCCGCCGCCTTTTCTCACTCATAAGTCTTTCGTACGCTTCTCGTTGTGCTTGCTTTTCCGCGCTCAAAAGTTTATCAATTTGAGACACGTTTCGCAATTCTTGGAAGCTTCTGGCACCCAGATCGTCCTCGGGATCTGAAAATCCATTCCCATCCTCAATTCCATTTGATGTCTTGGGTCGTCTTTGTTTAATATCAGCGGCTTCTGTGAATTCTGACCGCACTGCCCTCCGGATTTCGATATTACTCCTTGCTGGCATGAAAGCTGTCCTCGGACGTCTTAATCCAGCTCTTGTGGTAACTTTCTTCACCCTCACTGGTTCTTCAGGGGCTTTAGGAGCGGCTGATTTTGATCTTATCTTCTGCTTGACCCGGAAATGTTCATCGTCACCGAGGTCGATGTGGACACTACTGAAGCCTTTTGTAAGAGGTGTGGAACCCTTGACTCCCTTGGTTGCCAGCTTGTACCTTTCTGGGACACAACTCGAGTCATCGCTCACCGTCGGCAGAGTCTGCATTGAAGATATTTGAGTACTTCTGCACTTT
>KB301969.1:46385-62376 GCA_000328365.1 Capitella teleta
TGATGAAGAAGAAGATGAAGATGAAGAAGAAGATGAAGATGAAGAAGAAGAAGAAGAAGAAGAAGAAGAAGAAGAAGAAGAAGAAGAAGAAGAAGAAGAAGAAGAAGAAGAAGAAGAAGAAGAAGAAGAAGAAGAAGAAGAAGAAGAAGAAGAAAGCAGTATGCATTATGCATTACAGCTTAAGACGGCATCTATTCTTATACCAGTAATTATTGCATGTAATTAATCGGTCACCTGGATTTATCTGCTCCGTCGGTGTACTAGTAGATCATGTAGATTGAAGCCAGGGCCAAACGCAGATCGCATGTCGTCCAAGCAGGCTTTTTATATTTTGTATTTTTATTTTATTTATAAAACTTTTGCAAAACACAGGAGGCATTTATAAGCACAGGTGCCTATGTAGCCGAATAACAATAAAAACATTGGAATAAAACAATAAAACACAATACAACGACAAATAAAAACTCGTAAAACATCAGTTGTGATAAAATTCTCTGCAACGACAGATGGTGGTAAATGATCAAGTGTTAAAAACCGAGAAATGATTGAGTTCATTTCGGTAATATGAAGAGAGGTTTTCTTTGAAAATGGCTTTGGATTTGCAATAGCGGATAATTATGAAAATGAGCACGAATGGCTGAGTGCGCTAGCATTTTATAAACACCTTGAAATGTCGGCATAAATTTGCCGAGTTTGGTTGGAAATAGTGGACGGAATCAAATTTTGAATTGTGTGGCTTTTCCAAAATAGATGATTTTAATACAGGATTTTTAGCGTGTCTGCCAATGCCCAAGGGTTTTGACGCCAGAAAAACTTCCAGTTCAATTATCATCAGCGGAGACCTGAGATCGCCGCTGACGAATAAGCTAGATACAATCCTGCTATCACCCGAGAAGAATTGAAAAAAAAAAACCAACAAAACAAAACAAAACAAAACAAAACAAAACAAACCATTATGATAATTATGGTTATGTACGGGCGTCATATTTGGAATGGAATAATGCTACAAGATGAAACTTATTTTACGTGATGCTGGAAGTGATTGAAATTAGCAGAAAATACAGGTAGAGGTGTGCAGCTATACATACCTGGTCTTGATTACTTTTCTTACAGTAAACGTCATTGAGCTGTGGAGAGATCTGCCGCACGAAAGCGCACTAGATGGAAGAAAAATCAATGTTTGCTGTTGCTAAATTATTGAAGGGAAAATGTCGTTTCGGTCACGTGGTCGGCCTACCAGGCCCCTACACACGATAGAAACTAGGCTTTATTGATCCTGCTCATTAAAAAGAGGGTTCTGGGACATCGATTTTTCTCCCACCTAGTGCGCTTGCGTGTTGCAGATCTTTCCACACTTCAATGACGTTTGCTGTTAGAGAATAGGTGTGTACATGTAAAGCTGCACGCCTCTACCTAGACAGAATTCCATCTGAATATTCTCATATACAGACGGAGATATATCTGTATATTTATAACTGGAAGTTACATGAAATGATCATGAATTCGGCGCTCAATTTCAGACGCTCGTGGAAAATTGTGTAATTTGGCAAATAAGAACGCTACCACTAGCCTCAAAGTCACACAAACTAATCCCGATATATTTTGCCACCTAATTAAATAATAAAATTAATACACAAACCATATCCTCAGTTTATAAATAAAACCACTTGAACGCTCAATTTAACAAATTCTCAAATTCTCACTCACTCATTGACCTCCTTGATCCTGACCTAATAGGCAAATGAACCAGCTTCGACCTTCGAGGGAATCCTTCATTACTTCAATTGAACAATGTCGTTTAAATTGCTTGATTAGTCCTGCTAATTCATGAAATGAAGCCTAATATTGGCAAAATAGAGTAGTTTTTTTATTTATGCCGAGTGCCAAAAGATCACAGATCGCCACTTTCACTTACAAGTTTTTTTTTATAATGTTTCTCTCATCAGATACCATACAAAATATACATAAATACAGTAAAACCTCGATGTGTCGAAGTTCGTGGGGTTAGCTCAATTACTTCGACTTAGGGATACTTCGACGAAGGGATCGAGGCCGTTATGATATGACCGTTATGATTTCAAATCGTGCTCTGACGTTTTGATTGACGATATGCGTTATGCACTTATAAACCGCGAGTGGCTATGATTTTGTGATTGAAACAGTAATTAACAAATATTATTAAAAAAGTAATGCCAAAAGATGAAATTATCTTGGAAGTCTTGGGGAAAAAAAGAATTTCACAGAAGGTTGTTTATGTAGCTTTAAAGGTCTCAAGTGTCTTCACGTTGAGCTTGCGTTTTGTAGCCCTAGCGATGCTGATGAACAACTAATGATGCTGAAGACTGTTGGTCACTAGATTTAAACTGTTTCTTGCATAAGCACTCTAAATAAACATCTTTGATATTATTGTTGCGTGCTTTGATATTAAAGCTGGCATAAAGTTCATAATAGATCTAAGGCTGGATTTCATTAATTAACTCTGGCTTCGAATGCGAGCTGTCTTTTGTCGGCAATTCATTAAAGATCATCACAAGCACACCAACAACAATGCCTTAGTTGAGATCCACGGTCCGTTGATCTTTGGAGTCAGCCTCGCTTTGGTCGCGGCTTAAACAGAGGAGAGATAAAGGCTGCCGACTGCTTTGTGGGCGGGGATGTTTTGATGTTTTAATTGTAAGCAACTGCGCCTAACTCTCTTTGAAACTGAGAAAAATGTTTATAGAATTTCTCGACTTCGAGCTATAGATCAAAAATATGTCTCGGGGACACAGAAAACACTTCGACACAGGGATAAATTCGAGAATGAGACGTTCGAGGGACAGATGTTAATGCTAATGGTAAAGTATAGGAGATTCGTCGGGACTTCGAAAAAACTTCGACACAGGGAGACATTCGAGGGACGGGTGTTCGACACATCGAGGTTTTACTGTAGTAAGTATGCAGTGAAAATAATGTGCCACAGCATGACTACATTAGTCTCGAAATGTGAGAGAATGCTTATTATAACATCTACTCGCAATTCTTTTGACAAGTGTGCGGCGCAGACGCGCATATTTTCTCGGTAAATCGTCTTTTTAAAATTCCAATACTAGTATTATTTATGATTTTATGAGTACAACTGAAAATGAAAGATATTCATCAATTAAAGCAGCTTAAATTTACACATAAATTATTTAATTTGCAACTTCCAACATATTTTCTGAATGGATTCATCACTTTAAATGGAGATCATCACTCTCATAACAGTAAACACCCGAAGAAGTAATAGACTTTCCACTCCTCGTTTCTTGCATGAGTATTGCAGACAACTGCTAAAATAATAAATTAATCCACCCGGCCTCCTTGTATTTTTGATAAATTAATTTATTGTTAAAAAAAGGTTCCCCGAAAGAAATTTTAAACTACATACCCATTTTTTTCTTGCCTGTGTCCTAAAAATTCTGGAGAAACTAGTCCACAAAAGATTGTACGATTACTTGTTGGTCAAAAATTTCCTATCTCCCATCATTTTGGCTTCCAACCAGGCAGAAACACACCCCAAGCACTGACATCAGTAGTCGACAGAATCAGCAGAGCATTTGAGCAGGGCGAAGTCACCATAGGAGTTCTGCTTGACTTTCAAAAAACATTTGACATCATACAACATAACATAATTCTCTTCAAGGTTTTGAGGCATTGAATCCGCGGCACCCCTCATCGTTGGTCCACTACTTATCGGGACGTCAACAAAGGGTAATTTTTAATGACTGGACCTCTAATGGCTGTACTGATTCAATTTCTTGTGGTGTCCCTCAAGGTTTCATCCTAGGTCCTTTATTGTTTTTGTTACATTAACAATGTCACTTCTGTCTCTGAACATATGCATTTTACTCTCTTCGCTGATCATACTAACTCTTTCATCTCTGCTCCAAATGTCGACGCAGTGATGACTAGTATGAACGAAAAATTAAGGCGACTTAACATCTTACTCGACGCAATTTGTTTTATTTTTGACATTTTTCATGCATTATAATAAACTATTCTATCCTAAATATGTAACACAGCTAGGGTTGCCCAACAATTGCAATCCGAGTCATCAAAAACGGCGAATGTTTCATTCAAGATTCTGATACAACAACTCATTTGTTCGCCATCCTCTTTCCTCTTCCAACCTGTTCCTCTAATTGCTTCCTCTTCCCGCTGCATATATTACTTAGAAGTTCTTACAACCCAGTTGAATTTGCAAACAAAGTGATCGATAATGGTGATAATGATGTTCATGGAAGTGTATGAAACGCCGTAAATGTCTCGCACTTGAGTAAAGCAAGAGAGTGTAATTAAGTGGGACATTTATGGGATTTGGGAATCGTTCGATCTTAAAATCACCACATCAGTATATTAGTACATGTAGAGAGTACATGAGTATGTACACTCGTTTGTATCAACTGCTGGCATCATTATACATATAGGCTGATATAGCACCCATTGCCAAACCACTTCAAGCCGCTGCTAGCCGCCGATCGCAATGCTGAGCCGATATCTCTGATTGGTTGAGCGGCTTAAGCAGCTGGCCTGTCATTTTTACTTCAGCTAGCCGATTCTGGCCAATTACAATCGGTTCCGGGGTCTATATCTCATCCATCGATTACCACCGATACGGGGCCCCAGAATTGAATAAAACTAGCAGATAAAGAAGGGAGAAAATAAACAAATAGATTTATTGATTAATATGGTTATATGCATGAATGTAATGCGTCGAAAAAAAAAAGGAAAAAAAAAAAATCCAGATGCTAAATATATATAAACGCACGCACATATAGCATTAGTGTTCTGTTTTTGGTTGTTTTCCTCTCTGGTTAAATTTGGGTACTGCTTATGGCACATATCATTTGGGGCATATTACAAAAGGTTTTCATTAAAATTACGATTGATAGCTAGCGGAAATGTTGCATGAAAGAACAACTATAATTGTGAATATTAATTAACCACTGAATAAACAGCATGGTCATGGCCGGTGGTCTCGCGTCGCCTTAAATTAATACTACATGCATGGCTTAATATCTATATGGGGGTACATTGTGTCACTTACTTATACTGATTTAAATGTCTGTTAAACACCAGGATCAACTAAAAGTAATTGCTTGGAAATCATTCTCAATTAATTAGGTTCACCTCTACCACCACCCCATCGCCTCCCTCTCCATCGCACATTTAAATGATCATAAATTCACAACGCCAACCCACATGATATGATGATAACAACCGGAACATCGATTTGAGTTGCATTTTCTTGGCTGCTGGCCACTTAAACTGACCAATAAGCGATCGACCTCATACTTATGTTCTTGATTGTTATCACCAAATGGAGTTACCGATTTCTATCACAGGAGCACTCTTCAGTGATGCATTGTATAGAATCAGGTGGATATTGTTTGAAACAAGAGAAACATATATGATACAATACATCATCGATGACAAGCCGGTTTTTTAGGAATGCGATTAATATGGTTGTATGGGGGTCGGGAGGAAGGGGATTGGTTGGAGAGGTGGGTGATGAAAATGGTGGATAGATAGATGTAACTATGAGTGGTGAATTGGATGGAAAGAGGATCGATTGTGACAGATATAACAATTTGTTATAGTGCATATTGTGGAGTATTGTTTAATATAATTGTGTGTGTTGGCTCTTTTAACGAAGGTATCGGTAGATTGATTGCTTATCGCTGAGTGATTTTGTGCGGATGCAAATTATGAACTATGTGTACTAGTGCATGCTATCTAAACTTTTAATTAGCTTTTTATTTCTCACTCTGTTGTCTGTTTGATCTGTTTTATTGCGTTTTGAGAACTTTTTGTGTGTGGATATTATGCATAATAAATTATATTATTATTATATATCTATGCTATTATTATTTATCTATGGGCGGATTAATCCCTCAGCGAAGAACGATTTCACCGAGAAAATGACAGGGAATGATGACATAATACAAAAATACCCAAATATACAGTACATCAACATGGACGTTGATGCCAGGTTTCATTCTTTAGTCCTAACTGTCATATTAATGCCAATTAAGACCATCTAAACAAACGGTATAAATATTAATGGAATCTCCGACCTATTGGGGGAAATATTTGAGGAGCATAAAATTCGGAGGACTTGCGAATAAAATCCATTGACTTGACGTGTGAGGCACTTCTGAAGTTCTGATTGATTCATATTCTGTCGATTGTGCGAACACAGTTTTATCTCACAAAGTGTCATCTATTGTTAACAAATGGATTGATACTAGGACAAAAAGATACTGATGATTGGAATGAAACGGTGTCCATTGATCTCCTTGAGTCATTACGTCACGCATTCGTTTAGACAAGTTTAAAAATGAATGGTCTCCCTTTATGGATGCATCACTTTGCCACACTGGTCTCCCTATACTCTCCCTGTAGCAGTCCATCTCTATGCCACATATTTCAAGAGAATTAGGATTTCAACCGATCATTTTATGATTTTACGGATCGGCATGTTTGTTGCAGCTCAGCAGTCTGTCTAGAAAAGATCTGAAATAATACTATTGTGATTGGAGCCCTGCTCGTTCTGGTCGGTCATTGAGACAGATATTTATAGCAATTTTTCACAAACAATCGACTGTTTTCGGGAAATGGACCGACTAGTAGGGCATAATGAGAGAGTTAAGATACAATCAAGTCAATTATGACCAAATACATCAGAGCTCTATTAGTCCATTGGATGCAGTCTTGAAGCGTTTTGATTGACTATTGTAAAGCCAGCCACGGACATATCTAAAACGAATACTCGTAAGTTATATGTACTAGTATGAAGATACATTGTGAGCTCCTTGCAGCGCTCGGAATGCAAATGACCTACATGAGCAAGTCGACCATAACGCCCAGGAGCATGCCATCTCCTACATGGAGAAGTATTCATAACGTTTGAATGCCTCGACTCGTGGCTGCTGGATTGAGTCTCAGTTCCTTCTTCTTGGTTCTACACGGAACAGAAACAGGAACTGCATTCGTGGTTTGTTGTATAAATAATGCCATGTTGCACAAATTCAGTTGCACATTATTATTTCTCCATTCTAAATCACTCAATATCAATGCTTGCTTCCAATTTTCTTAGTACAAAAGATTAACACTCTTAACATTATCACAAAATGATAGGCCATAATTATGACGAGATAAATCAATAGGCTCCTTAATTCGTAGGCCGACTCTGCTGCTGTTACTTCAAATCATTTTTGCTAACTTGGGTGTACTCGTTTTCCTAATTGACTCAGTTTATCCTATTGTTGTTGCATCAAACGATATTTCTGGTCTTTCTTGCTTCTTTAACCTTTTATATCTATGTATATCTCCATAATCTACTTTATTAAAAATCTTGATTCGTTGAAATCAATTATATGTAGGTATGTAATGCATAGAATGAGTTTTGATAACGTACATGTGCTGCTTAACTGCACTCGGCTTCGCCTTGGAGTAGTAATTCAAGTATAGAATCGGGCATCCTATCTGACCATAAATCCTTCCTGTTGGTGACTTATCCCTTAATTATACGCCTCAGTTAGTCTGTCAGCCAATCATCATTGCGTATTCGAGTGTCAATGAACATGCATGGATAAACAAAATATCATAAATCACTTTTGCCGTTCACTTTATAATGGCTCACAAAATGCCAACTCATATAGAATCTGTTGATTGGCGGCCGTTGTGATAATTTGTACCTAATCGCAGTCGAATGTGTGCGTGAAAGTGGAGACTTCGGCAGCTGCCTTCGTCATCAGGACGGTCCGGCGGAATTGGCTTCCCGATTGCTCTAATGCCGAAATCAGCACATTCAATCCATAATAAAGCAAAATTGTGATATTAGGGGAACAGGAAATGTTTAAATAGATTAATAGAAATGAAAATTAATTATGAACGTAGCTTTTATGCACATATGTCTTCAAATATAATTTCCCCCTCAGCTGCACGCGTCATCAACGCACATGAAGAATTAGGTGTGATGCCTTGTGCATGCACCTACACATATTCTTGGCTAATCATCACTAGGTTTGCTGCGTCTATTCATTTGGGTGAAGCAAAATAGGCACCGGGCGTGCTTCATACAGTCCATATCGTCTTTTGGCAAATTGCCAAATGGATGCATTGACCTTTCTGACCTTTTGACCGCCGAGAAGAGCATCGTTTAGCGCCATAACAGCCCAAGATCGTTTTCGGTTTCCAGTTGTCAATTACAGACATTTGCGAGTGAGCGCCTCCCATCCAGAGCAATGACATGCAATTGAGCTGATGTGAATGGCTGAACGCTGATGACTCCAACGTGAGCAGGGCGTAGTTTTCTTTCATCCTGTCTGCGGCTTATGACATTGACAAATATCATCCAAGGAGCTTGGTCCTGATTGGATGAAGGCGGAAGACCCGCCAGGGAGCAGTTTCTGCAGATTTCGATTAGTTCCTAAATTTGGCCGCAGTTCTCCATTAACGGGATGCGAAGCTCAAAGCTAGGATTTGGCTTAGTCGATGCCATGCAATGCGAAAGAGAGGGTGACGAAGAAACTACTAAAAATTATAATACATCCCAATGGACAAGTATGTGCAGAGTTATTGCAGGCACCCGGAATACTGAGTTATACTGCGACAGACGCTGCCTGTAGAGCGTACATCTGATAAACACAATGGTACAAAGCAGTGGGTGATGCTGTCAATGACAGATCCTCAGCGATGGTCAGATTTCAATAGCGATGGTCAGATTTCAATAGCTATTGTCAGATTACAACTATTCGTACACATATTATTCAGCGCATTATTTCTTCTCTGCAAAAATCTACATCTCCGTTTTAGCTTATTATCGTTAATTAAAATATTTGAAAGTTATATTAAATAATATTTTCGTCCTGGTCTTTGCCTAATCTTCTAATTCGTCATACTTTTCCCCAGTATCCGAAGATATACAGCTGTTTATATGACCTTTCTTATCTAGTACATCACTAAGATTTCGACTTCATTGCTCAATGATGTCGTCATCTGACATTGGTTTACAGTCATCGATTTCTCATAACAGCGTATACAAGCAGTGTGAAAATGACAATAACAGGCTGCAAAAAAACCGCAGACATGGATTTGGCAAAGTACATCGGGCGAGTGGGTCATGTATCATGTCACACCCTAACAAGGGTAGAACGCCGATGGCTGAGAGTGAACTAAATGTTCACTGTCCTCTCCTTCTCAGACTGAACACGTTGGCTTCCCCATGAGAATCCGGGGTGCTAAGTGAATGCGTCCGGGTAGCAATAGAGGGGCAATTGGTTCTACAATATTCAAGAAGTGAATTGCTGCCTGATTGAAAAAGGGGTCCATTATTTTTCATGGAATCACATATTATATTGTAAACGGCATTGTGCTATAATAAATCAGAATGAAGATCTATTTACGCAATCTGTCAGTGTGCTATTGAACGCGACGTGTAATCTAAAATTGCTCATTGGGTTAAGACCGATTTGAAGCATGCAAATTCCGTTGTCACTATTTGTGCTGAGCTGTAAAGATGGCAGCACTTAATGTCAATCACGCGTAATGAATGGCGATGTGAATGGGTGGGTGTGATTCAAGAATTTTAGATCCAGATTCCTCTATCTTAATCAGGTTGTCTGCAAAATGAAAAGGCTCATACAGCGAAGCAGTTCAAAAGAATAAGTGTCTGAATTGTCTCGTGTTTCCGTAATTGGATATTGGGAATTTCCTCAAATAATATTTGGGCGTTTTGAGGTAGGATTGCAGGCTGAGCAGCTTTAGCTTTACTCATCAATCATCCAACCGAATTAATGAATATGGTCTCTAACTTAATTTTCTCTCTTGTCACACTCCCATTTTCTGCAAAGCGAGGGAAGTGTGTGTCACTTTTATTTCTTGATGTGCGCATATGTAGACGCATAATGCATCTTACTGTCTTCATACTACATTAGACCTACATTTGTGCCATCATCAAAAATTACACCGATCGCATTTCTTTTGGGATTGCAAAATGCATGCAGGCAATTGATCCAAGGCTTAGTGGGGGATGAATCAGTCAAGCGATGAGGCTAAGAAAATCTGGTCAAATGCAGAGCTAGAGAGAAAACTTGAAGCCAGAAGTCATAGAACTAACGGAAACAGACAGGTCTTGAATTGGGTTCATTGATTGTAATCAAGAGAATATGAAGATTCATTGCAGGTGAAAATACACCGCACTCGTGGCTGAAATTGCGACGCCACAGAGTGGGTTAAGCCGAATGGAAGGCGAGCGGTGATTTCACCTGAAAAGCGCTCGTATTAAAACATTAACTTAAGCATAATATTGCCCGTCCCCATAAGGTCATAATAAGTATATAAGACATAATTTCATTGTTTTTTTTTATATATGTATAAACCGATTACCTAATATGAACTTGGCCTGCTGCTCACTGAAGTCTCTCAAGGTAATTCTTGTTGGTATTAACTTATTAAGTACAGCTGCGCTGGCCATTGCGTAACACCCAGTTTGCTCCTTCGACCGGTGGTTTTGCCATCGTCTGCTTGTTAGGCAATGCTGCGCTGGCTGAATTAGGATTCAGGAGCTTCGCCCTTATAACGCTTGACTCGATTTCGATAGGCAATCGATGTGGGTTGCGCATTGCCGAATCAGCGTTTATTGATAGTGTGAGAGGTCAGCTGATCCACAATCCATCATTGCACTCGGAAGGGATCATCGCTCAAATCCCTTCTGATAACGATTCTTGGAAATGACCGCAGTCCAACCATTGGCCTCTTTGCAATATCTACGAAGAAGGTATGAATGATGGCTTTGCTGAGTTCGGCATTATGACTAAAGCAATGCATGCGAATACAAGGTGTGCGTTTTCGTGCAGTGCAAGTTCTCCTTGACTTCGAACATACACATTTAAAGCATTGCAGCGTTTCCATTATCAACGTACGTATTTACATTGAATATGCGTATTACTGCCCTTTGCGAATTTCGATTTTGTGAAACAATCCAATATCACATGCTTATAGAGTCTCAAGTCTAATTGCCAATTTACTTTGCTTGACCCCGTTGACCTCGTTAAACCTTTGACCCTGCCCAGGCGATGCTAATTATGTGCCAATTAATTTGACCGCAGCCTATTATTGCTGTTTAGATGAGATGAGCTTCCTATAAATGACGCAATTACTAGATATATATAGCTAATAGGAATCGCTAAGTGTGGCAGAGCTATTTAGAATACTTGGCTCAGTTATATAAGTTGAGTTTCTGTCATGTTATAATTATATGTAGGAATAATATAATATATTATGCTCATAATAATTATTTATAAATTTATGTTCGGTATATAACCGCACATGTATTATACAAACAAGCAGTCTGTACGCAGACGAGCTGTGCATCCTCATTGGATGGCATCCCTTTCGCGAGAAGCAATTGAACTTCGATTATCGGCACCCTTGACTCTGTGGAGAATGCCAAGCACGGTTTAGGCAACGGGCAATTTGTCTTGTATTGGCTTACTTCCGGACATGCCGGTCGGAAACCCCAAGAGTGGATTGCAAACGAGTCAAAGCTCAGATGAGGCGCTGACCCTTATACTTCTTTTGCTGAGATGCGTTTTACAAACAACCCAGCATTTATTAGGGCGATTTTTTTGCGTTGCATGTCGCTGGAGATCAAGACAAAACCTCGCAATGTTTTCAAGACTTGATTTCTTCTCCTAAAGTTCATGGAAATTCAGTTAATGGAAAGTGTCAAGAAACATGTTTTTGAATATTATTGTGAATATTGCTCAAGTGGCAGTCTCTGTGGAGAGAGCGAAAATAGGCGCGGAAATCGAGACATGGCACAGATTATAAAATGATAGCTCACAATCTGAAACCACAAATAAATGTATGAAATAAATATTATTCACGATCCGGACATCATACGAGAGAAGGGATGTGTATCTTTGTTTAATGCACAATAGTCATCTATAGCTCTGGATTCATCGTCTTTAAAACTCCCTAATGAGGCAGACACCTTCGTGGCATAAAAGTAACATAACTTTGGATCTCGTGTTAATGTTAATTATTTTGAGTTTTGAGCTTCACGCACTTGGATCATCAATCATGGCCACAAAGAGGAATCATTTGGGTTCTGGCAACAACATGAATGATGCTATGAAGGCATGCACCGTTCATCTCATGCCTCATCTGTACACAGCGCAATGAACAGCAATTGTGTTCAGTATAATCAGACAAGAGTAAGAAGACAATCTATTTTGCATTTGGAACCACAGCTAAAATATTGTTCACGAGATCAATCATGTCAAAAATAACACAGGACGGTGCAGCTGACAATCAGTCTCCATCGGTCATTTTACGTCTATTGGACGCCACTCGTTAAATAACGACAATGAGAAATGGTCATTAGTAGGAAATACATTAAGAATGCCAACAGCTAGCTTTAGAGGAGCCTAATGATATACATGCTTGCCTTTCTTTGCGGTGCGCTGTATTGTTGCGTGTTTATTCAATGACTCGCTGAATTGCCCCCCTCCCGATTTGGCGTCCCCCCATTGCGCAATCGGCGCCAATTACGCAATCCTCAACTTGCAACAATCTATTGACGTGTAGAGGTTTTGGCATCTGTCTTCATGCGATAAACGTCGCTCTAAGTCAATCTCTCGGATTTAATTAGTGCAATCGGCAATAACATTCATAATTGTCCTACACGTCAAGGCTTAGACCCCAAAGACCGCCAGCCAATTGATTGGTGGCTAGCGGAGGCCTTTTTCGGGTGTCTAGTTGGTTAACCGACTTTTTTGTGGCTATCTAACTGTAATATTTTCCCGGCTGGCTTGGATCGGCTGTATTAATACATGTACATGTACATTACTACGTGTATGCTTTTGCTAACTTATGTTCAGCTGTATGCATAAGAATAACTAAGCTCAGTCTATGTAATACAGCATTATTAATAAATTAAGTATTATTATTTCACTCTTGACGCCGTCATCATGATTCGTGACTGCTGCGAAATAAATACTTACGTTTCGGGATCATTCATTTGTTAAAAATAATCCGGTGCTTTCCTCGTTTTTTGTTTTTTTCACAATTTTTTCCTCAATTTAATTATGGACCATGTGTTAATAAATTAACTTCTGTTCACAGTCATGTTCACAGTCTACAGTTCACAGTCCTTTATTATTACACACAATACAGATTACTAGTGAAGTATACGGAGAATATACTGATCATAAATAGTCGCAGCCTATGATAAATTTGATGCTTGCTGTTGTGCACAGTGTGATGCTCAAATGCTGGGCAGCTTCACTTGTCTCTGGCGCTACTGAAAAGAAGCGCCGGCACACACCGATGAAAACTCGATACATGATACATCCATTTCACTCGATTTCAGGTGACGTCACTCAGAATTCCCAAGATGGCTCACAAGGCGAGGTGAGTGAAAATGAATTCACAGTATTTGCTGAATACGTCATTATATGTATTATGACCAGGGAACCGGTGAACTGGGCAGCTAGAGGGCCAAGAAACAAACGAAGCATGGATGAAAAGTGAAGAAAAGACAAAACAAAACGAAAACAAAAAACACAATTAGCTATTAATTGGCAATTATTACTAAAAAAATATAGAAACTGATGATATATAATTAATAGTGTGAACGGAAAATTCACCGGAAGACGTTTACCATTGAGAATTAACCCTGTATTCTTTCATTTGGCACAGATGTAATGAATACAATGATCATGACATAATTAGAAGTCAGATACATGCAGGCTGATTTTGAAATATTTGGAAAGTCACAGCCTGCCTCTTCCAAAATCGAAGAGCTAGAATTATGTTCCTCATCTGCGATTCTTTTGGCAGCGAGGTAATTGCTGGTTTTATCTTAATATCGATCGGTAGAAAATATTTATCATTTTTGTTTGTTTGAACCTTCGTTTTTTAATCATATATGCATTTCCACTCTCTCTGAAGTCATGATTCCACACTTGGTGCTCGGACCAAAAGGCAGCATATATTGACAGTTTACTTTTTCAAATTATAAAAATCAAGATGTTATTCTCTGCCCAATCTCTCGAAAGAAATTCGGCTGACCGATGGAATTTCGGCGGCGACTGAGCAAATTGTTTTTTCGTCGGATCAGTAAAATTCCGGCTTAGATATTTTTTCGGCTGGCTTATCGGCTTTTCCAGACTGGCTTCAGGGTCTATCAAGGCCGGAGAATTCTGGATGTATTAGAATGTATACTTTTAGATATCTGACGATGGGTATACATCTCTCGTTATAATTATATTTCTTCTGTCACTCTCCAGTGCTGCCCAACTGCGAAACCATTAAGACCGGGAGCTGTGTATCACAGTCCATGGACCATGATATTATACAGAATTAACAATCTGAGGGATTTATCGATAAAAATGGGCCATGATCATTATGCGGAATTAACAATCTTTGGGATTTATTGATAAAAAGAACTACAGAAGTGGTCTGTTCCAGGTTTTCTTCCCTGGCACCCGAACGGGTCGGATAGAGCCGTAAAACCCGATGGTTAACTCAGCTATGCACTGCATGCAGAGTGATTCAAATGTATAAATAAAATTATACGGATCGCATATATTATATATTGGGCATATTGTAATTGATTTGCGATAAGAATGCATATCTCGTCCTCTGAAACCTTGTAGTAATTTTATTGATAACAAATACACTTGTGTATCATGTTCCTCTGATCCTGCAAACATCCATCAATATATCAACCGATGAATCCTCCTCTCAGAAGGGTCTCTGTGCTCCGTGAATGCTCAAACAGCCTCGCTGCAATTTCCACATTGGGATACCCTTGGACTGAATTTGTGGTATCCTAATGCGGAGAGGGAATGGCCTAGCAAGGGCCTTGATCATTCATAATTTGAATGCGAATCAGATGCATGCAATCCTGCGCCATACATTATAATAGGCGATAATCATTTAAGTGCACAAGGAGCTCGCAGTGTAAACCCTGGATCGCTTAGATCGTTGATTTCATTACACAAACCTTTCGTTGAGAAGAAGTGGCTTTGTAAGAAAACCCCGACATCCAACGGCGTTATTTCCAGCCATCAATCAAACGACCGAATTCAATCACGATGGGACCTAATCTCATTTGCTTCCGACTGCAGATCCATTCAAACCTAAAGGGCTAGGGGCCACATCCCCTTCTCACACTCGCCTTTCCAAAAGGATCACAATCACGGGATATCTTGTGACCACCCTACAACAATTCTATGGTATAAACTAGAATGTTGAATCTCGTGCAATTGAAACACATATTTTCATATCTTGTCAAATGTATTACTGTTCGTTTAATTAAAGTGTTAACAATTTAGTGGAAAGATCCCAGAATCTGAAATAAAAGAATGCATAAATATTCAGAGCAAATTATCTCTTCCAGATAAGAACTCCTACTCAGTTTGATAAACATAGTTATATTTTTACAATTATATATTACTGACATCTCACTTCCATTGCACATCGATGATGTCATAGGATTTAGTTTACAGTAGTGATGGGCGAAGCTTTGGCTTCGGACTTCTACGAATAATTATTAGCTATTTTCCGAAGCTTTGGCTTCGAGCAAAAATATTGCAACGAATCCGAATATCATTTTTTTTTCTTCTGAGTTAATTAAACTCTGTAAGTTACTTAGTTTATTCAACGGCGTGCGACAGCCCGCATTACTCGCAGTAATTAAACGCTTGGATGCATAACAATGGGTAAGAATCAAAAAAGCAAGACTGGCTTGAGAATCTATGCTGTTGGCTGGCTATCGAGGTAAATTCAGTTCTGGTGATGGTATTTGTTAAGATTACGTGGATGCTTCTAACTACTTCACACGATGTTTCATTATAGCATATTTAATAATGATTATATAAATTCTACCTATGCATGTATAGACCTTCGGGCAGAGCGTGCACAGGATTGCTTCCATCTCTCCAGAGGCAATCAG
>KB301969.1:76644-109721 GCA_000328365.1 Capitella teleta
CCTCATCCTGAACGTTGTCAAAATCACCAGAATCCGAGCGATGCCAAAGGATATCCGAAGCCCTCACCTCTCGTCACCTGCTTGGTGAACGCTCGTCACGAAGAGGAGTCCGCTGATTTGTTTCCACGCTTTTGTTCTAGAAAGAAAACAACCTGCAGACTTTGTTTCTTTGCAATCAATTAGCATATCAGTGACTTCTTTGCACCATCCGATTAGCTGTTGATTGTGATATTGAATAATATTCCTACTACACTCTTGTCTTGTTCACTGGTTGATTTCATATGAGAGGTAGGGCGCAATGTCCATCATTATAACAGATTGATTACTCGGCAGAACCTAAGTGAAAGCCATTTCAGCCAATCAGTGGCCATTGTGAAGGCTTTGATGAAGCCATTTGGCTCTTCTGACCTGAATCATGGCTAACGAGCGAGCAATGGGAAGGTCAATATGCTCCATGGAGAAGGAAACACCTTTGTGTGGTGTCAGAGACATATAAGGACGATTTTCTGCATTGATTGATAAGGATTGCATTAGCATGGTTGACATTGATTGAAGTGAAGAGTGCCTCTGTTTCAAATTGCAGGATTAACAGAGAGGTGAGTAATTGCAGCAATGGACTGCAGGGTGCACCTTCCTTGAGCCAGTTTTGCTGGTGGTGCACAGTTCTGAAGTAGCACATTCTGAGATGCACTTCTGCCTTAAGGGTCTGTTTGGGTTGGAAGACATTTGCTGCTAAGTTTGCTTTGCTGCTTTGGACTGATTGCTGTCGAGATGCAATCTTGGCTTCGTGAAGCCTTTTTGGTCGTGTTTGCGGAATTCTGGACAGAGAGCGTTTGTTCTGAGAAAGTGCTACCAAAAGAGGAACGTGGTGGAATGGCAATAAATGCTGAGGGAAGATGGAATGCAAATATTCAACCCGAAGACCTTACACGCTCTTTCGACAGCTGATGCTCTCTCAGGAAATGGATGTCAAGATTGGGTTTGGAGGGAAATGGAACTTCTGAGGTTTCGTTGCTTTATCCAAACATGATTCTTTCTTGTAATAAGCTTAGTGCTATAATCTCGTCTGTGCACTGAGAGATGTGATTTACTGGATCAGAAACCGCGCCGCCACACTATGAAGTGTTTACCCATCAGCTGGGTTACTTTTATATACTCATTTCTATTTGTTCACCGTGATTAATTTGCCCTTTCTCTTCATAAACACACCACTTACAAAACTTCAAACAAATATAGATAAAGTCTCAGAAATGCTTTATTGTGATTTTGTTTCGTAGGATAATCACACTAATCGAACACAAAATGAGTTATTATTATGAAAATAAATGAAAATCACCTTTTATGCAGAAATCGTCATCTGCAAAGTGCATCTGATAAATCACAAAAAGAACTTCTTTGCTCATGAAACCGTTTGTACAGTAACCATCTTATATAGATGGCTCAGGATTATGTGATGTTATATGCAGGGAGTGAGTGACATGTCGAACTTTATTGCAAAGCACGAACGCCCGAATTGTGCATATTGTAGGGTGCAGTATGCAAAATCAATTTATGCAGTAACCAGCCCACTTTCTCGTAATCTCGCAATAATTTGGCGTTAAACCACGGCTTTGATCTTTACATTTGACACGCATAAATCTCAAATATTTTCATTAATATTTCCACTCCCATTTATTCAACTGCACCTGGAAGTGACGCTTGATATAATAAGACTGAATTATGCTCTACATCTCCACTCTTCTCCGGTTTAAATCATGGCACTTCATATTTCTTTGAAATTTCGTCTTTAGAGGCTACCGGAAGGCATAAAGAATCTTCATATCTAATATCATCTACACGTAAATAGGCAATACATACACATTACAAGTATATTCTGTGAAGGCTTGGTGATTTTTCAGGCATTTATGACACATTGGATGTGTCGCGTTTGCTTATATAGCTCGGCTACGGTTCCTAATTGACTTTGATCGATGACCTGGTGTTAAGCGTGAATCTCTGATCTAGACGCTGATGGCCAATTAGCCAGAAGTGTAGGAGGCTCCTAAGTGTTAGGCTGATGTAATTTTCTGTAATAGGGAGGCCTCTGTGGCCCATTTGACGTCATTACGCTCCCTTCATTCGCAGTAGGAGTTTGTTCAATGCGCAGCCAGCAGATGATGGGATGCCAAGCGGCCCATGATCAACTTTGCAAAACGGCTGATTCAGAGGATGAAGAGGGTGGTAATGCTATTTGTCGACTTATTCGGAGCCATCTGGGACAGAGCGGATAGGCGGCTTGACCCTCTTCGCTCTCTAATGAAGTTTTTTTCAGAGGGCAATTGCTTGATTTCCCTCAAACAGACAAAACACAAACGGTCTGAACTCTTACGTTTGAACACAAGATGAAGCTGTGGGCAAATTGAGGCATACAGATTCCACAGCCAAAGATACTTTCATTGTGTACCGAATTTCTAAATAGTGCTGGGAACCGAGAGTGGCAGAGGATTGCATGTCTATTGGATTAATCGACTGAGTCACCCATCGCTCCATTTACGTAGCGATCCAATAACTGGACCTCATTTTCTATCGTTTCTTGCGATATTACAAATGAAAGAAAATATGCCAGCGATCAAAATGAATCTATGGCCTGAGATCAAAATGATTCAAAGGCCTGATTCCAATTAAGTTCAAGTACGATGGGACATTGCTTAGTATGGAAAAGCATACATGGTAAACTATGTTTTTTTTTTTAGTATATAACCAACCTAGGATTATCTCTGAGATTGTTTAACATTCAACATTCAACATGCGAAGTGGCATCGATTGATCGGCAAAAAGGTGTTTTCTGACCAGGATGACATTGCTCAGGATCAGAAGCATGCGAGAACTAGCTTTCTCTTTGTCCTATTTGAGTTATTTCTAATAGAAAATGAGATATTAGTCCTAAGGAACTACGGTCTCATGCAAGTTCTTCAGCTATAAGAAAGGTAGATGCAAAACTGTTGGGAGCAATTTTTGCAACTTATGGCTCATGCTGCCAAGTACATGATGATCGTCGTGAATTATACAACACGATAACTGCTACCAAAACCTTTTGTGCAATTGATGGTTGCGCTAAAAGCGCACTCACCGTGTCTATCGAAGGCATTCATTATTGAAGCAACGGGAGGCGTTATCTGCCGAGTTTTGAATGTTTCAAATTCCTGGAGCTTCATTCAACAGATATGAGAGCGTTCATTGCACACAGTTTGAGGAAGGATGTTTCGTTATCCATTATGCAATAATTGCAATTTGCTCCAACGGATCATCGATTTCACAAGTGGACTGAGGAAGCCAAGTGTTAGAGCAATGTTTTCCTCGTTTAAGTCAATGATCGCTTATGCCACGCACACTAAATATGATCATTCGAAGGGATTCATTCTGTTATTAGAAAAATTAGAAAGAAACTGTCCATAGGATTAGGATGATGGATTGAAGAAGGATCTCCAGTTGTCCAATCTGGACATTGGACACAATGGCAGACTCGTCAGTCGCATCTTATCTGGGGTCCAATGGATCTCAATTGCAGCAAGAGTCTATTTTTGGAACGGTCGCAGCTTCGGCGTCTGTGCTGCAGATCGCAAATCCCAAGCAAAATGGCCGTCAAATTAGCCCCGGATTTTATTGTTTACAGCAAGTCAATTGAGCGGAGGGGGGTAACAGAGGAAGAGGAGTAGGAGGTTTCTCTGCTGATTGCATCTCTGATTCTGTCTAATTGACTTTGATAAATGGTGCAATTCTAGATATGAATCTCTGATTGGGAGCTGGATGGTCATTTGGACATATTCGTAGGACATCCATTTATGCATACTCGGAGAATTCTACTGTAATTGCGAGTGTTTGCAAAAGAAAGAATAGATTATTGAACTCACAGTTGATTATTACTAAATCTTCACTAATAATTTACAAACGTGTTTTAATGTAATGCATGGGATCGAAGTGACTTATTTTGACCTTAGTATTTTGACCCTCCATAGTCTGAACACAGAAATAAGCACAATATTCGACCAAAGCATCAACTGCGTCTTCTGGCAAATTGCCAAATGTGATGATTTGCACTCTCTGACCCCTTGGCGGACTGGGAGGGAGCGCATCGTTTAGCGCTACAAAATTCAAGATCGCTTATGGGGCCACTTGTCAATTACAGACATTTGAGAGTGAGCTCGTCCCATCCAGAGGAATGACCTGCATTCGGTCTGTGAATGCTGACTCATTCTCGGTTGAGTTAAAAGTAGTGTTTGTGTCGATGGCTGGGGAATACGATTTAGACTTCTGCTTAAATATCTCGAGATCTTAAAGATTTAACAAAGGACACCTCAACACCCTTGCTAATCATTAGTAATAATAAGCACCAGTTTTAATATTTCTCAGTTTGAACATTCTCTGTGATATCAGGTGTGCGAGAAATGTTGTACCATTTGAAGGGACTTTGACGTGCATAGTTCCGAACTTCCGACCGAGGATGTCAGAATCTAAAAATAGCCATGGACCGTATCGCAAAAGGAAATTGACAAGTTGCAAGAAAGGCAGACGAACAGTCAATGTCAATTTCACTCGAAAAGCCATTCAATATAACTCAGCATGAAGCATGTGCGTGATCATTTGTGAAGTTCAGTTAAAAATGCTGGCGATTAGGGCGGACGTTGTTAAAAATGTTGTTTGGGAAGTTTGTTATCTATATTCGCAAAGAAATGTGCGACAATCGCTATCATAATGCACTTTGAAAATTCGAAGCAGGGAGGGGATTTCACAATGGACTTATGTCCGTTAGATAATGAACTGAAGTCCGTAAGGACATTAGGACATCCTAATTTTTATTTGATTTTTGAGCTCATAAACAGGTCACTTTCAAGTGCGGAAGATCCTCAGTGTTTAAAGGTTGCCCAAGTGTCCCCGAGGCTAAAAACCTGGACTCGATTGTGACGATTTCTGGAACCTCCACCCCATTTCAAACCTTCTATCCATCGAGAAGACCCTGGAAAAAAAATGCCTCAATATGACTCCAGTTGACTATCTTCACAAGCATAATATTCTTGACCCTAACCAATCTTCCTACGGTGTTACACACAGCACTGAAACCGCTGTCATACGAATCCACAGTGATCTGAACGCCATCCTAGATCGAGAGGAAAATGCCACCCTTATCCTCCTCATTATTATTATTGTTATTATTATTATTATTATTATTATTATTATTATTATTATTATTATTATTATTATTATTATTATTATTATTATTATTATTATTATTATTATTATTATTATTATTATTATTATTATTATCGTGGTTCAACAACGTTTGATCCCCGACTCCTTTTCTCTGCTCTCTTTCTTCTTTTATCTGGATTTGCACACCTGAGCTTAATCAACATCGATTATCGATTGAACCCTTTGTGCAATGAGCACCCTGAATGCCACCTCGCAAACCCTCATTCTGTCTTCGTCAAAGATGTAACGATCCTCAGAAATTGGCTTCTATTGTCGTTTGATTGCTTCGGTGTGAATGCTGGCTCCCTCCCACGCAAAGTAAACACCGTTAACCACCCGCTGTGGGTCTTCATGCCACTTGTAAGGTTAAACCGATGTTTAACTTCGTGGTTGCACGATGCAACGAACGGTTTTGGGTTTCTTAGCCACGGTAGTGGTTGACAGTCTCCAAATGCCGCTTTACCTCTCATATCGTCATTTTCACAGATTAATAATCAATTGTTGCTTGTTCAGTTCCCTTAGCACGGCTTCCACAAAAGAGCATGCAGGTGGCTTTGATCCTTTTCTCGGTTGAAGAGGATGGCAAAATAATGGAAAGTATTGTTGCTTGACTTTCCTTGGAAAATGTCAGAAAAATTGTATGATAGATGAGGTTGATCCTCTCACGATTGGTCTTGTTAGTTCGTTGATATGCACGCCAAAATTAATTTAGAGTCACTTCCCCGAATCAAACGTGCGTTGTATAACGAATACTGAAGCGCTTTCGCGATAGAAAAAAACGTGCATTTTCGTCTGTCCCAACAATAGTCCGTGGTTTGCTGCATACAGATATGTGTAGTTGAAGTACCTTCAGCATATCTTAGACCTGCTGGTATGTATAGTAAGTATATACAGAGTGGGCCGAAAGTAGTCTATCTACATCATGTTGAAAGCAAAACTCTAAACTTTGCTAAAATGTATCAATTGTTCCGAAAAATAACTACCGTGTGTAGATTAACCAGATTATTATGCGCCCATTTATGCAAAGAAATCAAATAAAAAGTTTATTTTGAATGAGGGAGAAACCTTTAAATGTGAGTGGTGTGTGATAGCGAAGAGCTTTTTTTGTGAGCAGAATCCGATGAGCCCCTGAACGACCACTAAGCAATGTCATCTCTTGTATGACGCTTCAATAGAAACTCTATATGGTTTGCTTTGATTTTAGGTGATAAACATTAGTGCTACTGTCACAACAATAACATTATCAAACAAAACAATAGCACGAGAGCATTACCTTATGTATGCTTTCAATGAATCTTATCCATGATTCGGGCCATGTTTGCCACCAAAAGGTAGAAATATCGCGGAATGTTGAGTGCGCTCTATTAATTGAGATGAATCGGCATTTAATGTTGATGAAATTTGAACAGAAATTATAGAAACAACAGTATGACATGTTAAACTGATCACACCATGCTTTTTTTCTCTCTTATCTTAGCGTGGTTTATACACTATGATCTGTTTTGTAACACTTTCTCAGAAATGCGTAGCCCCATTGAAAAGCATTGAACTCTTTAACGTAGAGTAGATAGATTACTTTTGGCCCACTCTGTATAAAACGTGTAATGAATCTTAGACCAGATTAAAACCCTTCTTATTGTCGCATAGAAATGGACTATTTGGACCATTTTTTATGTTTAGCTTAGTTTGACCTGCCCCGATAAACCTCACAAATACATGTGTCAATGTCAGTACAAGCACAAACTCAAGATAATCTCTTATCGCCTGATTCACTCGCCTGTTAAATGAAGTAATGGGCTTTGAATCCCTCCCTTTCAGGATGACACATTATCCATTCCCTTTATCGTCTAACTTTATCTGACGCTTGCAACATTTCCTCCTGAAACCCGGCATTCGAGTCTAGAGACCGCGGTGCTGATGCGATGTCGACGTTCACCAGACGGGAAACAGCCGACCGCAAAGAGGCGGCTTCAGTGGAATAAAAGGGAAGACAAGGAATAAGGAAAAGGAGCGAGATCCAATTAAAGTGATCAGTAATCACCCCCACTTTTCATTCTGTTGGGTCTGTCATTTCTTCTTGCAATTTTGTTTATCTCGTCTTAGAGGTGAATTTTTCATCCATCATTCCCATCCATCACAGATAGAATCATAGCAGCGATGCCATGTGAACGAGTGTCGTAACGATTGCATGCATCAGCGATCAACAGCTGTTTCATGACAACCGTTTTCACATAAAACTTCAAAACAAGCTCTTCGATAAATACGATGATGCAACGGTGCAAATTGCGGCAGGCATATAAGTGCGTTGCCACTGGCGGGATAAATCATAGCAAATTATATTAAATCGACACTGATCCTGCAATTTCTAAACCAGAGGTGGGTCATAATATTAAACACATTTTTGCTTCGTTTATATCCATGAATTAGTGCATATTATCTCCTTGATTTCGGGCCTCATTATAAGATGAACGTGCAGTTGCTTCCATTGCCAAGAGATTTCAAAGAATCTGCAACAAATCTCTGACGTAATCTGCGTCAATCAAGGAATTCATAGCCCCAAAGAGACTCATTCAGCGCCCGTTTTTCTTTCCGCTCGCGTAACCGACATTTGTAATTGTTTGCCGAAGGAGCCATTAAGGACGCACCACCATGCAAATGCAGCTCATTATTCACGAACCATATTCATGCAATGAGCCATTCAGATGCACTTTCGACTCTTTGCTTGTTTGCACATCTCTGTCCATAATTCACGACCACGCACCATCAACTCAGTCCTACATAAACGAAGTCATTAACGTCGTCCTTTTAGACTTTTTTTCTCGCTTTCGTTTTCTTAGAAGCAGCAAAGATTTGGTTTCTGATTGAGTCGGTTGATTCTGCTGAACTGATTTCATCAACAGTCTTTTTTTTTCTTTTTTTCTTTTTTTTTTCTCTTTTTTTTTTGGGGGGGGGGGGTTGGGGGGTTGGGGGTTGGGGAGATTTTGGAGCAGAACATCAAAGTGAATTCAACAAACTTGCAATGGTAGAACTTCTTAGGGGAGTAAATTTAATATGAGCAGAGCCCGTTGTGACAGCTGCCCATTGTTCTGAGAAGGCTGTGGTTTCTCGGCTCGATGGAAGATTAATTGCCAATTAAGACAGATTGAGGAGAATATTTACAAATATGTAAAGCACACTAATGCATCAGAAGAACTGTAAAGATGCTAATGTATCTTTCCCTTTTGAGTGATACGCCGTAAGGCTGTGGCGTTTACACGATTAATAACATTATGTAATCAGCATCTTTTCTCGAAACATCTCGATGCAAAGGCTGTCATCTCCATCGCAGTTCCCTTCTCCTCTAATTGATGTCAACCACACAATAAAGTATCTTTTGAGTACGTAGAATGATGAAGGGAATGATGTATTTTCTTCTGAGCATAATCGATGATCGATCGATTGATAAATCAACGTTGACTGAAAGTTCTCCCGAGAATCTTCTTGATTGAGACATGACAACGCGCACTCAAGCGAAGGAAGAAGGGGAACGACAGCCCATGAATTGACCAATCAGCGTGAGGCGGACTCTTTTTCTCTCTTCTCGGATCCTTGCTCAGATTATTGCCCACGAGTTGATTCGCGTATAAGAATCCATGCTTTGCACTAATAAACGCATCGCGTTATCGGTGGCGCCACTGCTTTCATTTAGCCCATTTGTGTCTCTAATCTTATGTCATCATAAGGGAGCGACGCCGTGTGTCTATAATGTCTGATCCAATCTCAGCCGAGAAGCTGCTTCAAACTATTGAAGCACTGATTTCAAACCATTGAAAGGTTCGAGAGCCACTTTACATTCAGAGCGGGGAAGTCGAAGGGGACTACAGCTATTGGCGTCAAATCGCCAAAGTAATTCCACCTCGATTACTACCGAAATGACTTCGCTTGGTCTCCAATGACCACGTGAGTGGAGTGCGTGGAATGCATATTTCGTGATCAGAGTAGTCCACATCGGTTCTTCGGTTCTGTTCAATGTTCGCTGAGTGATATCTTTAAACCCATGAATTCTCACTTGAGGCACGGTCATGAATGATTTGGACGCTAACTTATAAACTCATATGACTGATTTTATTGTTTACTTTGAGTCAATGTGCAGAGTAAGTCCTAAGTGATAGGGCATCTGCACAAGGGGATTTCTACCTTGGTTACTATATCTTTTTGGATTAGGTGAGCCCCTGATATATGTTTTACTTGTGACCGAAATTAAACCCAAATACGTAGGTGTATTCGTGTTCTTGCCAATGCAATTCCATCCCTCGATGTCAATGCTATCCGCGTGTGCGTGTCACTACTTTTGTTGCAGCTATAGTGCTTCAATGGGGGTTTAGCCCCTCCTCAGGAAAAACTCCGAATGCCGCCCCTCTAAAGCATTGAACCCAACTGTCTTCGTTGGGGAGACCAATGTTCATCTCAGCAGCTAGGCCTATCTAATGCCGCATAATCATGTGTATGGTTTGCCATATAAAGCTTGCCTATCCTTTCACCACAATAATATTACAATAGCCTCCTAATCGTGTATGAAAACATGACACGTACATCACAAAACATCCGTTCTAATCAAATCTCACGTAATAGTCGTTGACCCCGCTTGAAATAATCTGCTTCCAACTTTTTTTACAACGCCGGCCCGATTCCACGAAAATCGCGATATTTCAATCCGAGCGTTGCTGATGTTAACATTTTGCTAGACTTTCACGGCTGCCAGCATTTTTCTTAGTAAAAATAGAAGCAAAAATTGCAGGCTACACCCTGGATGCTGTTATATTTGGCGGATCCATGGGCGATCTGGATCAGCCATAGTATAGGACTATTCAGCAGCTCAGCAGCATGCACTCAAAAGGAACCTGCTTTTGTAATACATTCACTATCGGCTGCATTATTTCCAGGCTTCTATGCTAAAAATTTCAAATGTCACAACTGATGAGCACAGCCACAACCACAGCACTGTAAATATTCGTTTACTATTGTTGCGCTTGGAAGTTCTTCAGAGCATTATATTTCATATTTCAGCACAGTTCCCAGGGCGACAGTATTCATACGGAACCGCTGCCTCGTGAATGATCAAGGTTGAACATTTGGTAAGAAAAACTGAATGCGGCCTTTGAAATTGGAGCACTTAGCTGTGAAATCCGATTAATCGGCAACTTGGTTCTTTTCAGTTGAAGTCTGTCCCGCGTGAACATTTCCTAGAAGAGCCTGAATACACCACCCTAATAATTGTCCTCCAATTGGTATCTTAACCAATTGGTTGCTTCATAATGCAACACGGAATACAGCCATTTATTTTGTTTCCGTGTTGCTCAGTTTCATCTAATAGCATTTGACAATTCTTGGCCACAGTGCATTACGTTATTTGGATCATAAAAGTGTGTTGTTGCCTGGGGACGTAATACAACCATGTACACGCATCACCGGCGAGTCATTCGTTTTCTTATCACTTTATTCGGATCATTCCACGCGAATTCCTATTAACAAACATTTGCATATTGAACAGCGTTATTTCCAGCCATCAATCAAACGACCGAATTCAATCGCGATGGGACCTAATCTCATTTGCCTCTGACCCATTCAACCCAGAAGGTGATGGGCTGCCCCTTCCAGCTCTCGTCTGCTGTCACAGGAAGTGTCTTCCGCGCTTCTACTTCGCCGTGTCTGCATTTTGATAGAGTGGCACAAGCGTACATGGCATAATTATTACTAAAAACTGATTCTTTTTATCGTTTGATCACAGTTTAGTCAACCTCTGCATTCATCCAAGTAATCTTGTGGACACAACTATTATTACAAATATTGTTTTCATTCTTTTGAATGATATGATTCAATAATCCCTACAATCGGCGTTAATCTAGGCACTCATAGGAGCTATGAACACAAAAACGGTCGCTGAAAAGGTTCAACTGCGCTATATATCGGCAAATTGCTTGCTTACAGGTCGCTCTCCAGCATTAAGAACTTTGTTCCTCACCAGCTAAAGCTTTATTTTTGTATGGAATTTGCTCTCCACTCATTATTCTAAATTACACAATACTGCTATATGTTATGCATATCCAGGCATGTTGCTTTTAGATCCATAATTGAAGAAGATGGCACATAGAACCCTAATCAGTCCGATGCCGTCCACCTGTGCCGGCTCCAGAGCAATGATGGATACGTAGAGTGCACGATCCGTCCGGCCTGAGATGACATCACGTGACCTCTGTCTCGGCGTCTCTAATCAGCCACCTGCACTCAGCAATCGAGCGTAATCTCCGATGCAAAATTATTCAGAACTATTATTGCTCTCTGACCGATTGGTCATATTGCTAGGACAGTGTATCATGTCATTTTTAATTGATTGATTTTCTCCTACTTACTGTTAACTTACTACATTTGCTGTATTTTTCTGTTAGCCACATAATTTCGATTATAAATTCGATCAGACTGGATTTCCGTTGATTCTCCGTTGATGGCATGCAACATTGGTCACCGTCTCCTAACTCAATCAACACCGCAATGCATTTCTGATGCTTTTGGTCAAAAGTCCATGGCTTCTGCTTGTTCATCACGTCCATACAATTTACTTGTTCTTACAATGCATATTGCAGTGCATGCTGAACGTGGACGGTTCCCTGCTCAATCACCGATTGATACCAGTCCTTGTGCTTTCGCTGATTCCCTGGTCAGGTGAATACTGGGTATTATCACTAGTGGAGTCTGTTAGCTCGGAAAATGTGGCGAACCCTGCAAAAAGATGATGAAGCTACCAAAATTTCAGAAAAACTACTAAAATGTATTATGATTAAATTTTTTTTTCGTTGTGTGTTAAACGAGATCGATTATAATGATTTATCGATCATTTACTGGCGATATTTACCGAAGCGTATAATTTCGAGATTATTGTGACGTCATTGAGCGTTTCGACCAATCATGAAGCCCCATTCGCCACGTGCGTGTAAACATGTTTCGATATCTAACATTCGTCTGCCATCCACGCTATTTGGCCGTCTATTTGCATTAATATGGTAAGTTAAACATCCCTTTAATTTTATTTGGTTTAAAATGAAATATGTGATTGATGGAGCACGCTGTTAAATCAGTTGAGTCATTAAGAAAAACCCCAAATACGGGTACATGTATTAACTTAATTATGAGTGACAGTCATGAGCTGCTTGACTACGACACTCGAATATCAATCATTATGATTATCGGTATTACTGGATATGTCATTACTATTATTCAGCATGCAGCGTCTGCTCTCTGCTGTACATTCAAATAAATATTCAACAAATAAAAAGCAAAACCCATACCAATTAAATAATAATAATAATAATAATAATAATAATAATAATAATAATAATAACAATATCTGATTTTCTATTCTTATTTTAATCTTTGTGTATATTGCTGCAGTTCTTTGTATTATTAGGTTTCGTTCATTATGATTCATTTGACACATGTTATAATTATTTCTTAACATGAATTTCGTTAATTTTTCGTCATAGTTTTTTTCTTTTCGTTTTTCATTTGTTTATTTTGGTTATTTGTTTCCTTTCCCTTTTTGTCTTTATCCTGTTTTTTGTTTGTTTTTGTTTTGTATTTGTTTTTGTTTGTTTTTGTTTATTCGTTTGTTTGTTTTTGTTTTTTTCAGGTGGCTGGCGTGCCAGCGGCCGAAAGGCCATTACGCCAGTCTCCTAAGTTATCTATTTCCTGTTTACTATTGTCTTCCCTGTCCGTCCGTCCGTCCGTCCGTCCGTCCGTCCGTCCGTCCGTCCGTCCGTCCGTCCGTCCGTCCGTCTGTCTGTCTGTCCGTCCGTCCGTCCGTCCGTCCGTCCGTCCGTCCGTCCGTCCGTCCGTCCGTCCGTCCGTCCGTCCGTCCGTCCGTCCGTCCGTCCGTCCGTCCGTCCGTCCGTCCGTGCGTCCGTCCGTCCGTCCGTCTGTCTGTCTGTCTGTCTGTCTGTCTGTCTGTCTGTCTGTCTGTTTGTCTGTGTATTGGGAAAGCAGGTAAATGGGATTGACCTGGAAGTAATTCCTATTCAATTATCACTGGTTCATCTCCCCAATGGCTGAGAGTGTCTTTGTGACGTAGTGACTTCAATTGTACATCATTTATCCACGGGTTTGGTGGTAAGCTCCAAGCTCGTAATAACGAAGACACAACCAATCACTTCATATCGGCTTTAATTTACATTCAACAAAAATCCGGAATATGTGCCCACACATGTAAGATAGTTGTTTCAGTGAGAGTAGTGACGAAGAGGATGTGTACAGAGTGAGGGAGAGAGTGGAGACGAGTGAAATCATGGAAAATATTTGTGTCTTATATACTAGAACCATATATTTGGGGCAGCCTGTGTTTCTGATAGAACATGCAGTAAATCGGTGCCTTCCAAGCATTTGCCATCTAGAAGTGAAATACGTGTTTATTTCTCAGCAAACTTTCTGACCCCTCAGCATCGCTTATATTGCCTCTTGAGAAATGGAAGTAGTTCCGTGCACGCTCTGCCCAAAGGTCTACATACGTAGGCAGAGTTTATATAATCATAATTATATATGCTACAATGAAACATCGTGTAAAGTAGTTAGAAGCACCCATGTCATCTTAACACACCACGGACAATTGTATGAGGAATTCAAGATGTTCGCATCTCGAGTTCCCTATCTGCACATACAATTATTTTAAAAGACATAAAATAATTTTATTTGACTTGATTGTCCTGTCACAAGGCCTTTGTTAGTGGCACTGCAAACATTAAAACACTTTCTTTTCGCTGCTTTGGGAAATACACTGTATGTGTGCTGTAACTGAATGTGTGCTGAAATATCTTCTGCCTTGGAAGACATCACGGTGTTCTTGCAAATACAATGCTATCTCTCGATGTCAATGCTATCCACGTGTGTGTGTCACTCACTACTTCTGTGGCCCCGCTGCAATGAGGTTTAGAAATCATTCAAAGCTTCGGTCCTTTCTCAGGAAAGAAGTGAACGTCGTTTCTCTAAGGTATTGAACCAGCCGTGCCACTCCTTTCGGCTGGCTCCTGTTGGCTCATGCGCCCTGAGGAATTCCAATGTTCATCTCAGCACCATTTCCCAAAAAGGAGCGTGCCTTTGTCCTTTGTCGTTTACTCTGCTCTTTTTTTAAAGAAATATTGAGGCGAATATTCACATCTTGAGTTCCTCCTGTAGCGATTAATTGTGATGAATGGCGCTGCAGTGGGCTGTCTGCCTTCTGGGCTAAACGTTTATTGGCTTGAATGGAGTAATTATTAGATTGTGAGTATCGATCCTCGCCTTTGATCTTTCTTTGAGGTCTGTGGAATGAGTGAAGAGCACCTCGAGGGTGCATCATGCTCACGGGAGAGAGTTACTCGATCTGAATCATTCACAGAATTAGGAAAATTAATCTTCCTTCAAATTCCTTGCGAAGCAACCCACATATTGCTTTGTTCATGTAAAAATAGAATTGCATTAACACTATTGGCAATTAGGATTTTTATGGAAATGCAAATTCAATTGGCATCGTTATGCCTTACCTCAGGAAGTCCACAGTATATGCGATACTCTCTATCCTGGGGTGATATAAAAAAATATTGCATCGACGTTTGCCTTAGCCATGTCAAGGTATGCACTCTCTCAAACAATGTAAATAAGTCGCATTCTTGTATCATGGCATCCGATGCCCCAACTGGATGAAATGACACAACGGCGGTATTCACAAATATATTCTCAGGCTCAAGCTCAAGGCTCGAGTATAAACATTGATTCCTAAGACCACCCTTAAGTGTAAATACTTTGAATAATTGGTTCTCACCTCTCGAAATCGATTCTCAGCTCTGAGAATATGCCATATTAAACAGGTCTTAACTCTAAAGGTCCAATGGAGGACTCTCAGGAGTTGAAAATTGAGAGCTTCAGAACCACAAAACAGTCATTTTAAAGAATATCTCTTCTCAATACACCATTTTTATTGATTATATATCACCATGAACCATTTATGAACAGATAAAATTCAAGTACATGCATAATGAATGGCTGTATTAGTTTTTCTGAATAAAATAACAATAACAGTATATACCTAGACTTAGGAATTTGCTTAGCTAAGACTTAAGAATCTTTGTGAATAACGTCCCTATAACCAAAGTTTGGGACTTTTTGCGATTTGTCTCATCGGGAGTCGATCGCCCTCAGAACGAGCGGCTATAGCGCGCTCCCCCTGCGTCAACGATTGGTCGTCATGAATAAATTAATTGCCATTCGTTGCTTCCCTTTGAGTTTCTTACTCCGAGAACACCTGTGCCTCTGCATGCACGCATATAAAGCGGGCGGCGCAAACGGCGCCGATCAGCGCTGGGTTGAATGGCAGAGGGTGCGGTGGTCTCTCTTCTTTGGCGGAGAGCACTGCTGAGGATACAACATGCTGCATGCTGAGCATGTCGCGCTGCCCCCCATTGTGGGCACTGTGGCTGTGCTGTGCTACATGAACGCCATGCATGGTGACTTTGTACATGATGACTTGAAGGCGATTGTGTCGAATGCTGATGTGACGGGAGAGGTGGCCGTGGCTGAAGTCTTCGTGCATGACTTCTGGGGCTCAGACATACGCAGCAACACCAGCCACAAGTCCTACCGCCCACTCACCACTCTCACATTCAGGTGATCATCTATTCATGGTTATAAGACACGATTGTGAGAATAATGTTACGTGGAAGACCATTAATTGTTGCAGCCTAAAATGTTGGAGTTCACGCAAGTTAAACATTAGGTTTTAACTTGACAGGCAAAAACCCAGAAGATAATTTACCCGGCACAAAGGCCTTGAAAACCTTTCGCCCTGACACTTAGCAGATTAAATCACCAGGTTTTATTGTCTCTCATTGAAGCATTAAAGCCTTTTTTAGGAATTTGCTTAGCTGAGAGTTAAGAATCTTTGTGAATAGCGTCCTTAGTACCAAAGTTCGGGATTGTCTCATCGGGAGTCGATCGACCCTCAGAACGAGCGGCTATAGCGCGCTCCCCTGCCTTATTAAACTTTATATTTGGGGACGTATTTATAGCTGCTACTCGATTCCTTTGGGCTATTTAATGTAATGCTTCTGATAAGACGCAATTTATGGGCATTAATATTCTCAGTCTGCAATTTTCGGTCCTAATATCCTTTATCATAACCCGGCTATGAAAATTCACATTGCTTTGCAACTGTTTGATTGACATTCGACAATAATTAAACCGTGGTGAATTATACACTTTGATTCCGCCGATTATTCCGCATTAACATATTGCATTCAAAAGAAAATAAAGTTTCCTCTGCATATCCTGTTTATTCAGCGAACTTAAAAGCAGGCAAAAAAGGCGTGGCTGCAACGGAAGTCACCACTGTTACTTTTTCCCCAACGTATAAGAATAAATTCCCAGCAACAGAGCTTCGAGCGAATAATATTCCCTCTTGGTTATATGCATGCATGAGCTCCACTTTGAAATCGTGCATCTTCAGTCCACTTTGTGTGGGCTGAAGATGCACGATTGAGGGCAAGTTCTCCATAGTTGCTAACTCGGTGGGTGTGTGTTGTTGCGTTATAAATAATTATTCATAAATCAGGGGGCTATCAGCCAGCCAATCAATCAAACTCTATATGACGTCGACCTTTGCGACATTTCATCCTGTTAAATATCGATCATAACACGAATGAACAGCGCTTATGAGTGTCGGTGGCATCACTCATCGGCCACTCCCTTTCAGCACGCTGCCCTTTTATTCCCAGGACACACATATCACATTGCTATGGACATAAGAGTTGCGACCTCTTTGCATCGAAATGCACCTTTGGGATTGGCTGCACTGTTTATGGCGCTCAGATTTAAGGTTTAGCTAAAGTAGCAGCTGATCACTCACAGCCTCATGGGAAATCTGGCGCTGCAAGGAGCAGTGAGCCCATTAATGTTATTTTATTCAGACTGCAATGAATATTCGATCAATTATATATTCCTTTCATTGTAATCAATAAGAACAATTTGAACTGGACACTACTAAGCATAAAAGTGTGAAACACAAGTTCGCTACAGTAGATTTTCCGCAGAGCGACACATGCTGTTTTTGGGCTGCATCCTCTTGCCTTCCACGTGGTCAACGTCGCACTCCACGTGATCGTGACGTCACTGCTCCACATGTTCATGCGTGAAATTGACAAGGCGAGCAGAGAGGGCGCTTTGGCTGCGTCGCTGCTCTTTGCCGTTCACCCCATACACACAGAGGCTGTGAGTAAAGCGACTCTTTCTCCACAATCATCTCTGGTGTCATGTTTGCAGGTGACGGGTTTAGTGGGTCGCGCCGACGTCCTGTGCGCCGCCTTTTTCCTCTCCTGCCTCATGGCGTACATGCAGTAAGTATAGCTCTGAGCCACTGTTCAAACAATGAAAAGTGCTTCATTGTTCATATTGTTCAACCTGAACGACGGGTGGCAGTTTCTCTAATTAGCTAATCAAATAGACGGTCTATAATTATGACTAATAGCTACTGGTCAAAATTCATCTATGTCACAGCAATCTTCAGTTGTATTGTCCACTTAATGTCTGCTAGTGGGATGTCGGCATCAGAATATGACCAGGGTTTTGATGGCTGCCATCGTTCAATGGACGCTGTGTCCACGCACAAAGCAGTCTACAGATTGGCTTTTCGTGTGAAGAACTCTCGAGTGCTCTGGATGAGTCTCTTCGCCTGCAGCACTTTAATTCTCGTAATTTTCTTTGCTCAGGGCGATCAGGCCAAACACCCGGTCGCGCAACGGTTGGTTATTGGTCAGCGTACTGATGGCAACGGGTTCGATGCTCAGCAAAGAACACGGAATTACATCACTCGCACTCTGCGGTCTCATCGAAGTCACAGACAAGATCCGTAGGTAAATTGAAACGTTGGATTTGCTTTCAATGGACTGACGAGTCTGTATGCACAGTGGGAAGAGGTCGCTTGCAGTTTGTTGGCTGAGGCTGTTTTGTCTCGCATCTTATGTGAGTGTTCTGTTCTTTTACACTGACGTCTTTAAAAGAGCCATTCACAGGGGGCGCTGCTGGTGTGGTGCAGATGGTGGCTTATGGGCGAAAAGCTGCCCACTTTCACCGAGCAAGACAACCCAGCTGCCTTCCATCCGAATTGCATTACAAGGTAATCCTTTACGGTCGGATTCTTTTCTCGGCTAAAGGTTTTGAAAGGCTTCACGATGTGCTAATCTGCTCAATTATTGGAGTTGAAAGCCAAGCATTGCATCATGGTGTTGTGTTTCAGGATACTTACCCGGTTATATGTGTATTCATTGAACCTTCGACTACTGGTCTTCCCATCACAACTCAGCCATGACTGGTCAGCCAACAGCATCGCTTTGGTGCACAGCATTTTCGATGTCCGTAACTGGCAGACACTGTTCGCCTTTGGAATCGTGAGCTGCGTGGCCTGGGCAGCCAGCAAAGAAGCAGTGTACAAACGACAGGTGGGCACCTCAACGGTAGCATGATTGGCCACGATTTTTTGCTACCTTCAGCCTTCTCTACTGCTTAGTCTCGGTGTTCTGGTGCTGCCCTTCATCCCTGCCAGCGGCCTCCTGTTCACAGTGGGATTCGTGCTTGCAGAGAGAGTGCTGTACATTCCCAGGCATGCTCAACCCGGTGCTTACATTCTTATGTTTTAACATTGTCCAAATTACAGCATAGGATTCTGTGCTCTGTTTGGATGTGCACTTTCGAGAGTCAATATCGTATCGTCAAAGCAGAAGCTTGTCTTTCTCATCACTTTATGTTCGCTATTTGGCGTGAAGACAGTGCTCAGAAACAGAGCCTGGCAGAATCGCGATTCGTTGATTCGGTGAGCTTAATATTTTAAAACAGCAGTGGAATTAAATATGTGCTGCAGTTCCGGCCTGCATGTGCTACCACACAATGCTAAACTTCACTACAATTTTGGAAACTTGCTCAAGGACACGGAGCGTCCAATTGAAGCTATGAACCATTACGAGAAGGCCATCAAGTGAATACCTCCTGCATGTTCAAAGCATTTGCATGTATTCTTTGATTATTGTGCAGATATTGGCCTGAATACCCAAGCGCCCACAACAACCTCGGGACACTCCTCAGCTCAATGGATGCAAGTCTTGCAGAGCAACACTTTCGTTCAGCCGTGAAGCAAGCATCCTGCCACTCGAACGCCCTCTTCAATCTCGGCAATCTCCTCATCAGGTTTGTCAATGCAATAATTTCAACATTTGTAAGATCAGCGCGGTAAATAATATGAAAATTTTGCAGCTTAGACAATGGGCGTGTTGGTGAAGGCATTCAGAACCTACTATTGGCATCCAAATGTGACCCACATAGTCATATGCCCCATGTGCAGTTGGGCTTGTCTTTTTACCTGCAAAATAATCCACTTAAAGCACTGATCCACTATCAAAGAGCTCTTGCATTGAAGCCCAACTTGGATGAAGTGATGTTTAATATGGCTTTTAT
Organism: Capitella teleta; assembly: GCA_000328365.1. Classification (NCBI taxonomy): domain Eukaryota; kingdom Metazoa; phylum Annelida; class Polychaeta; family Capitellidae; genus Capitella; species Capitella teleta. The sequence goes on from KB301969.1 coordinate 96,370, forward strand.
CTATAATTCAATAGGTATCCAAATCCACATGCTCGATCTTCCTTTCCGCAATTTAATTAATGTATTTCAGGGGATTACAAAAGAGCAGCTGATTTGGTGGAACAGTGTTTGCAAGTCAATTTACAAAACATTGGATGCCTGGATCTTTCTGTGAAACTGTTTACTAATTACCACGCAATTATTTACTTGACAAGGTATGGAAATCTCTGCTTGACTTACAGCAGGTGCACATACATTTTATCGATAGAGCAATACAAGATAAACCCACCTGCCCCGTCCTTCTCAAGGTTCTGGGTCTCTTCAGTCGACAAAAGCATGAGGCAACGTTCAGTAAATTAGCGGCCTTGGCTAAAAGCACCTGCCTCAACAGTGCCACAGACGCCATGCAATTGGTGACTGTCACGATTTTATCGGCGGAATAATGATAATCAAAAACTTCTCCCAATCACAGGCCAAAACGATGCACGATTTAGGACATTCTGAAGTAGCTTTGCGAATACTGAATGATATTCACGACAGCAATAACTTTGAGTTATACTTAATGAAGGCTAGCATTCGAGGAATGCTTTCTCAACACGTGTCAGTAAGTTCATTTGTGTAAATGAAAGGAATACAATGGTTGGCAGTGTACACACATTTCAGGCATTGATTGTATTGAATGATGCTTTGAATTTAGCATCACTGAGTAATGTACAAGTAGCCAGAGTCCATTTCGAAATTGGCAAGCACTGTCGAGACATCCACCTCACCAATGAATCCATCCACGTGAGCAAGTATTGCTCATTAGACCAGGATGTCTAATATATTAATTTCAGCACTTCAAGATGGCGGTGCAATTGAACAGAGATGATGCCGAGTCGCTACACTACCTTGCTATTATTCACCATAAACAGGTCAGCGATTATATTTCCTTTTTGTAAATGTTTTACTAAGTTACATTTCAGGGTGATTATTCGGATGCCCTGGATCACTATCAAAGAGCACTTTCACTGCAACCCAGCAATCGTTTGATTACAGAAAACTTGATGAAACTAAAAAAAGCTTTGCGCAAACAACATAAACTTCGATTAGACAATAATTTTCCAAATGCAAGTTTCTTCTCAGGGATTAATGACTGCTCAGATTTGCAGCAATGTCGAATAACGAACGGCCAATCAGCAGATGACTCAAATTGGACCCAAAGTAAATCGTCAACGATTCACATGCCCATTGCAGCACAAATAGATGCCTGTGAATTAACAATTCGCTCTGCATATAACTCGACCGCATTACACGTAATCAACAGAAACTATTGCCTTTTAAATCCATGACGGTTCACAAACGTTATTGCCTTTGTATAAACAGTATTCAGTAATCTTCTTTGTTTGCTTTAATTGTCCAACACGTTTTTGAGTATTTATAACTCATTTGTTTTCATAATGTAAATAACATTCTTTCAAAGTATTTCTGAGTGTAGTCAGGCGGCTCTTCCGATGGTGCATTAAGATTTTTATAAATATGATTGATGGAGCCTATTTCTTCTTTTGTGATATAGCATGCTATGTGCTAGTAGCACATTGTAAGTAAATGATTCATTGAGAAAAGTAAGTGTCTATTGGTACAATTATAACATGCAGGGTTGTGATTTTTGGTCCTTCTGGCAGGCTTGTCAGCAGTGAAACCATTCATTTATGTTAATTAGGACAGCCATTACAGTTTAATAATACCACACCATTGAATATGTCTGGTGCCCAAGCATTCATGCAAATAGCTCATAGTCTGAGGATTGAAAGATCGTGAGCAATGCCAATAGATTGCCCAGCAATCAATGTGCGGTTAAGGTGCTAGTTCACAGCTGAATCAGATTGTAAATAATAGCGCAGAGGAAGCGCTTTGAGGAGGACCTCAATTCCCGCCACTTAACAGTGTAAACGAACATGAAAGGGGCACGAAGATGGATCGATTTATCACCAAAAAACCCTCTTTCATTCGGAATCCTTTGCATATTCTCTTCATCAATACGCTTCGGTATGCGAAAGGAACATTTTAGGACCGAAGTGAGCCAAATTGGAATCATTGCAAGTCGGGGAAAGGAAAAAAAAAAAAAAAAAAAAAAAAAAAAATCAAAAATCAAAAATCAAGAAGAAGCACAGTCCATCCGCTTTAGAGCAGCAATGCTATTGTGTCAAAACAAAGCTGTGTAATTTAATCTAGAACTTATTTCATTTTGCTTGAGTTCTTTTTGGAAACTATTTCCATTACGCTCAGTCTCCTTAATTAGAACAACATTCACAATTAGGCGGTTTTAGCCTTCTCGACATCGGGCGAAATTATGTCGATTGCATTAAGTGCCCACTTTGTAATTGTTTTTCATTTGTTTGCCTGTGCTGCAGCGGGCTGAGTAATGAAATTGATTCATCCACCAGCGATCTAATAATAATTGAGATAAAATGCAGAAAAAACATATTAGACAATATTTATTGGAATCCGTTTTTCCCTGTGCACGGTGAACCAAGACGAAAGACAGTTGGGTCAGAGTATCTCTCTGTTGAGTTTTAATGGTTGATGAAAACAAACTTATGCTGCTGAGCTAGTGCAGCTGTAACACAATTCGATGGGCAAACAAATCGCTATCCACCTCCCAAAAAAGTGAAAACACTGTTTATAAAAGAGGTTTTGTTTTCTTTTTCAATAAGGATTCAGTGTGACTTAAAAGGAAGAGTGAGAAAAAGTGGTTGAATGGCAGGAAAACTTATTTGACCGATATTGTTGGCTTTTCTCGTTGAAGATGAGCATTGAAGGGATCAGAGTGCTAACTTAATTCGGTGTTTTACGTCTTCAATGACCATAAATTCGACATCAGCTACTCATTACATCATTAGCCAGGTACCACACCTGGGTACCAACAAGCAGATATGTACACATTTATATACTGCAATGTACTTAATAAATGTATACCATACCCGATTTCTTCCATACAGGATTAGAGTTTATTTGAATAATGCATTTCAATGGGATTTTACCATGTGTGTATAATTTCAAATTTACACAGGAATAAGCCCGTAAACACCATTGGAGTAAAACAAAAACAAACGAAATTGTTCCCAGTTGATAATGGCCACAAATGGAATCCACGTTACACAGACTGCTTGCATCTATCTTCGGGGTTTAGAGGTTGGAAGCCAATAACCACAAATCATCGACATTGACATCAGTTCTCGTTGTTTTGAGATAAACGGGACTTTTTATGACATTTTTCTACGAAATGAAGCTCAGTGTCCTATTGCAGTGTGCTAGTATGCCCTTCTCTCCATCAACTTAAAAGATGACATGATTCGTCTCCAAAATTGCCTTTCGAAATGACCGCTGTTGAACCAGCAAAGCGAGAGCAAAAACGAAACGCTGATGGTGTTTCGGCTAGCTCCAAATTGGCAGTAGTGCATAACAAATGAGATGACATTAGCTCGTGTGATTATTTTGTTTAATGCAGCACATACAGCTAGGGTGAATACTAAGAATTATATATCTCTTGGTATTCACCCTAACATTACTATATCTGCCTATGATCATGACCGCAGTGGAACAGGACATTGCTTTCTTTAAGTAGGTCACAGTGGTCACTGCCTGAAGAGAATATGTCATCAACACGAAGAGCGTCAGTGTCTTCAGTCAATGAAAGCTGACTACCTCATCTACAACTGATGTGAATAACGATTTGCTCAATGTTATCTATGGATTCAAAAGAAGTCAAATTGGGCAAAATTGGGCACCTAAAGAATTCAACGTTGGATGCTGTTAGAAATTCAAGCAAACGTACACTGAAAAACATGTACATGTAGACTGTACAATATATACATCCATTGAGTAGAAATATCGCTTAATTATCAGCCGAGGTGAATCAATTGAGTGCATTCAGATGCACAGCAATCGTGCGATCTTTTTGTTGGCGTAGCTCTAAGCATTGTTCGCTTTCTTCCCTCATTCATTCATTTTGGTCTTCGTTGCGCCTAATTGACATCAATTACTGCCGTCTATATCTCTCAGCACAAAGGTGTGTGTGGCTTCTGGAGTCGGGCGTAATGCTAAATCAGCAACAGAAAATAGGCGAACAGAGGCGTTCATGCGTTTTCAACGTAACAGTAATGCAAATGGATGCAGATGATTGCAGATTTCTATCTTGTGCATTAGTCAGAAATCTGCGCCTTGCCATCTCATGCGTCACCGTGTTAAAAGGTTCTTGCTTAATTACATGTATAACACCACCACTACATAAAAGTGCATGCATCCAAGCTAGAATGGCCAACTTCTTATTTTAGAAGTGAAAAGAACTAATTTAACTTCGACATCCAACCAACAGTATAGATAATCAAGCCAGCCTTGAAAATGAGGTCATCATGGATATTATATCATGTCATGCGATAGCCTATTATGAGACTAACTGAATCCACTTCCTAGCATTGTGAACACCAACAGAATTAAGTGTTTCATTTCGATGACGTCCGTGGCCAGATCCATGATCATCTGTGATATTCCTTCCTCAATTGATGCTTCTGTTGTCGCTGCTGTAATGGACGTGCTGTTATGAGGCATCGATGTCGATGGGTGACTGTAAATCAACACACAAATAGCATTCAGGTGTCATTGGGATACCCTTTTTTGCAGTTTGCATTCCAAAAAAAGAATGAAAAAGTCATGAGCGATCTGTAATTGAGTATTTATAACATAGGATCCATGGAATTATAAAGTTGTAATTCTATGAGGATCACTACGGAATATACATGAATATTAGTAATATATATAGCACTGCGAAATATCACGATAACTCGAACAAATCACGGAGTAGCCAAAAACAGGGTGATTAAAAAGTGCCCACAAAACATGCACACATCTCTCCTCCAGATTAACGATCAATTCAGATAATTGAGTCAATTTGAACATAACTCAATAATGCTGAAAAATGGCCTTGTTATTTAGTATCGTAAACAAAGTGTGTATTACGCAACTTTTCGTCAATGCTTAAAATTATTCGTTAAAAATATTTTAAACATCTTATGACATCAACTGCAAAAAAAAAAAAAAAAAAAATGAAAAAAATGAAAAAAATGAAAAAAATGAATAATGATTATATTGCTTATTTTAAGCGATATATAGTAAGATAAACATCGTTCATTGAGTGAGTTGAATGCGAAAATTATATAATTATAAGTGATTATATAAATTATATAAATTATAAGTGAAAAGTGATGCGAAATTTCGATAGAACTTCTTCTTCTTCACTAGTTTGCAAGCATTGGATTCAGTATTGATGATGTACAAATTCGTCATCATTGCATGCATAATATCACTGAACATCTGATGACATCATCAGTATACAATCAAGGTGAGATCTCAATGCATTATTTACAAGTGTCGATCACAAAATGGCGATATGCTAATCACGCTGAGAAGGATTGTAAATTTGCTTGATAAATTTGGCTCCATGGGTTTTAATTTAGTTTATTACATTATCGGTTAATTAACTAGAATTATATTTTTTCTCTTTTATATTCATTTGACCGAGATATTTAGGAGCATGATTATATCTATTCCCGAAACTGAGCTGAGGGAGTGTAATCGGCGGATGCACCATGGAGAGAAAGCGATGCGTCCTTAATTTCGACTTCGGAAAATAATCTCCTAAGAATGAAATGTAAACAAATTCAACCTCCGCCTTCTTGAGTTTATTTTTATATATGCAAATAATATTATGTACTTGCCCACTATTCTCGTAAATTCCACGATTTATTTCTGCGCACATGCTGCTGACTAATCAGAGGAGGCCTTAAGATAACCATTAACACCACTCAGCGAGGCTGTTGTGATACGGTCGTTCAAGGCCTAATGTTAAGTAAGTGGCGAGAGTGTTTTATATGCTAATTGTTCATAAGATTGTTTCTATGCACGGTTTAATCACTCGAATACGCGAGGCTGATTGGCTGACAGAGCCAGTGGGTGGCATAATGAAGCATGGACACTGATTCAAGCGTATACATGTAATATAACGCTTGGCTCATACTGCGCAATGCATTTTGCATTGCCATCCAGACATAATTCTGAGCCTTTTCCAAAGCCACGCATTTACTTCTGTGAATATCCAGACGTTGACCAACCAAATGCATTAGATATGCAATGCATGGATCTCTCGGGTTGTTGCAATGTCCATTGGATTAGATTGGATTAGGCCACGGGGGCCAGTGCTGCCTTTCTTCGATGAAATCTGTGAAGGGACATGATGAATCTTGTCTGACAGCTAGTCTTACTGAGCCATTGGTCTCTGAGAATAATTATACAGAAGAGAAGATTCAAACGAGACGAGGTTCACAGCAAACATAAAATAAAATTTATAAATAGTATTAAAATAGGTGCTTTTTCTCGGTGGCATTGTGGAAATTGGACAGAGAAATCACATTTTTAACAGAAAATCAATAGAAATCCAACTATTTAGCTATTTAGAAATGCAGTGCTTCAATTCATATGAAATCTGTTCAATACCTAATTTGTTCTACATGCAATTGGTATCATTAATTTCGTTTCTGATTAATGTTGCACAGATGTGATCCCAGAATTAAGTTGGCTCATTCCAGACGTCGAAACAGAGGTCGCATAATGTCATTTTAGGGCCGAGGGAATTAAAGTGAACATTATCATAATGGCAAAAACAAATGAAATTTTCAAGAATCGAACACAGCCAAGCATTCAATTCTACCTCATTTATGCCAGTCAACAGACAATTCCCGGAAAGAAAAGCTATTCTATTCGCGCTCCACCTTTGAAATCATCTGAGAGAGACATCAGGAAACTGCAATATTGTGGAACTTTTGTTCAGACAAGTGAATTTACACCAACACGTACGGCAGATTTTGATAGGAATGACGGGCAATAACTATTATTATTATCAGTCATAGGCATTGCATTCTTTTTACATCATAAATTGATTCTCAAGCAGCATGGCAGTGTTTATCTTGGCATAGAAGGGATAAAACCCAAGGATCATTCAATATTTGCTCGACAAAGACGGAATGAGGGATAGGCCTATTCAGTGTGCTATTCACTGGTTCAATCGATAATCAATGTCGATTAGGCTCAGATGTGCAGCGAAGAACAAATACATTAAATGGGATGAAGGCAAATATATACAGAATGGGCCAAAAGTAGTCTACTCCATGTTACAAACAAAACTTTGAAACTTGCCAAAATGTATCCATTATTCCAAAAATTAAATACTTGATATGGATTGACCAGGTTATTATGCACCCATTTATCAAAGAATCGAATAAAACGTTAATTTTGAATGATGGAGTGGAAAGTGATCGCGAAGAGTTCTATGTGCACGTAATAAGGTGGCCCCTGAACCAGCATTGTGGAATTTCATCTTTTGCGTGATGCTGCAGTGCAAATTATCTGATTTGGTTTGATTTTAGTAGACAAATATTAGTGCTACAATCCCAACAACAGCACTCACAAACAATATAATATAACTCATACATCTTATAATTATAATTTAAGGAGATCTTAGTAATACACGAAGATAATTAATAATGCGTTCGATTTAAACGACCATTTTCTCCGTTCGCGGCCCCCTGCGCAGTATCGGACTTATCAGCGAAAAACGTTGATTATAGTGAGTATTTTACATCGCATTTGTTATATCTTTTTCATTGTTGTTATTTCTTGAGTAGGTAGTTACATTACGCGATATGCTACGCACCAGAATAACAACAGAAGAACGCATTTGGATTGTAACAACATATTCTCGAAAAAAAAAAAAGTGCTGGAAAAGTCAGAGATGCTTGGCGACATTCATTGCCAAGACCTCCACTATCCCAACAGTCAATTTAAAATGTACGATGCATTCCCATTATCATGCACTGTAAGGCCTACTCGATCATGAGAGCGATGCCTTATTTGGGTATCCGAATGATGCTTATCCATGTTCAGGGGCTTAAAGGGAAAATAATCAAAATATCGCCGATTGTTGGGTGCACTCTTTTGATTATTGAGAAAAATCGACATCAATGTTGACAACATTGAATTTGAAATGATAGAAACATAGCAGCATAAAATGTTAAACTATCCATACTAGGTATTAATTTCTCTGAGAATTGCGTAGTTTTTACACTGCGACCTGTTTTGCAACACTGTCTCGGAAAAGTGCAGTGCTATTGAAGAGCATTGAAATCTTTAACATGGAGTAGATAGACTACTTTTGGCACACTCGATATACATCTATATGCTGCCTTTTGGGGTTGTTTACGCGACTAAACATGGATAGTTTGGTGAATGCAGAGGATGAAATTGACGATTCGTGTGACTTTGACCAAACCATACAAGGTTCAGCTTTTAGCAATGTAATTGATGTACTCAATCAGCATGCGGACATCGTCACGAAAGAGAGGCGAGGAAGACACTTTCTGTGACAGCAGACGAGAGCTGGAAGGGAGCAGCTCCTCGCCCTCTGGGTTGAATGGGTCAGAGGCAAATGAGATTAGGTCCCATCGCGATTGAATTCGGTCGTTTGATTGATGGCTTGAAATAACGCTGTTCAATATGCAAATGTTTGTAATAGGAATCCGCGTTAGTCAGATTTCACATTAAATGCTCCAATTGCAAAGACCACATTCGGTTTTCCTTACCAAATATTCAACCTTGATTATTGAAGTGGCAGCGCGTGGTTCCGTATGAATACTGTCGCCTTAAAAACTGTGCTGGAACATGAAATCTTAAATTATATAGTTACACGTTCAGGACATCCACGCGCAACAATAGTCAATTTACAGCAAAGCTAATGCATGGCTTATGGCTGGGCTCATGGGTTGTGACATTTTCCTGAGCATTGAACTCCTTTCCTCCTTTTGATCATGGAAATTCTCATTGTCCCATTGAAGCAGATATGATGAGAAAAGGGATCATTTTCTCTGTTCATCTAAAATTTTTAACCCCTGATTATATTGCCTTTGCTAGATGAACTGATGGACATTTTGATCCATGGGAGTAACGAAGACAAAAACATTATCAAAGAGGTCCAATAGGGTGGAATAGTGTGACGTCTCGGAATTCTCTTATGCAAGGTTGTGGAGATAACTTCAAAATAGTGGAAGACAAATGATTTCTTAACTTTCCATCTGCATAGAGTAAGCACTTCCTGAGTTTTTTCTATCCGAATATCCAAATTAAAGCTTATCCACAAACCTTCTTCCTTTGTGTTCATCATATGGTCAGCACTATTTCGTTGAGAGCAGTTTCGGTGCGTCATATTGGTCAATGAGGTCCCTGTTGCCTCAAGACTGGGCCAAGAGGAAGGAATTCAGCAACAAGACTGGAACGATTACAAGTAATTCTTGTTAGATTACAATTAATCCTGATTAGAAGTGAGTCCCTCACTTCTAATCAGGTCACTCGAATCAAACTGCGCTGTGGTCTTCACGAATTATGTGGGGGTTAATTAAATACTATCCCTGCCTTCCATAATGATTAAATACGTTTCAGGCTATATTCATGAAATTAGCATTCCGGTATTGCTGCAAGGAATTTTAGTTTGAAAGTGATGCTCAGACAAGTGATTTGGTAACGTCTCATATCAACTACCATTATAGGCATTTACGTGCAAAGAATAAATATCAACATATTCATCCCTCATTGAATACCATAGGCCACAACTGCTATCAAAGAAACAAACCTAACTATGGCATTGTTATGTGGCATTAGGGTAGGATCCAAAATCGTTTGTGTTGGTGGCTAAGGAGACTTACTGTGGGTAACAAACGTTGTTGACTCTGCGTGTGAGGGAGCCAACATTCACACCGGAGCAATGAAACGACAATAGAAACCGATTTCTGAGGATCATTACATTATTGACAAAGACGGAATGAGGGTTTGCGAGGTGGCACTCAGGGTGCCCATTAGACAAAGAGTTCAATCGATATTCAATGTCGATTAAGCTCAGCTGGGAAGTGAAGAATAAATACAATAAAAAGAACAAAAGCAAAGGAAGAAAAATCATAGCAGTCTTTTTGGGTCGAATAAACAATATTGCCAGTGCAAATGAACACAGGTGTGAAGTTATTCATGCGAATTCGATCAAACGATACAACGCTGTCCAATACATGTATCCAATATTATAAGGATGGTATTTGAGGGTGTGAGGATGAAAGAGAATGAGATGATGTGTGTGAGGAAAAGATTGAGAGGAGAAGGAAAGGTGTGGTGTGGGCGGAGATGTTCCATGCATTGTGTTTTGAAGGTGCTATTTTTTTTTTTTTTTTTTTTTTTTTTTTTGCTGGGAGATCCCGAAACAGATTGGGAAGTATATTTAAGAGATAAGTCATGAACAGGAGGGGTTTATGGTCAGATAGGATGACTGATGGATTGTGTAGCTGAATAATCGCTCAGAGGCGAAGCCAATTACAATTAGGCAGTTACAGAATCACGAAGCCATCCTATCTTACCATAAACGTCAACTTCTGAGTGAGTTGCCTGGATTATACCATGAAATAAACCTTGTAAAGACCGCAATCCGTCTTACAAACTGTTCAACTTTCATTATTCAAGTGGCAGCACTTTCATATAAATACAAGCTTTACAAGTTTCCCTAAATGTGCTGGTACATGAAAGCTTAAGCTATAAAGACACTCAGGTGTAGTTATAAACGATTATTCATAACAAAAATATTGCTTAATTCATGCCTGTAATAATCGATGAAGAATTGCTTTGATGTTAATTGTGATAATAATATATTATTGCGTCAAATGAACAAAGATTTCTGTCCCAGCCTTTACACTGTGGCGAATTGTTCAAGCATTGAAATCAGTTCAAGCATTAAAATAGCTTGCAAACTGTTACTAGGCTGATTGTCAATTGATGTTTTATTAATAATTATTATCCTTATATCCTATGCCGACCGTGGAGATCGGGGTCCCGGGTTCGAGACCCGATCAGGCCACGGGCGTTATGATTGTGAATTATGATTGTTATAATTGTAATTCTTCGGTGACTCTGCAGTGCTGCCCAACTGCGAAACCAGACCGGGCGCTGTGTACTACTGTCTATGATGGTATGCAGGATAAAGAACCCTTGGGATTTATCGATAAGAGTAGGGGGAAACTCCGGTCCCGGGCCTTCTGTTCTGGCGCCCGTATCACCCGAATGGGTTGGGTGGAGCCGTAAAACCCCATCACACAGATCACGCACGCGTATTATGGTTATATATCGGGCATTATTGTCTACAGTAGTCTTGGCTGTCCTCCATTGAGGCACTGCATCATTGATTCACAGCATGACTTCCACAGGGGACAGAGCAGCTACTTGGATGAGATTGGATCAGACATTTGGGACAAACGGTGTCGCTTCCTAATGATGACATAAGATTGGAGACACAAATGTTCTAAAGGAAAGCAGTGGCGCCACCGATAACACGATGCGTTTATTGGTGCAAACCATGAATTCTTATACGCGAATCAACTCCTGGGCAATAATCTGAGCAAGGACCCGAGAAGAGAGAAAAAGAGTCCGCCTCACGCTGATGGGTCAATTCATGCGCTGTCGTTCCCCTTCTTCCTTCGCTTGAGTGCGCGTTGTCATGTCTCAATCAAGAAGATTCTCTGGAGAACTTTCAGTCAACGTTGATTTATCAATCAATTGATAATCAATAACGTAAAGTTTAGTCTTACTATATGCACAATATAATTTGTAGATCATTTTAAATAATGCAAGTATCAGCATAAACAACATTGCAGTAAATGAGAATGAAGCAAAGACTGAAGGCACAGAAAATGGAAAATTGCGCATGCATGAAACGAAACAAGAAAACTCTCTCAACAAAAGCCTCCCGCGGGAAAGAAAACAAGACGCTAGTTTTTCTCTCTCGAGTATTGTGGCGGAGGAGGAAAGAAGGCGAGAGAGCAAATTAGGCTAGAGTCCCACTACATTGAATTAGGATGATTGATTGGAAGATCTGGCGCTGCTCAATCTGCAACAAAAAGCATCCACGTATCATCTTTCGGATCAGATGTATGAGAAATGCACGATAGGACCCGTTGTGAGGCTATATGGTGTCCATCGAATTACATTGAAATAGACAACGGGTCCGATGCCGCATTCCCTTCTCAGTGGGGGCAGTGCGTGTGTGCATGTGTGTGTGTGTGTGTTGGTGGGGGGGGGCATAGAAATCAATGCTCTGTTGACCCGATCTGATCTTTGTGGCAAAAAGGTCAGAAGGGTCAAAGGTGTTAATTGGCAATTATTCTGTTGTGACACCCATCAAAGCGTCCTAAGAATTATTGGCAGCTATTCTTGATCCAGATTAAATCTGCTCCTCCAAGAAATACAAATTAGTGTACAACATGTGCAGGGTCTTACACTTATAACAGAAATTCAGACTTGGTTAGCTCATCATAATCAACCGACTCAATCAGAAATAAAATCTTGACCGCTTCTAAGAAAACGAAAGTGAGAAAAAAAGTCTAAAAGGACGACGTTAATGACTTCGTTTATGTAGGATTGAGTTGATGGTGCGTGGGCGTGAATTATGGACAGCGATGTGCAAACAAGCAAAGAGTCGAAAGTGCATCTGAATGGCTCATTGCATGAATATGATTCGTGAATAATGAGCTGCATTTGCATGGTGATGCGTCCTTAATGGCTTCTTCGGCAAACAATTACACATGTCGGTTACGCGAGCAGAAAGAAAAACGGGCGCTGAGTGAGTCTCTTTCGAGCTATGAATTCTTGTGTGTAATCAGAGATTTGTGGCAGATTCCGTGGAATTTCTTGGCATTAGAATAAGCAGCACATTCGTCATAAAATATGGAGAACTCTCGAATATATGAATGATAATTAACTTCATGCGCTGCGCTCATCCCCACACCCCCTTAATCAATTGCTGGCATAAGCCTTTTTCTACTGTACATCTAACAGAAGGAAGGGATATAGTGAGGAGATTTTTGATCACTTTAATTGGATCTCACTCTTTTTTCTAATTTCTGGTCTTTCTTTTTATTCCTCTGAAGCCGACCTCGTTGCTGTCGTCTGGTGAACGTCGACATCGCATCAGCACCGTGGTCTCCAGATTCGAATGCTGGTTGTCAGGAGGAAATGTTGCAAGCTTCAGATAAAGTTCGACGATAAAGGGAATGGACTGTGTCATCATAAAGGGGAGGGCTGTTTAGCCCATGAGTTCATTTAACGGGTGACTGGAATGCAATTAAGAAAAAGGTTCAGTATCTATTGCGTGCTTGATAATTGATGACATTGAAAATTTGCTAGAGGCAATATATAGTGTGTGCTTGTCTGTGCTGACATTGAGAATTTTTAGCATCCACTTCACCGGGCGGGAATTA